>CM053033.1:145205839-145798339 GCA_028564925.1 Lithobates sylvaticus
CTTACCACATTAGTATGTCCGTAATAATATGGTTGAAATACTGGCTGGGAGCTCGGAAGGATAAATAGTATACTCATGCCCAATGTCTATAATGTTCCAAAAAGACATATTAAAATCTAATTTTGGTGAGCTATTGTGGTTAGTATGAAATGATGCTATGCATAAAGCATGTGTCATCAAAAAGTTCAAAAACATAGTAGGGAAGCACGGCTTACCTCTGTTTAATGTGTCTTGCCATGAACAAACAAGAGGAAATCAAACATTCCAACATCCATAAAGATGCAAATGGTATGGTAGTATACAATGTAACTCCCAGAGCTTGCTTCCAAGGGGCTTTATCCTGAATTAAAGTTGAAAGTAATAATAATATAGTAAGTAGGGTTGAGCGAACCCGAACTGTAAAGTTCGGGTCCGTACCGGACTTTTGGGTGTTCAGGTCCCGGACCCGAACCCGAACAATTGACTGTATGTTCGGATTCGGGTCCGGTGTTCGGCGATGTAATGGTGCTTTTTAAAATGTCTTTTAAAAGCACTCGCGGCTATATGAATTGTCGGCTCCCGTCCCCCTTAATACAGAGAACAGTCATTGAAGTCATTTATTTTTAAAAAGTTTTTTTTTTAATTATAATCTTTATTAGTTTTTCCATCTATAAAACATGTTTACACCTCAACACAATATTCCAGGACCAGTATCTTTTTTACATACATTTTGTACTTAACACATAGGTATATCTCTTTATGAAGATAAAAAAAGAGCACTCTATATTCCCTCCACTAAAAAGGAGGGAGCCGCTTTTTGAGTAATATTGCCTGGATTTACTCCTGTCTCATTATCCCCCCTTTCCCGCCTCCCCTCCCCCCCCCCCCCCACCCCCCCTCTATTCCAGCTGTATCTGGTGTATTCCCTCTATCCATGGTCTCCACATCCTATCAAATTCTTTCATATTATATCTCTTTATGTACGCGGCTCTCTCCTTCGGGAGGGTTTCATTCATTATATCGATCCAATTCTTTACTGTGGGTGGCATCTGTGATTGCCATCTCATCATTATCATCTTCCTGGCCTGATACATGCCCCTTAATATTGCCACTGTTGTACTTTTTGTTTCACCCTTTTCCTGTCTATACCCCAGGATACAAAGTACCACTTCCCTTTCCACTTCTTTTTTAAATATGCTCTTCAATACTTTTGTCACCCCTTCCCAGTACCGGAAGAGCTTGGGGCATCTCCATACCATATGGACCAGGTCCCCCTGCCCCTGGCACCTCGGACACTTATCATTAGGCCTTCTTCCAAATTTACATAACAGCTTTGGTGTATAATACGCTCTGTTGAGTAGCATCAGATGTGAGAATTTCTGGGCGGGCGAAACCGATATCATCGGGGCTAGTTCTAGTATTCTCTTCCATTGTCCCTGTGGAATGGCACCTAGATCCTGTTCCCATTTTTTTTTTACCTCCAGCAGCTTTACTTCGCCTAGGGTCCCTCTGTTCAGTAGTTTATATATCACAGATATTAATCCTTTAGTGGATCCTGGCTCCCCAATAACCTGTAGCACTGGTAGTTCCTCCCATACCATAGGTTGGTTTCGAAACTGGGCTTCTAGGGCATGGCTTATTTGAAGATAACTAAACTGTGTATTCTGGGGGATATCAAATTCCCTTTTTAGTACTTCGAATTTTTTTATGGCCTGACCATCGTATATTTGGCTCACTTTTTTAATTCCCCTATTTTCCCACTCCCTGATTTTCCCCATTATACGTAATTCCTGTAGGTTGCTATTGTTCCAGATTGGGGTATATATGTTAGTCTCCATATATTTTAACTTTTTTTTGACGACTTTCCAAACTTTACTGACCATTTTTGTTGTTGGGTTCTTAGCCCCAAACGACCCTGCCTCTAAAGTTTCTATTATGGTCTCGTGTAGCGCGCCTGTCAAAAGAATTTTTCCATTAGGGGACCCTCCCTCTTGGGCACAACATCCCACTAATTGTTGTAACTGAGACGCTAAATAGTATATCTCAGGATTGGGCAGTGCAAGACCCCCTTCCCCTGAAGGGAGTTGCAGAGTCCGAAGCCGTATTCTTGCCTGTCCCCCCTTCCACACCAATTCCCTAAATAGACTCTCGATTTTATCAAACCATTTTCTGGGGATCCATATGGGGGCATTATGGAGCACATACAACAGTTGGGGCAGCCAAATCATTTTTATTAATGAACATCTACCGGCACTAGACAGGGGGAGGGATTTCCATGTTTTAATTTTCTCCCTAAACTTCCCCAATATTGGTATCAGATTATTATGCAAGTATTGATTGGGGTCTCTTGTTATCCTGATCCCTAAATATTTAAGGGAATCTACGACTGCTAATTTAGGGCTATTCCTTAGCATCCCTTCCCTTATTTCGGCCATCGGAAGGAGCTCTGACTTCGTCCAGTTGATCTCTAGACCCGTGAAACTACCAAACCTCTCCACAGCTTTCATTGCTTCCTCCAATGAGTGTTCTATGTCCCCCAGGAAGAGCAATATATCATCAGCATATAATGCTATACGCTCTTCTCCTGAGATCCTACGGAAACCTACAATGTCAGGGCTCCTTCTGATGTACTCCGCAAGGGGCTCCATAGCTAGCGCAAAGAGCAAGGGCGATAAAGGGCACCCCTGCCTGGTTCCCCTTTCCAATTTTATTTGATTTGAAAATCTATTGTTAATTTTTAATCTAGCTACTGGTCTGTCATAGAGCATCTTGATCCACCCGATCAGCGTGGGTCCAAATCCAAACTCTTCCAGTATACGCCAAATGTATTCCCACTCTATAGAGTCGAAGGCTTTAGTCACATCCAATGATAATATCGCCTTCGACCCTATATTATCTGTTGGCGTTTGAAGATTTAAAAAAGCTCTCCTTATATTTGTACTGGTTGACTGGTACCGGACTTTTGGGTGTTCAGGTCCCGGACCCGAACCCGAACAATTGACTGTATGTTCGGATTCGGGTCCGGTGTTCGGCGATGTAATGGTGCTTTTTAAAATGTCTTTTAAAAGCACTCGCGGCTATATGAATTGTCGGCTCCCGTCCCCCTTAATACAGAGAACAGTCATTGAAGTCATTTATTTTTAAAAAGTTAGTCATAAAAAGTGTTTGGGGACCTGGGTCCTGCCCCAGGGGACATGTATCAATGCAAAATTTTTTTTTTAAAAACGGACGTTTTTTTCGGGAGCAGTGATTTTAATAATGCTTAAAGTGAAACAATAAAAGTGTAATATTCCTTTAAATTTCGTACCTGGGGGGTGTCTATAGTATGCATGTGAAGGGGCGCATGTTTCCAGTGCTTAGAACTGTCTCTGCAAAAAGTGTAATTTTTGCCGGAAAAAAAGCTATTTAAAATCACTCGCGGCTATATGAATTGTCGGCTCCCGTAACACAGAGAACAGTCATTCATTGAAAGCCATTCATAAAAAAAAGTCATTGATAAAAAATAAAAAAAACAACAAAAAAAAAAGCGTGGGGGTCCCCCCAAAATTCAATAACCAGGCCCTTCAAGTCTGGGATGGATATTAAGGGGGACCCCAGCCAAAAAAAAAAATGGCGTAGGGTCCCCCTCAAAATCCATACCAGACCCTTGAGGCCTGGGATGGATTTTAGGGGGAAAAACTTGCTAAAAAAAATGGCGTGGGGTCCCCCTCAAAATCCATACCAGACCCTTATCCGAGCACGCAACCTGGCAGGCCACAGGAAAAGAGGGGGGATGAGAGCGGCCCCCCTCCCGCCTGAACCATACCAGGCCACATGCCCTCAACATTGGGAGGGTGCTTTGGGGGTCTGAGACCCCCAAAGCACCTTGTCCCCATGTTGATGAGGACAAGGGCCTCATCCCCACAACCGTGCCCGGTGGTTGTGGGGGTCTGCGGGCGGGGGGCTTATCGGAATCTGGAAGCCCCCTTTAACAAGGGGACCCCCAGATCCCGCCCCCCCGTGTGAAATGGTAAGGGGGTACAAAAGTACCCCTACCATTTCACCAAAAAAGTGTCAAAAATTGTAAAAATGACAGGAGACGGTCTTTGACAATTCCTTTATTAAAATCTTCTTTCTTCTTTCTTCTGGTCTTCCTTTCTTCATCCTTCGGTTTCTTCATATTCTCCTTCTGGCATCTTCTTCTTCCATCTTCTTCTTCCTCCGATCCGCTTCTTCTTGGCCTTCTCGTCCAGCATCGGTGTCTCTTCTGGGCCGCTCCGCACAATGGGAGGCTCCCGCTGTGTGAGGCTTCTCTCCGGTATCTTCTTCCACGGCGTCAGTCTCTGAGGCTTCTCTCCGGTATCTTCTTCCAGGGCGTCGGTCTCTTCTTGGGCCACTCCTCGCAATGGGAGGATCCCGGTGTGTGAGGCTTCGCTTCGGCTGACAGGTCTGTTATAACGGAGGGCGGGGCCACCTGGTAACCCCCGCCCCCCTCTGATGCATGGAGACGTCATGGGGACTTCCCTATGGCTTTCCCCTCTATAATTATAATTTCACAAATACAAAAATAATGAAAAAAGAAAAAGTAGACAATGAACAATAATAAATAATGCTGAATATACGCACGAGCGTATAAATATGTGTACAGATTAGACCCCCACCATCCCATCACACTGGGGGACAGCCGAGCCCGACAGGGCCCCAGGCCAAGAAAGGAGGCAATCGGATGAAAATATGAAGGGGATAGGGATAAAAAAAAAAGGGGGGGAGGGGGGGAAGGAAAAGGAGTAAGGGAATTATTTATAAAATTTGATGTGGTGTGATGACAACCATGAATGAATACATTGTAGCCAAACGGCCAGAATATGCCCCAAGGGCAGGGTATGGCACTATACCGATGATGATATCAGAGAGTCAGGGGCCGCATCTACATAAATCAAAGAAAAGGTTTAAAGCTAATTCCTTCATTTAATCCTGGATATCGGGTCGCTGTTAGTAAATATATCCAGCGACTCTCCAATTGTAAGAGTTTATTGTCTATGTCACCACCACGCTCATGTTGTGGTAAATGTTCCAGACTATAAAAACCTATAAATTTCAAACCAAATTTATGATATAGTCCAACATGCCGACTTATGGGTGTTTCCATCTTCCGTTTTTGTATAAGGGATACATGATCCCTAATGCGACAAAATAGTGGTCTTTTGGTTTTCCCTATGTAAAAAGCTCCACATAGGCACTTCATTAGGTAAACTGAACCGATCGATTGACAGTTTATCCTGTGTTTGGGAGTCCAGATGTCATTATTAGGAAGCAGTATATCCTTACCTTCCAAAATATATGGACAGAAGTTACACTTACCACATGGGTATGTGCCAGAAATATTACGTTTTTCTGCAGATGGCTTTTTGTAATGACTCGTTACAAGTTTATCCTTAATGGATTGGGAACGTTTGAACGTTATCTCCAGATATGGTTTGATGAACTTAGAAACTTTTTCATCTGCTGTTAAGAGGTACCAATACTTGTTGTAAATATTACGTATCTTGCCGTGTTGTCGGCTATATTTGGTAATTATTCTGGTTAAAGGTGGAAATCTCATCTCTTCTAGGTTTATAGAGGAGTGTTGCTCGGTCCTGAAGTTTTACCCTATTGAATGCTTTCCTTAGGCCCGTCTTACTATATCCTCTCACTAAGAGACGATCTCATAATTGGTTAGCCTCCCTTTGGAAATCCTTAACATCAGTACAATTTCTTTTTAGTCTCAAGAATTGGCTGTATGGAATACTCTTAATGAGTTGCTGAGGGTGCGAGCTATTGGCATGCAATAAACTATTGCCCGCCGATGGTTTCCTATAGAGGGTGGAACTCAGTGTTCCTTGATCATTTATGTAGATTTCTACATCCAAAAAGGTAATTCTTGATTGGTCCATAGTGTGAGTAAATTTGAGATTGTATGTGTTGGTTTGTAAGCTCACCAAGAATGACTCAAGATCAATCAATGATCCTGCCCAAATCATGAAAACGTCGTCTATATATCTGTGCCATGATACAATTTGGCACACATATATAGACGAGGCCTCATCAGAAAAGAGATCGTGCTCCCACCCCCCCAGGTACAGGTTCGCGTATGAGGGCGCACATTTGGCCCCCATAGCGACACCCTGCACCTGGAGGTAGTGGGAGCCCCCAAATATGAAAACATTGTGTGTCAGTACAAACTCTAAAAGTTCCGTAATGAAGTCATATTTTCTGGAATCTAGTTCCCGTTCATTGAGAAAGCTCCGTATAACTTCCACCCCTCTGGTATGTGGTATGGAATTATACAGTGCTTCTATGTCTATGGCTACCAGCCAGCAATCAGGAGGGACTTCCAATCCATCCACTGTTTTCAGCAATTCTATGGTATCTTTCACATATGAAAAAAGACCCTTCACATGTGCATACAAATACTCATCTATTAATTGGCTAGCTTTTTCGGTTAGAGAGCCGCAGCCCGATATGATGGGTCGACCTGGAGGGTTCGTTAAATTCTTGTGCACCTTTGGGAGTGCGTAAAATGTTGGAATCCTAAAGTCAATAACATCCAAGTACTTATATGTATTTTGATCTATAATACCGGAATTATAGGCTTTCGCTATGATGGTTTGATATAGCCGCGCATAATAGTTAACATGGGATTTAGGGATAGCTTTATACCATTTATCATTACCAATGATGTCTAGACACATTTTCTCATAAAAACTGGTGTCCATTAGGACAAGGTTTCCACCCTTATCATAAGATTTTATAACGATATTCTTATTTAGATGCAGTTTCTGAAGCGCCTTCTTCCAATCTAAAGAAAGATTCAGTTGAGGTCCTGTAGACCAATTGGTCTTTTCAATTTCTTTTGATACCTGGATCACAAATGCCCATATATTGGAATTACCCTGTAATACGGGGAATGAGCGTGATTTGGGCCTATATGACTTCGGTTGCTCTCGTATTGGGACATGGCAAAGGGGCCGAGGAAATAAAGGCAGCTGTTTTGGTGGGAACAATGCCCATATCTGTAGGTTTGAAGACCCATCCGGTCTCTTTGGGGTTACTCTCGTCCCACAAGTCCATTAGGTCCTGTAGGGCACGTAGATCCTCAAATGTAACATCAGGCAACATTGCATTATGTCCACCTTGATCATTTTTCATCGTAGGGTCCTTGTCGTATAGTACTTTATACATTAGTCTTCTTGCAAATAACTGCAAATCTTTGATGAGCTCAAATTGGTCAGCATTATTGTCCGGGCAAAAAGTGAGCCCTAACTGTAACACATTAGACTCAGATTCGGTCAGTATGTGAGACGATAAGTTAATAATATCAAATGTTTCCCGGTTCTTGATTGAACCGGGACCTATTATTTTAAAGGCTGGTTATTGGTTCTTAAAGGAAATGAGTTTGCAATGGAGGCACGTCTAGATTCAACCAAACTAGGGTTGAAGATAGATGCCAAGCGTGAATCAGCAGCACAAGCTGTTGATGGTAGGGTATGTTCTAAAGTTTGCTGCGATAAGGGTACCGCAAGTGTAGATGTTAAATCAAGATTGACCATAGGTGTGGCTAAAGTCAGAAGTGAATGATTTAAAGCATGGCCAGAAACTGGACTAGTGGGTGCTGTATGGCTATGTGCACGTGGAAGCTTTGCAGTCTTTTCTTTCTTATGTGCCTGCACTATCTTTGTGCGACCTTGTGACCCAGTATCGTTTGTTTGTTTGCGTTTTCTAACTGCACCGCTTGGATCATTGAACCGAGTTATTATCGGTGCATATAACGCAGAGGACATTGATGAAGAGTCTGACTCAGCTGTGTCCATATTAGTAATTGCTGTTGATACGGTGCCCTTCGCCCAGAATAGTTCCGCTGTTGATTCCATTTGTATGCCTGTTCCTGATCGTATGCTCTTTTGTCTCTACCAAATTTATTCTCCTTCATTTTAATTATTCCCATTGCATATTTGGTAAGATGTTCCTTGAAATTTTTATCTTTATCCTGAAAACTGGTATAGACCATTAAATTATTGTGGTCCTCTTGCCATTTAAGGATTTCCCCATCCATATCATTGATATCCAATTTATATTGATCACCCAATATTTGCATCATTTGCAGTGAACAGGTCTGTAAATTGGCTTCCCATGCTTTTTTTACACTAGTTCCCACTTTTTTCATATTGGGGAATATTTGGATACGGAACCCCCATGGAACAATGCAATTTGTTACGTATTTGGCAAAGAATTCCTTATGCCAGAAAAGTCTAGTTTTTCTTTCTACCAGACGTTGCAGTCCTAAAAAATATGTATCGACCTCTGCCTCAGTAATATCCTCCCGGGAGTGCACCCGCTGAACCTCAGAGACAAAACCTTCCCAACCCTGGCCACAATAATCAGTCATTTTGTGTCATCTACTCACCACCTTAAAAGGAAAAAATCCCCAAATGAAGAGGGGAAACCAGTAAATTTTGATGATACAATAAAACAAAAATCCTTCACCTCCTTAATCGGCCCGGAGCCCCGTCAGGAGAACCCACCTGCCCCACAAGCGAGAAGAGAAAAAAAAAGGGAGGGAATCATTATCAGCACACACATAATCAAAAGAAAAAGAAAAACATAAATCCACAACTGTATACAGTCAGGGCTAAAGAAAAATTACTTAGATACATATGAAAAGGCTAATATACATCTAGTGTATTGTAACACTCAGTTAGAAAAATGTCATCATTCATAGAGGAAACCAATCTCCAATCAAAGAAAGATTTTTTTTGTGAGGGTGTTTGTTGGCCAGTACCCTATGAGACCCCTCTGAGGATATTTTGCATTGGACCTGATATGAGAGGTAGGGCCCTTTCCATTATCCTTTGAAGTTGTGGGGTAGATTGAGGACGGTCTGTGGGTGGTTATGGGGTTGATTTGAATGGGGGTGGGTAATACTATTTGATACAGGTGGATGTGTCATGCCTCAGTGTCTCCATATAATATTGTAAATTATTTAATTATCTCTCTGTCCATGTTAAATCAATTACACTTTTCTCATGTTTTCTCTTTCTGTTATATACCCAAGGTCCAATATTCGAATGAAACCACTTTTTGGAAATTTTAACTCTATGTGATCATGTCAACTTTCCTGATGAAGCCTTTACAGGCGAAACATGTAGAAGCTTGTTGAATACGTGACCACACATCATTGAATCTTGCATTATCTATGTCTATTATAGGAATAGGTGTATATACCTTAGACCATGGATATTTGCATGTCTGTTTATTTTTTATTTTTTATTTATTTGTATTAATAAAATATGTTTCAATATTCAAATCTATGTATCAGAGTATTTAACTCTAAAAACATTCTCATAAGGTACCCGTAAAATCCCACATCTCTATTCTTTTTAATATTGCCTTCCACATGCCGGTAGAGTGCCGGAATGGCCTTCCGTGAAAAGAAGTGGCGTTTTGGAACTTGCCACTCAGGTACAGCACACTCCACAAATTCACGAAAGGGGGCTACCAGCTGAAAAGGCAGCAGTTGCAGTAATAGCAATTTGGCCAAACTAGCATTTAGACGCTGAGCATGTGGATGGCTGGGACCGAATTTCTTTTTACGATTCAGCAACTGGGGTAGGGAAATTTGCCTGCTAAAATCAATCGGTGGTGTACTGCTAGCAGATTGGCTGCAAGTACTTGGGACACCTATTGCTTTACCTTCATTCTTCTCTGTGCAGGTTTTTGGGAGGACTGGAGGTATAGTACAGTTGGAGATCCCAGATGAGGAGCAAGGAGAAGTCTGCCTTTTTCTTTGATGGGGTCTTTTAAGTGCTGTTGCCAATGGACTGCATGGCAGGTCGTCATATGTCTGGTCAAGCATGTGGTGCCCAAGCGGCTGCTGTTCTGGCCACACTTGATCTGCTTCAGACATAGGTTGCCATCAGCAATGGTGCAATCTGCTGCACACGTGTCGAAAAAGGCCCACACCAAGGAACTTTTAAAAGTCAGTGGGGAGTCAGCAGCACCCTGCACCTGTGGATCTCTGCGGTGTGATGCAATAGGGTGGCTACACTTTAGCTGCCTCCTAGAGGACATCCTGCCTCATTGGAGTTGTGCCTCCTCCTCCTCTCTTCTCTCAGGCACCCAAGTACAGTCAGTCAGTGACCTCATCATTCCCTCCCTCCTTGTCACTGGAGCAAATTTGGCAGTATGCTGCAGCTGGGGGAACATGACTGCCAGTTTCTTGTCCTTCTGTGGCACCCCCTTGCTCTAGGCTCACGTTACTCCCTTCCTCAACCTGTGAACCAACATCGGAGCCTTCGAATCGCTGCGTATCCTCCAGCAGCATGTACCCAACACTGTGGTCGAATAATTCTGGGGACTCCTCTGTGCATGATGGTGGGGCTATGGAAGGAGTGACTGTGGACAAGGAGAAGGTGGAATAGGCCCCTTTGGCAGCTGCGTTGGAAGGCAAACTACTCTGAGCCTGGGTGACAGAGGAGGAGGAGGATGAGGACGGCTTTGTTATCCACTCCACCAACTCTTCTGCATGTTGTGGCTCAATACCATGGGCAGAAGCAGAAAAAAGGACAACCGTGCCTCGAACTAAAAACGCAACTTGATCCCATAAAGGATTCACAACAAGTCACTGACTTTAATATTCGTATCAAAAAGAAACTTGAGAAACTTGATAAAGATACACAAAAGAAGAAAACCAAAAAGTTCCACAGAGATTTGGGTGACTTTCAAAACAACTCTGTTTATTTATGGCAACAAACAAATATTCATCAAGAGGTGGACAGAAATGGAGGACACACAGTAAGGGAGGGAGTGCCGATAAGGCCTCAACATACCACCAACAATGACCCCGATATTGGGGATAACTATGAGATTACTGCAAAAACTCAACCACCAAGAGATTGCTCAACACCAATACGAAATGAGAACAACCATGGAAGAAGTTACCCACGAGAGGCGGTAGGGGATCTATCCCACAAAGACCACCACCACAGAACAATTACTATAGAGTCCCTACACATAATAAATATGAGGCATTAAGCCAACATGATAACCGAGAAAGACAACCCTCCCCACGTCCTTTTTTAGGGAGAGGATGGCAAAAACGGGGCCGGGGGTATCCACCCCGAAGAGGGAGACCACCGATGCCAATGCAACAACCCCAATGGAGGGAACAGCCCTATTGGGAGGAAAACTACACCCAACACCATGGACAAAGAAGAGAGGAACACGCGGCTGCAGAGCCGGGTGAAAGATCAAGTAAAAGGAGGAGAGAAAAGGATTAGGAGGGATTTTTAATCTAACAGATACCATATTGACGCATAAGGAAACCAATATTCTTCATTTAGGATTAAAATGTGGTCTGAAAAGACCAATCAACAAATTTGATGTTTTTATCGATGTGCATAAGTATATGAGAAGGATTAACATGAAAAAATATTTTTTAAACAAAAATTCACAACAGAGTACTAGTCTCGCTTCAGTGCAAACTGACAGTGGACTTCGCAACAAATCACTTTTTAACCCTTTAAATGGTGCTAATCAACAAGTTGATGTTTTTAAAGGACTGGTTTTAAGGGATTTGGAACATATTATACCAAAGAGGGATGTGAATCCTCGACACATCCAAGAAGGTATAAAACTATTAGAAGAAAGAAAAGATATCGTCATTAGACCCGCTGATAAAGGAGGAGGAGTGGTAATTTTAACAAAAGAATTTTATCACAACCAACTGTCTGGAATGCTCTCTGATGAAGATACCTATAAGAAGCTGGAAAGAGACCCGACTCCACAATATGAGAAGGAATTGGACATATTAGTGCAATTAGGAGGTTCAATGGGTGTATTGTCACCAAAAGAAATGAAATTTCTTAACCCAAGCAGCAGCAGAATCCCCACCATCTATACATTACCCAAAATCCATAAGGATATTTTATGTCCTCCAGGAAGGCCTATTGTAAATGGGATTGGGTCAATTGCATCACGCATGGGACAATACTTGGATCTGTTTCTGCAGAAGAGTGTCACTCAAACGAGGGCATACTTACGTGACACTAAAAGTCTTTTACAGCAGTTAGAAAATATTGATCTAAGCAACAACGATGAAGTCTTCCTAGTGACAGCAGATGTATCATCACTGTACACGATAATTCAACATGACGATGCGCTATTGGCTCTTAATTGGGCTCTGTGCCAGAGAGATGATCTGAATCACAACCAGAAAAGATTTTTATGATATGCAGTTGATTTTTGCCTGTGCCATAACTATTTCTGGTACAATGGTAGCTTTTATTCTCAAAAAAGGGGCGTGGCTATGGGCGCCAGGTTTGCCCCTAGCATAGCTAATCTTTTTATGGGAAAATGGGAAGACAAGAACATCTTTGCATCTAAAAGGGAAAATCTGATTTTATACAAACGATATATAGATGACCTGTTTTTTATTTGGTCAGGATCACTTATATCATTACACCGGTTCATTGAACAATTAAACTGTAACACAAGTAATATTGTGCTAACCAGTGAAGTAAATGCACACAGCATTAATTTTCTTGATGTAACCATTTTCAGAGAAGCAAATAAACTACAAACAAAAGTTTATTTCAAACCTACAGACTCTAACAGTTACCTCCCAATGCAAAGCGGGCACCACCCTATGTGGTTGAAGAATATACCTAAAGGGCAAATAACCAGGATAAGACGTAACTGTACCAAAGACACAGATTTTAATTCTCAATCACTGATTATAAAAAAGAAATTCGAGGAAAAAGGGTACAATAAGACACAGCTGGACAAGGTTATCGAAGAAGTATCCTTGGTACCAAGACAAACTCTATTGGAGGATAGACATGCCATATGTAATACAAATACCCAGGAATGGAGCTTCATTACGGGCTATCACGCACAATATAAAGAAGTAGAAACCATCTTCCTTACACTCTGGCATATCCTATTGATGGACAAGGTTCTCAAGCCCGCACTTCCAGAGAAACCCGGATTTATCTACAGAAAAGCACTAAGTTATGCAGATAAAATCGTGAAAAAAATCCTAGATCCACCATCGAAACACCCTTCATTTTGGGATAAGGATGGTTTTTATTCCTGCAGGAAGTGCAAAGCATGTAGAGAGGTCAACCAACCATTAAGAGCACTAGAGATGTTCACCTCCTCATCTAATAATAGAGAATTTAAAATCAAAGAGTTCATTACGTGCAATACCGCATATGTTGTTTATGCTATCCAATGTCCTTGCGAGCTAAGCTATATAGGCCGCACTAAGAGATTATTACGGATTAGGATAGCAGAACACATTGCTAATATTAATCTGGGTTTTAAAGACCACAATGTGTCCCTACATTTTAAAATTTTCCACAATCAGGATCCATCTGGGTTGAAATTCTGGGGGATCGACCATCTGAAACCAAATTGGAGAGGTTCAAACCAGGTACGAGAATTATCCAAAAGAGAAACTGAGTGGATATATTTAGTGGACACTTTGTCGCCAAAAGGCTTGAATGTGGATCTTGATATAAATTGTTTTATCAGCGATTACTGACTTTATCGTATGCTGATTTTATCATGTGCTCTTTTATGCTCATTTATTCTTTCACACTTGTGTCCTTATGCTCATCAATATTTACATACGTTTTTTTCTGATGCAATATTTTATGCAATATTTTACGCGATTTCCTATGCGATTTTTTACCGATTTTAGAGATAATGTGGCTAATCTGAGTTTTTATAATTGAGTTTTATGCGACTCCTTTAATGGCCTCTATAACGGAAAGTATGAGGCCCCACCAAAGAAACTCACACATCCCATTATTAAAGCTGAATTATCTATCTGTGATCCCCACTATATATGTATAGATTTTATTTAATATATGCATATTTATATTTTATATATTTTCTATGTGTGTTAATAGCCACATTTTACATATATTTTCATTAATGCATTTTACTATACATATATACATATATATATATTTTTTTTTAATATATATGCATTTTTTACACTTGGGATGTCAGTTTTAATTTCAATTTTGATTTTGATTCTAATTTCGATTTTAACACTGATTTTATATATATAATTTTATCCATATATTTTATATATATAGTTTTATATATATATATATATATATATATATATATATATATATATATATATATATATATTTTAAAGAGAGATATTTATACAATTTTAATCATTAATTTCTATGTTAATTGATAGAATTGTTACATCAATTACTCTCTCCTATTTTTTCCATATTTTTGCCATGATTCTAGTATCATGATTATTATCTTTATGATTATCGCTATCATTATTTGATTGGTAATACTCCTTCGGTAAATTCTTCTCGCATATATGCAGCACTTTCATGATGCAGTACCTTGGTTTTGAGACAGAGTATATAATTTTACACATACTAATATGGGCATAATAGAGAAATAATTCGCTCGTGTCTGTTTTACACATGATCACTGGAGCATAAATTACTGCTATATATAAGCGATTCCCTCTATATAATTAATGACCCATTAATTATTGTCCTTAATTAATTAATAGACACAAGCAATATGACATAGGCGATGTACTATTCATTTTTTGCTTTATGTCATTAATGATTTTAAACCCGGTATTTATCTCTGCAGCCTAGTTTATCTGACTGCTGAAAACGAAATGGGATGACAATACTATATTACAATCTAATACTCTATATCGACATCTATATTCATATGTATTGTCTCTATTATTGACATAGTGATCTATAATTACACACTATTGATCAATTTATATATTTGTTTTATTTATGTTGGGGATTTTTGTTCTGTTGTGTATATACACCGAATGTAAATTCTGAACCATTATTCTCCGTTCTGTTCCAATGTGCTTATGACCCAATTCTGTCCACACACTGACTGCCGTTCGTTTTACATAATTATGCAAGCAGTGGATACTATGCTGGTATGATTCTATTTCCTGTATTGTAAACAGATGCATAGAATAAGTACACGGCGCCGCCCTGGGAGTTGTTTCCATGGCGCCTGTGATATGATTGGCTAACTATCAATGGGGCGGGTTGTTAAATACCCCGCCGAGCGCCGTGTGGTCACGCCCTCTGTTGAAGTCGGAAGTGACGAAACGCGTAAAAGCGTGGTCGTGTACGACGCTAGCCAGAAGTGACGTATGTGTGTCTGCACAGACACACATGCCAGACAATCGAAAGTGCTGGGGCTGATGTTTATACCACACAAACGCCAGTCATTTGAGAGTCTATTTCGCTTAATCAAAGAATAACTAATGTACGCAGATTGTACGCAGATTACTTTAGGGGATGTATGGGAATTATTATATGGTTTTAATTTTTTGAAATAAACAGTATTACGCTATGTGCAAAATTTTATTTGTTTCTATGGCGAGTTTATTTGGAAATACCATATCCCTGGACCCCTGATGCTGTGTAATATCTTGGTGATGTCAAAAATGTAAGAAGGCTACCTTGCGGGTTTTCCCCTGTTATAGCTGTGCATGTGGATGCAGGATATACCGTGATGATGACCATTATTTGACAGGTGGTTTTTATCTGTGTTTCTGGTGAGTTTGAACCCCTGAGGGGAGTGTGCCTCACGCGGTGAAAAGTCACATGGGATAAAACGGTGCTTGGAATAATATTACGTAAATAAGTCACCTTGATGTATTGAACTGCTCACCTACCACTATCCTACACTCAAGAATCACTGATTTATCTATTTATTCATTCATTCTGAACTTTTTGGTTGTGGACTCATTTTATAAGATTTATGCAATTTTATGCGATTTTATGCACATACATCTTTTTTAGCGCTGTTTTTAGTATTTAATATCTCAGAAAGCTACACTGTTGAAATTTTTTTACTATCCTTTTTCTTATATATATATATATATATATATATATATATATATATATATATATATATATATAAACTATGTTCACAAACAGTGATTTTTTGGAAGTATTCCTGTGGTGATGTCTATCAGAGAATTTAAAGGAGTTGAAATTGAAGCGCTACACAACTACAAAGACATCCAGATACAGCTTTATTTCATTACAGGTCAGGGGTACAATTCAAAAATATGTTTTTGGGGGTCTAAGGGCCCCCCTTATCAGGGCTAGCCAGCAGCTTGTTTGGCTGGCAAACAAGCTACTGCTAGTCCTGTGCTTTGAATTCCATTGTAGTTCCAGTTCACTTCTGGTTTGTTCACTATGTTGCCAGTCAAGTCCTGATGAAGGGGACACTTAGACCCCTGAAATGCATTGACTATTTTTTTAAATGTACCCCTGACCTTTAATGGAATAAAGTTGTATCTGGACCTCTTAGCGATGGTGTGGCGCTTCAATTTAAACTCTCTTTACATCACACTACAAGCCAAGGAGACTGTGGAGATCCTTTGGGGTGTAAAAACATTCCAGATAATTTACACCAACAGCAATTTCATCCTTTTTATCCTCGTCCTTTGCGTACAGAGATTTCTCCAGATTCATTGAATCTTTCGGTATTATGTACTGTAGATTATTATACATTTAAAGTATTTACAGTTTTACATTGAACATTATTCAGAAATTTTTTGACAATTTTTTGATGCAGGTTTTCACAGATTGGTGAACCTCTGCCCATCTTTACTTTTTGAGGAACTCTGACTTTCTAGGATGCCCTTTTTATACCCTGTTATGTTACTGACCTGTTGCAAATAAAGCCTAATTAATTGCAAAATGTTCTCCCAGCTCTTACTTTACCAGCTTTTTGTTGCCCTGTCGCAGTTTTTTTGAGACATGTTGCTGCCATAAATTTTAACATTGCCCTATTTTGTTCTAAAAATTGTATATTTTCTTAGTTTAAACATTTAATATGTTTTTCAGTTTTCAGTTGTCAATAAAATATGGGTTTATGAGATTTGCAAACCATTGTATTCTGTTTTCATGTAGATTTTAGTGTCCCAACTTTTTTTTTGGAATTGGGGCTGTAGAAATTCTGCCCTGGAAATCCTACGTTCTTTTGGTTGTTACTTAAAGCAAGTCATTGGCTGGGTGACAGGCTGCATAATATAATGTACACTCACCGGACACTTTATTAGGTACATCTGATCAATTGCTTGGTAACACAATTTGCTAATCAACCAATCACATGGCAGTTCTTAATTCCTTTTAAGCATCTAGACGTGGTCAAGACGACTTGCTGAAGTTCAAACCGAGCATCAGAATGGTGAAGAAAGGGGATTTACTGTAAGTGACTTTGGATGTGACATGGTTGTTGGTGCCAGATGGGCTGGTCTGAGTATTTAAAAAACTGCTGATCTACTGGGATTTTCACGCACAATTATCTCTAGGGTGTACAGAGAATGGTCCGAAAAAGAGAAAATGTCCTGTGAGCTGCAGTTGTGTGGATGAAATTGCCTTGTTGATGTCAGAGGAGAATAAGCAGACTGGTTTGAGATGATAGACAGACAACAATAACTCAAATAACCACTTGTTACAACCAATGTATGCAGAATACTATCTCTGAATGCACAACATCGAACCTTGAAGCAAATTGGCTACAACAGCAGAAGACCACTGACAGGGGAGTAGCTTTGGGCCTGTGGAACCCAGAATCCCTTGAAGAGGTTGGGAAAACCCCCAGGCCCCCAGGCCCCTCTTATGTATAAGTCATTCTGTGTCTATTAGGGGCACAGGGTGACCGAGAAAATTATGGACAATGGACATTGAGAATGTGGTTTTGATTACTTCAGATGGGACAGTAATATTTATCCACAATATCTCCCAGGAAATATACAAAGACTATTCTGGGTTTATTTGATTCTGAACTATACATGTTACAGTATCTCACAAAAGTGAGTGCACCGCTCACATTTTTGTAAATATTTTATTCTATCTTTTCATGTGACAACACTGAAGAAATTACACTTTGTTACAATGTAAAGTAGTGAGTGTACAGCTTGTATAAGAGTGTAAATTTGCTGTCCCCTCAAAATAACTCACACAGCCATTAATGTCTAAACCGCTCGCAACAAAATTGAGTATACCACTAAGTGAAAATGTCCAAATTGGGCCCAAAGTGACAATATTTTGTGTGGCCACCATTATTTTCCAGCACTGCCTTAACCCTCTTGGGCATGGAGTTCACCAGAGCTTCACAGGTTGCCACTGGAGTCCTCTTCCACTCCTCCATGACGACATCACAGAGCTGGTGGATGTTAGAGACCTTGAACTCCTCCACCTTCCATTTGAGGATGCCCCACAGATGCTTAATAGGATTTAGGTCTGGAGACATGCTTGGCCAGTCCATCACCTTTACCCCCAGCTTCTTTAGCAAGGCAGTGGTCGTCTTGGAGGTGTGTTTCAGGTCATTATGTTAGAATACTGCTCTGCGGCCCAGTCTCCAAAGGGAGGGGATCATGCTCTGCCACAGTATGTCACAGTACATGTTGGCATTCATGGTTCCTTCAATGAACTGTAGTTCCCCAGAACTCATGCAGCCCCAAACCATGACACTCCCACCACCATGCTTGACTGTAGGCAAGACACACTTGTCTTTGTACTGCTCACCTGGTTGCCGCCACACACACTTGACACCATCTGAACCAAATATATTTATCTTGGTCTCATCAGACCACAGGACATGGTTCCAGTAATCCATGTCCTTAGTCTGCTTGTCTTCAGCAGACTGTTTGCTGGCTTTCTTCTGCATCATCTTTAGAAGAGGCTTCTGTGACAGACCTAGCCGGGACACAGGCTTTTTGAGAGGACTAAATGCGAGCCTCTTGTCAACCGATTATGGGCCCTGGATTTTAAGGGGCACAGGGTGAATGAGAACCCCACTATAATCTGTGCTAGTCAGATTCAATTGCAGGGTTAATTAGCACATACAACAATAGGTGAAATACTCTTTAGAATCTGTGTCAAGATAGACTGGACTCATTTGCATTATACAAGACAACAGACAGGTGGCTGGAGTTGATGATATTAGCATCTAACATGTGTGAAGCTCGGTGACAACAATTTTGAGCTGTAGTGAAATCCTGATGGGCACAGAGTCACATCGGCTGCTTAAAGGGATTAGTTAATTAGCTCATGTTAATTTGTTACAGGTGTATTGTTAGAGTAAAATGAGCAGGATGGGGGGGGGGTCTCCTCTTCTACTGTATATAAATACTTGTCAGTTTGGTTCTAATAAAACAGTCCATGTTGGCACTAAGCAAGTCTTGTCTCGTTTAGTGCTTTAGAGCGGTTGGAATATCTGAGATCCATATTCAGACTGGGAGGAAGTGGTATATGATGAAAGCACTCAAGAGGAGTGTGGGAGCGTTTCGTCACATTGTTGGCAAGCAGTGGGATCATGCTTCCTGCAGTCAGGGACATCCAAACCTCCACCTGGATCCAAGGTCCGGATAGCAGGAGAGGAGGAGAGGTACAGATACCAGCCGCCATGGAAGAGGAATTCGGAAGGAGGTTGCGAGAGATGCGGATACAGCACAGAGGATCAGTATCGGTGCAGGTCCTGCTGGGATGGTATGATTCTGTCCGCCTACAACTCTGGAAGGAAGCGCTAGCCTGTGAGCAGCGACACCAGGGAAAAGTTCTCCCCTCCATCCATGTAAGGTACTGGTCGCAGTATGAAGTACGAATGCTGTTATTGGGGGAACAACCGAAGCAGGAGTGGACAGCTGAGTTAAGCAGGCTGATCCGGGCAGAAATGCGGTTGGACGAGAGCTACAGAGCCCTCCGGTGGTATGTAGCCCAAGTGTGCCCATGGACAGCGGATGATAGCCCCACGGAAGGCTTTGATTATGATGGCCTGGGATTGTTGTACTGGAGGTTGTCCGAGGACCCTGACTTTGGGAGTGATCTGGAGTGGCGTTTGGAGGAAATAATGGAGCACAGAGAGCAAAGATTGAACATCTCAGAAGTGCTCTGGGCACAAGAAGATTTGGAGTTCCTGGCCGCTCAGGAATGGGAGCTGGAGATCGCCTACAGACAGCTGCTAGACTCTGCTCAGCAGCAGGGTGGGGCTCCCTTTGCCTGGGACTATCAAGAAATACCAGTGGACAACTCTGGTCTGGCTGAAGAGTCGGCAATGTGGCAGAGTAACAGTGTGCTTTGCCAACCTGCCCCTGCAGCTATGGACGCGGAGGTCTTATGGCGGATGCAGCAAATGCTGACTGACCTTGATGATCCTGTTTCTGCATGGGATGATCTTGGCTGGAGGAATGTGCCTGTCCAGCAGCATGCCAGAGAATCGGCAGTGGAAAATCTGGAAATTGCCATCCCCAAAGCTGAAGTTCTGACAACCGGCCAGAGCTCTGCCAACCTCTTCTCAGCACTGATAGCATCTTCTGGGTTCCATGGACGGGAGATGGTGAACCTATATCCCCAGACACCAGTTGCAGAGACAGGGGATTTGATAGACTTTTCTGCTGAGGAAGAAGAACCTGATGAGCGCCCGGCAGAAGAGCTGGTATTAGGGCCAAACTTCACTGTACTCTGCCCAGCACCAACGGCAGTATCCGTGGAGTTACAAGGAACTTCCCCAGCTGAAGCGCTGTCACCGGACAGAGGGTCCAAGACCTCTGCCCCACACCTGTGGCAGTTTCGGAAGTCCAGGGTGAGAAGGTGGCAATCACTTCCCAGCAGCAGATACAGGGGGAGAAGGGAGAGGAGGTGTTTGTTGTCCCTCCTCAACAGTCGGCCAGGGTGGAGAAATCGGTCTTTCCTCCCCAGCAAAGATCCGTGCACCTGGGAGACAGTACCACAGACATGTCGTCCCAGCAGCCAGATGAGGGAATGGAAAAGGAAGCAGCCGGCTCCCCTTCCCAATGGCAGCTACACAATTTGGGAGTGGAGGAAGCCAGCCTCCTGCCCCAATGGTTAACTGGAGTGGAGGATGTGGAGCCCCCAGCAGAAGTGCTGGCAACAGGGCAGAGTGCTACCCACCTCTGCTCAGCACCAGCAACAACTGTGGAGTTCCAGGGAGCCGGGGTAGTCGGCCCCTTTATCCAGTGACAAGCTGAGGTAGTAAAGCTGCTACTCCCAGCCAAATCACTGGCAACAGGACAGAGCGCCGCTGGTGCAAATGTCACTCTGTCTTCTCTCCAGTGGCTGAAAAGACTCCAGGGATAAGGGTCAGTCCAGGCCTCTCCCCAGCGGCAGATATGTTCTCTGAGAGAGGCAGAGGTTGGCTGGGTGAGGAATACACTGATTGGAACCATTTGTTTGGGGTACTGTGTGGATACCAGCATTAGAGGACTGGAACCCCTGGCTAACTTCGGAGTCAACCAGTCTGGGGTCTCCTCCTGTGTTAGTCTCCTGCCGAAAGGGGAGAAATGTGACAGACCTAGCCGGGACACAGGCTTTTTGAGAGGACTAAATGCGAGCCTCTTGCCAACCGATTATGGGCCCAGGATTTTAAGGGGCACAGGGTGAATGAGAACCCCACTATAATCTGTGCTAGTCAGATTCAATTGCAGGGTTAATTAGCACATACAACAATAGGTGAAAAACTCTTTAGAATCTGTGCCAAGATAGACTGGACTAATTTACATTATACAAGACAACAGACAGCTGGAGTTGATGATATTAGCATCTAACATGTGTGAAGCTCGGTGACAACAAGTCTGACCTGTAGTGAAATCCTGATGGGCACAGAGTCACATCGGCTGCTTAAAGGGATTAGTTAATTAGCTCATGTTAATTTGTTACAGGTGTATTGTTAGAGTAAAATGAGCAGGAGGGGGGTCTCCTCTTTTACTGTATATAAATACTTGTCAGTTTGGTTCTAATAAAACAGTCCATGTTGGCACTAAGCAAGTCTTGTCTCGTTTAGTGCTTGGGAGCGGTTGGAATATCTGATATCCATATTCAGACTGGGAGGAAGTGGTATATGACAAAAGCACTCAAGAGTAGGGATGTTCGCATCGAGCACTGGGCGTTCGCTCGCTCGGCGAGCCCAGAACTATTTTGGCCGCTCGCATCACATTCGTGTGATGCGAGCGGCCCCGCAATGCATTGCGGCCGGAGCGGCCGGCGCAGTGCATTGCTGGCTGATGATTGGCCAAGCATGCACTGTGACCCCGCATGCTTGGCCAATCACAGCGCCGGAAACTCGGAGAGCCATAATTGGCTACAGGCAGGACGCCTGTAGCCAATTACAGCTCAGGGGCTTTAGTACACGCCCCACCATTTAAAAGGCCGCCACGCCGTCGGCGCCGGTCACATGAGTTCCGGCTTTAGGAGAGATCAGGCTGATTCTGGAGTAGGACTTCTAGTGTGTTAGTGGCATCACACAGAGCTCCCATATTTTCTTCCCAGAAGCACCCATAGGACTTCTAGTGTGTTAGTGGCATCACACAGAGCTCCCATATTTTCTTCCCAGAAGCACCCATAGGACTTCAATTGTGTGTTAGTGGCATCACACAGAGCTCCTATATTTTCTTCTCAGCAGCACCCACAGGACTTCTAGTGTGTTAGTGGCATCACACAGAGCTCCCATATTTTCTTCGCAGAAGCACCCATAGGACTTCTAGTGTGTTAGTGGCATCACACAGAGCTCCCATATTTTCTTCCCAGAAGCACCCATAGGACTTCAATTGTGTGTTAGTGGCATCACACAGAGCTCCTATATTTTCTTCTCAGCAGCACCCACAGGACTTCTAGTGTGTTAGTGGCATCACACAGAGCTCCCATATTTTCTTTGCAGAAGCACCCATAGGACTTCTAGTGTGTTAGTGGCATCACACAGAGCTCCCATATTTTCTTCGCAGAAGCACCCATAGGACTTCTAGTGTGTTAGTGGCATCACACAGAGCTCCCATATTTTCTTCCCAGAAGCACCCATAGGACTTCTAGTGTGTTAGTGGCATCACACAGAGCTCCCATATTTTCTTCCCAGAAGCACCCATAGGACTTCTAGTGTGTTAGTGGCATCACACAGAGCTCCCATATTTTCTTCCCAGAAGCACCCATAGGACTTCAATTGTGTGTTAGTGGCATCACACAGAGCTCCTATATTTTCTTCTCAGCAGCACCCACAGGACTTCTAGTGTGTTAGTGGCATCACACAGAGCTCCCATATTTTCTTCCCAGAAGCACCCATAGGACTTCTAGTGTGTTAGTGGCATCACACAGAGCTCCCATATTTTCTTCCCAGAAGCACCCATAGGACTTCAATTGTGTGTTAGTGGCATCACACAGAGCTCCTATATTTTCTTCTCAGCAGCACCCACAGGACTTCTAGTGTGTTAGTGGCATCACACAGAGCTCCCATATTTTCTTCCCAGAAGCACCCATAGGACTTCTAGTGTGTTAGTGGCATCACACAGAGCTCCCATATTTTCTTCCCAGAAGCACCCATAGGACTTCTAGTGTGTTAGTGGCATCACACAGAGCTCCCATATTTTCTTCCCAGAAGCACCCATAGGACTTCAATTGTGTGTTAGTGGCATCACACAGAGCTCCTATATTTTCTTCTCAGCAGCACCCACAGGACTTCTAGTGTGTTAGTGGCATCACACAGAGCTCCCATATTTTCTTCGCAGAAGCACCCATAGGACTTCTAGTGTGTTAGTGGCATCACACAGAGCTCCCATATTTTCTTCCCAGAAGCACCCATAGGACTTCAATTGTGTGTTAGTGGCATCACACAGAGCTCCTATATTTTCTTCTCAGCAGCACCCACAGGACTTCTAGTGTGTTAGTGGCATCACACAGAGCTCCCATATTTTCTTTGCAGAAGCACCCATAGGACTTCTAGTGTGTTAGTGGCATCACACAGAGCTCCTATATTTTCTTCCCAGAAGCACCAATAGGACTTCTAGTGTGTTAGTGGCATCACACAGAGCTCCCATATTTTCTTCCCAGAAGCACCCATAGGACTTCTAGTGTGTTAGTGGCATCACACAGAGCTCCTATATTTTCTTCCCAGAAGCACCCATAGGACTTCTAGTGTGTTAGTGGCATCACACAGAGCTCCCATATTTTCTTCCCAGAAGCACCCATAGGACTTCTAGTGTGTTAGTGGCATCACACAGAGCTCCCATATTTTCTTCCCAGAAGCACCCATAGGACTTCAATTGTGTGTTAGTGGCATCACACAGAGCTCCTATATTTTCTTCTCAGCAGCACCCACAGGACTTCTAGTGTGTTAGTGGCATCACACAGAGCTCCCATATTTTCTTCACAGAAGCACCCATAGGACTTCTAGTGTGTTAGTGGCATCACACAGAGCTCCCATATTTTCTTCCCAGAAGCACCCATAGGACTTCAATTGTGTGTTAGTGGCATCACAGAGAGCTCCTATATTTTCTTCTCAGCAGCACCCACAGGACTTCTAGTGTGTTAGTGGCATCACACAGAGCTCCCATATTTTCTTCCCAGAAGCACCCATAGGACTTCTAGTGTGTTAGTGGCATCACACAGAGCTCCCATATTTTCTTCCCAGAAGCACCCATAGGACTTCTAGTGTGTTAGTGGCATCACACAGAGCTCCTATATTTTCTTCTCAGCAGCACCCACAGGACTTCTAGTGTGTTAGTGGCAGCAAACAGAGCTCCTATATTTTCTTGTCAGCAGCACACATAGTACCTATAGTGTGTTAGTGTCAGCACCCATAGGACCTACAGTGTGTTGTGATCACACATAGGAGCTCTATTTTTTATACTATATACACTACCGACTACAATGCCTGGAAGACCGCCAAGGGGAGGCAGAGCGTGCAGAGGCAAGAACACAGGGCAGGCAGGCTCTGTTTCTAGAGACAACAGTGCTGGCCGTGGCCGTGGTCGTGCATCGTCATCAGCACGTGGCCATGGGACACGCTCGTCTTTGTTTTCGGCAGCTGGACATGTGGAGCCGCATCATGCTGAAGGCTTGGTAGAATGGATGACCAAGCCCTCCTCATCCTCCTCATCCTCTCTCACCCAGGCTCAGGGTACTGGCAGAGCAGCTGCCAACGCGTACTCAATGGCATCATCAGCCACCCTTCCCTAGACCCACCATGTCCTCCTGAGGAGTCCCCCGAACTCTTTGAGCACAGTGTTGGGTACATGCTCCAGGAGGATGCCCAACGATTCGAAGGCTCGGATGATGATACCCAGCTTGAGGAAGTCAGTAGTGTGCGCGCAGAGAGAGGGGATGTTGAAGGACAGCAATCTGCCAGTACTGTTCCACCAGCTGCAGCTTACTGCCAGGTTTGCTCTAGTGGTGAAGAGGGAGGGAATGATGAGGTCACTGACTCCATGTGGGTGCCTGAAGGGAGAGAGGATGAGGAGGAGGACGAGGAGGAGGATGCGGCGTCACATGTCCAACGAGGCAGGATGCCCCCTGGAGGCCAGCTAGAGGCCAGCACAGCAACTGTACAACACCGCAGAGCTCCGCCTGTGCAGGGCGCTGCCTCTGCACGTTATCAGAAAAGTTCTTTGGTGTGGGCCTTTTTTGAGACGAGTGCATCAGATCGCACCACTGCTATTTGCAATATTTGTCTCAAGCGTATCTCGCGTGGCCAAAACATCAGCCGCTTGGGCACCACAAGCATGAGCAGACATATGTCGACCTGCCATGCAGCTCGTTGGCAAGCACACATAAAAGACCCACACCAAAGAACTAAGCGGACCTCTCCTTGCTCCTCATCAGCTGGGATCTCCAGCCCCACTACATCTTCAGTCCTCTCTGAAAGCTGCTCTGAGAGGACTGAAGGTGTAGAATTAGGTGTGTCACAACCAAGTACTTGCAGTACACCGACGTCCGATTGTAGCAGGCAAATTTCCCTGCCCCAGCTGCTGGACCGTCGAAAGAAGTACACTCCCAGCCATCCACATGCCCAGCGGTTGAATGCTAGCTTGGCTAAATTGCTAGCACTTCAACTGCTGCCTTTTCAGTTGGTAGACTCGGCCCCCTTCCGTGAGTTTGTTCAATGTGCGGTTCCTCAGTGGCAGGTTCACAAACGCCACTTTTTCTCACGGAAGGCGATTCCGTCTCTCTACCGGCATGTGGAAGGCAATGTCCATGCCTTGCTGGATAGGGCGGTCAGTGGTAAGGTGCATATTACCGCTGACTCATGGTCCAGCAGGCATGGACAGGGACGTTACCTTTCTTTCACGGCCCATTGGGTCACTCTATTGGCAGCTGGGAGGGATGCAGGACAAGGTGCAGTAGTGTTGGAGGTTGTTCCGCCACCACGCCTCCAAAATGCTACTACTGCTACTGGTTGTGACACACCTCTCTCCTCCACCCCCTCCTCTTCTTCTTCCTCCAGTGCTCTGTCCTCGGAACCAGCGGTGCTCCATAGGCGTACAAGGGGCTACGCAAGTACGCAGGCAAAAAGATGCCATGCCGTGCTTGCGCTGGTGTGTTTGGGGGACAGGAGCCACACTGGGCCAGAGGTTCTGGCAGCTCTGCAGGGGCAGGCCGAGAGGTGGTTGACGCCACGCCAGCTTAAGCCTGGAATGGTCGTTTCTGACAATGGCACCAACCTCCTCTCCGCCCTGCGACAGGGGCAGCTCACCCATGTGCCCTGTATGGCTCACGTCCTCAACCTGGTGGTGCAGCGGTTCTTGGGCAGGTTTCCAGGCTTACAGGATGTCCTGAGGCAGGCCAGGAAAGTCTGTGTGCATTTCCGCCGATCTTATAATGCCAGTGCTCGGCTGACTGAGCTGCAAAAGGAGCTGAACCTGCCCAAGAACCGCCTAATATGTGACATGCCCACCAGGTGGAACTCAACGTTGGCCATGCTGCAGCGACTGCACACGCAGCAGAGGGCCATCAATGAGTACCTTTGCGACTACGGCACCAGGACAGGGTCAGGGGAGCTTGGCTTTTTTTCCCCACGCCAGTGGAGCATGATCAGGGATGCATGCACTGTCCTCTCACCATTTGAGGAGGCCACAAGGATGGTGAGCAGTGACAGTGCATGCATCAGTGACACTGTACCTCTTGTCCACCTGTTGGAGCATACGCTGCATGGGATAATGGACAGGGCACTTGAGGCAGAACAGAGGCAGGAAGAGGAGGACTTCCTTGCCTCTCAAGGCCCCCTTTATCCGGACAGTGTTCCTTCTGTCCCACCCATCACACAGGAAGAGGAGGAGGATGAGGAGGAGGAGGAGGAGGATTGTGTGAGCATGGAGGTGGAGCCTGGCACTCAGCATCAGCAGCAGCAGTCTTTTAGGGATGATGTACAGTCCCAACAAACCAGTGGACTTGTACGTGGCTGGGAGGAGGTGGCTGGCGATCATGTCATCCTCAGTGACCCAGAAGACTCCGGACCGAATGCCTCAGCTAACCTACGCTGCATGGCCTCCCTGATCCTGCAAAGCCTGCGGAAGGATCCTCGTGTTCTTCGGATCAAGGAGAGGGACCATTACTGGCTGGCCACTCTCCTTGATCCACGGTATAAGGGTAAGGTTGCGGACCTTATCTTGCCGTCGCAGAGGGAGCAGAGGATGAGACATCTCAGGGAGGCCTTGCAGAAAGGTCTGTGCAACGCGTTCCCAGAAACTGGGAGGTTACAAACTCCTGGTCCTGGACAACGAGTTGCTGAGGCTTCGGTCAGTAGCAGAAGGAGCGGTGGGGAAGGTGGACGTCTGACCGATGCGTTCAGACAATTTTTTAGTCCGCAGCCCCAAGGTATGATCGGTTCCAGCAACCATCGCCAGCGTCTGATATACATGGTGCAGGAATACCTTGGGGCAAGGTCAGACTTGGACACCTTTCCCACCGAAAATCCTCTGGCTTACTGGGTCCTGAGGATGGATCACTGGCCAGAGCTTGCACAGTATGCAATTGAGCTACTGGCCTGTCCTGCCTCCAGCGTTCTTTCCGAACGCACATTCAGTGCTGCTGGAGGATTTGTCACCGATCATAGGGTGCGCCTGTCCACCGACTCGGTTGATCGACTGACCTTCATCAAAATGAATCAGTCTTGGATCACCACCAGCTACCAGGCACCTGAAGCGGATATAACGGAATAATTTATAATGTCACATCCCTTCAAGACTGCCTATGCTGATGCTGAGTGACTGTCCTGTTATGTTCACTGACTATCCTCTTCCTCCTCCTCAATGATCCATGCCACCACACCAGTGCCTAAGGCACAATTTTTCAGCCCCTGTATAACAGTTGCGTGTACTTACAATTTTTTTAAAAAATGCTTCGCAACAGGTGTGACTGCTGTGCTCCAAGTACAGTATCTGTGAGGGGTTGCAGTGTTGTGGCACCAGCACCAGTGCCTAAGGCACAATTTTTCAGCCTCTGTTGGGGCGTGTAATTACAATTTTTAGGCAATGCTTTGCAACAGGTCTCATTGCTGTGCTAAGAGTACAGTATCTGTGAGGGGTTGCAGTGTTGTGGCACCAGCACCAATGCCTAAGGCACAATTTTTCAGCCCCTGTTTAACAGGGGCGTGTAATTACAAATCTTGATCTAATAGTTCACAGCAGGGCCCATTCCTGCACCCACCAAGAGTAACTATGAGGGCCTACAGTCTTGTGGCAACACCGTCCACCACCACCGACAAAGGCCCAATTTTTCTGCCCTGTTCAACAGGTGCATGCAATTACAAATCTTGATCTAATAACTCACAGCAGGGCCCATTCCTGCGCCCACCAAGAGTAACTGTGAGGGCTTACAGTCTTGTGGCAACACCGTCCACCACCACCACCACCACCAAAGGCCCAATTTTTCTGCCCTGTTCAACAGGTGCATGCAATTACAAATCTTGATCTAATAACTCACAGCAGGGCCCATTCCTGCGCCCACCAAGAGTAACTGTGATGGCTTACAGTCTTGTGGCAACACCGTCCACCACCACCACCACCAAAGGCCCAATTTTTCTGCCGGTTCAACAGGTGCATGCAAGTCCAAATCTTGATCTATTAACTCACAGCAGGGCCCATTCCTGTGCCCACCAGTCTTGTGGCTACACCAACATCTAATAGGGCAAATTTCTGCAGAGTATATACGGCAGGCCCCTACTTTCAAACATCCAACTTACAAACGACTCCTACTTGCAAACGGAAAGAGAAAACAGGAAGTGAGAGGAAATCTACCCCTAGGAAGGGAAATTCTATCCTGTTAGATTTAATTTGGGAAAAAGGTATCTCCTCTCTACTGATGCTTTATCACCAATCCTTGTTTCAATTAAAACCCCACTTTTCCAAAAACATTTGTCATTGGGACGGAAAGTGAGGTGAAATGTTCTGAACAGATGTGCAAAGACAGCAAATGTTACAGGGGTGATAACCCCTCCCTACGTTCTCCAAAAAGCTTAAAAATAGATTTTTTTGGGATGGAGCTACACTTCATAATGTACCTGTTCAGATTCTACTTAAGAACAAACCTACAGTCCCTCTCTTGTTTGCACCGCCTATATACTGCTGTTCAGAGTATATAGGGTTGTAGGTATAGGGTTTTATTTTGGGTGCGGGGTCCCCCTTAATATCCATACAAGACCCAAAGGGGCTGGGGTGGGGGGGGGGTGATGGGGTAGCCATGCCATTTTTCTCAAGGATTTTCAGCCATATGGCGGCCAGGACAAGACATGACATTAAAGCCGCAAGTGGTTTTAAAATGGCTTCTTTTTTTCCTTTACAAATGTCATTTTGTGCAAGGACAGTTCTAAACACGGGAAACACATGCCATTTCACAGGCATACTTTAGACACCCCCCAGGTACCATATTTAAAGGAAAATTTCACTTTTTTTTTGCACTTTATGCATCATTAAAATGACTGCTCCCGAAAAAACGTTTTTTAAAAGTTCTTTTTGCATTGATATATGTCCCCTGGGGCAGGACCCGGTCCCCAAACCTGTTTTATGACATTAACATGCATATTGGCCGTTGTAATTATCACTTTTGATTTCGAACGTTCGCGTCCATTATAACGTATAGGGTTCGAAAATTCGCGCGAACTTTTGGTCGGTTCGAAGGTTCTGGTGCGAACCGAACCCGGGGGTGTTCGGCTCATCCCTACTCAAGAGGAGTGTGGGAGCGTTTCGTCACAGCTTCCTTCTGGGATGACAGCCATGCAGACCAATTTAATACAGTGTGCAGTGTATGGTCTTAGCACTGACAGGCTGACCCCCCACCCATTCAACCTCTGCAACAATGCTTGCAGCACTCATACTCATACCAAAGACAACCTCTGTATATGGCGCTGAGCACATACGCTCAACCTCTTTGGTCGACCATGGCGAGGCCTATTCTGAGTGGAACCTGTCCTGTTAAATCGCTGTATGGTCTTGGCCACTGTGCTGCAGCTCAGTTTAAGAGTCTTGGCAATCTTCTTATAGCCTAAGCCATCTTTATGTAGAGTAACAATTCTTTTTTTCAGATCCTTAGAGAGTTCTTTGCCATGTTAAACTTCCAGTGACCAGTATGAGAGAGTGAAAGCGATAACACCAAATTTAACACACCTGATCCCCATTAACACCTGAGACCTTGTAACACTAATGAGTCACTTGACACTGGGGGGGGGGGGGGGGTGGCTAATTGGGCCCAATTTGGCCTTTTTTACTTAGGGGTATACTCACTTTTGTTGCCAGCAGTTTAGACATTAATGGTGCGTTGAGTTATTTTGAGGGGACAGCAAATTTACACTGTTATACAAGTTGTACACTCACTACTTTACATTGTAGCAAAGTGTCATTTCTTCAGTATCGTCACATGAGAAAGGTATAATAAAATATTTACAAAAATGTGAGGGGTGTACTCACTTTTGTGAGATACTGTAATTGAAAGGGCTGATCATATTGGCCTCTGTACAGTGTAGGAGATGGATAGACTGGTCACTGGTGGTCTCCTGCTATTTTGTGAAGGTGTGCAATGTTTATACTTATGATAATGTGTATTGTAGTTTGTGAGCTAGGAGACAACCTCTGAGTCACCTAGGTTGGTTAAATGACTAGTTAATTAGCTCATGTTAATTTATGTTTCTGGTTACAGTTTGTATTGTTAGGGTAATATGATTAGGAAGGGAGGAACCTACTTTTCAAGTGTATAAAAAGCCTATATCCTTGTCCAATAAGCATTCCAAGTTGCAATTTGTAACTGAGCTAGTCTCGCCTGGTTTTTAGTTACAATATGTGGCTGTAATATCTGATATCTGAAGGTCCAGACTGGAGGAAGCAGTGTATTGACGGAAGCACTCAAGCTGAGTGCGATGGGGTTCCGTGACAGTGGTGGCAGCGGTGGGATGTTTCCTGAAGTCTGGGACATCCAAACCTCCTCCGGGATCCAAGGTCCAGATAGCAGAAGAGAAGAGATACAGATACCAGCCGCCATGGAGGAGGAATTCGGAAGGAGGTTGTGAGAGATGCAGATATAGCACAGGGGACCAGTATCAGAGCAGGTCCTGCTGGGATGTTATAATTCTATCCGCTGTGAACTCTGAAAGGAAACGCTAGCCCATAAGCAGTGCCACCAGGATAAAATTCTCCCCTCCATCCAGGAAAGGTACTGGTCGACATATGGATTGTGGGTGCTGATTTTGGGAGAAAAAATGCACAAGGAGCAGACAGCTGAGTTAAGCAGGCTGGTCTGGCCTGAGATGCGGTTGGACAAGAGCTACAGAGCCCTCCGGTGGCATGTACCCCAAGCATACCCTTGGATAGCGAATGGCAGCCCAACGGAAGGCTTTGGCTATGGCGGCCTGGGACTGTTGTACGTGAAGCCATCAGGGGACCCTTACTTTGGGAGCGATTTGGAGTGGCGGTTGGACAAAATCATGTATTTTAGTGAAGAGATACTGAATGTCTTTTCAGATACTGAATGTCTATTTATAGGATGCCGTTTGCTTTTAGATCAAGTATTAGTTGTTTTAAAATAAAAATCAAATTGGAATTTTTTATTTTTTGTTAAGTACTATTGGAATTCCAAATGTAAAATCCTAAACTGGTGTCTATTGTGATGGGGGGGGGGGGTTAAGTGTATGGATTTGGTGTGGGGTGTCTCCTAGTGTGTGAATGGAAAATGATGATTATGTGAAAAGAGTGAAAATAAGTGCAATGAGAGGAATAATAAGTGACATGTATTAGATATACTTGGATGCTAGTGTGTAAAAAGTGAGTGACAAAATATGTGAAAAAAAAAGGTTCAAAATTGTGCAAAAAAAAAATACACAGTTACCTTGGCTGTTAAGGGATGTGTATCGACAAATGTTGCAATTTTGATCTCCTGCCAATAAAGGTATATCATTCTGATGATGTGCATGGAAAAGTGCCATATCTATTAATTATAAAAAAATATAATGATAAATAATATTACCATAGTATCTAATATAAACGGACTATAGTTCTTATTGAATGAGAAAATGATGGACCACTACTAATGCAAGGGAGGGGGCCTCATCCCTGAGTGTTACCTCTCTGTACCTGTGTTTTGAATAAACAGTTTATGTTTTTCACCCTACATAGAGTTACGGCTAATGACTGGGTGAGCTAAAGGGTCTTGGATAGTGCTGGTTCTGGACAAAGAAAGCATTTACAGCGGACATTGTCCTGTTGAGGACGGGGTCCGTCACAATTGGTTGGCTCTTGGGATTGTGCTTCCTGGCTGTGAACACGTCCAAACCACCACCAGGATCCAAGGTCTGGATAGCAGAAGAGGAAAGATACAGATACCAGCCGCCATGGAAGAGGAATTCCAAAGGAGGTTACGAGAGATGCGTATAAAGCACAGGGGACCAGTATCAGTGCAGGTCCTGCTGGGATGGTATGATTCTGTCCACCTACAACTCTGGAAGAATGTGCTAGCTCGCAAGCAGCACCACCAGGGAAAAAGTCTCCCTTCTATCCATGTAAGGTACTGGTCGCAGTATGTAGTGCAAATGCTGTTATTGGGGGAACAACCAAACCAGGAGTGGGCAGCTGAGTTAAGAAGGTTGATCCGGGCAGAGATGTGGTTGGACGAGAGCTACAGAGCACTCCAGTGGTATGTAGCTCAAATGTGCCCGTGGACTTTGACTACGGTGGCCTGGCCTAGCCTAGCCTACCGAATGCTATGACTACGGTGGCCTGGGACTGTCCAAGGACCCTGACTTTGGGAGTGATCTGGAGTGGCGTTTGGAGGAAATAAGGGAGCACAGAGAGCAAAGACTGAATGTCTCGGAGGAACAGGAAGATTTGGAGTTTCTGGGCATTCAGAAATGGGAGCTGGAGATTGCCTACCGACATCTGCTAGACTCTGCTCAGCAGCAGGGTGTGGCTCCCTTTGCCTGGGACTATCCAGAAGTACCAGCCGACAGCTCTGAAATCCTGGCTGAAGAGTCGGAAATGTGGCATAGTAACAGTGCTTTGCCCACCTGCCCCCGCAGCTATGGATGCAGAGGTCTTATGGCGGATGCAACAAGTGCTGACTGACCTTGACAAACCTGTTTCTGCACAAGACAAGGTTGGATCTCCATTCTTCCTCTGAATGTGCCTGTCCAGCAGCATGCCAGAGAATCGGCAGTGGAAACTTCGGAGATTGCCATCCCCAAAGTGCTGACAACAGTACAGAGCTCTGCTAACCTCTTCCCAGCACTGATAGCATCTTCTGGGTTCCACAGACAGGAGATGGTGAATCTCTATACCCAGACACCAGTTGCAGAGATGGGGATTTTATAGACTTTTCTGCTGAGGAAGAACAACCTGGTGAGCCTCCAGCCAAAGAGCTGGCATCAGGGCCAGACATCACGGAGCTCTGCCCGACACCAGTAACCTCTTCTTCGTTCTACGGACAGGAGATGGTGAACCTCTATCCCCAGACACCAGTTATAGAGATTGGGGATTTGATAGACTGTTCTGCTGAGGAAGAACAATCTGGTGAGCCTCCAGCAGAAGAGCTGGTATCAGGGCCAAACTTCACTGAGCTCTGTCCAGCACCAACAGCAGTAGTGTGGAGTTACAAGAGACTTCTCCAGCTGAAGCGCTGGCCACCGGACAGAGGGTCAGAGACCTCTGTCCCACACCTGTTGTAGTTCCAGGGGCCCAAGGTGAGAAGGTGACGGTCACTCTCCAACAGTTGGCCAGAGTGGATGATGTGTGGTCTTCAGCTGAAGTGCTAACAGGGCAGAATTCTACTGGCCTTTGCACACCACTGCAGCTTAAGCTGATATCAGTGGATGGGACTGTGGTCTCCACTGAAACCAACCCAGCAGAAGAGCTGGCAACAGAGCACAATGCTTCTGGCCTCTGCCCTCAACTAACAGAAGAGGGGTTCCTGTGAAAGTGGATGGGATTTCGGTTTTCACTGACACAACCCCAGAAAATGGTGCGTCACTGAGACAGGAGGATGTCAGCCATGCTTTGCAAGCACTGGGGGATTTTTACCTACCAAAAGTGGATGGGACTTCAGGTTCTGTCAACTCTGCAGGGGCAGTCTGAGAGGTGGTTTACGCCACGCCAGCTTAAGCCAGGAATGGTGGTTTGCGACAATGGCACCAACCTCCTCTCCACCCTCTGACAGGGACAACTGACCCATGTGCCCTGTGTGGCTCATGTCCTTAACTTGACCATTCATGGGCAGGTACCCGGGCTTACAGGATGTCCTGAGGCAGGCCAGGAAAGTCTGTGTGCATTTCCGCCGATCATATAATGCCAGTGCTTGGCTGGCTGAGCTCCAAAAGGAGTTGAACCTGCCCAAGAACTGCCTTATCTTTGACATGTGCCCACCAGGTGGAACTCAACGTTGACCATTCTGCAGTGGCTGCACATGCAGCAGAGGGCCATCAATGAGTACCTGTGGGACTACGGCACCAGGACAGGGTCAGGGGAGCTTGTTTTTTTTCCCCACGCCAGTGGGCCATGATCAGGGATGCATGCACTGTCCTGTCACCATTTGAGGAGGCCACGAGGATGGTGAGCAGTGACAGTGCATACATCAGTGACACTGTACCTCTTGTCCACCTGTTGGAGCATACGCTGTGTGGGATAATGGACAGGGCACTTGAGGCAGAACAGAGGCAGGAAGAGGAGGACTTCCTTGCCTCTCAAGGCCCCCTTTATTCAGACAGTGTTCCTGCTGTCCCGCCGATCACACAGGAAGAGGAGGAGGAGGAGGATTGTGTCAGCATTGAGGTGGAGCCTTGCACTCAGCATCAGCAGCAGCAGTCTTTTAGGGATGATTTACAGTCCCAAGAAACCCGTGGACTTGTACGTGGCTAGGAGGAGGCTGCGGATCATGTCGTCCTTAGTGACCCAGAGGACTCCGGACGGAATTTTTGATTCGTACGAAACTAATCGCACATGTCTAGTTAGACATTGCGATTAGTTTCGTACGAATCAAAAATTCGTACGAATTTCCGGAAATTCGTACATTCGTACGGATCCGAAATACAAATTTTTATGCATACGAATTCTGTACGGAATACGAAATTTCGTTTACAGAAATGTGACTGGTGTTTTGTTCACCAATCACTCAGAGGAAGTCAGCACAGCACAGGGATGGTAGGAACCCCTCAAAATGATAAATTCATCATAATGAATTTTCGTTATTTTAACAAAAATATAACAAAACTAAAGTTTTAAAACACAGGAAGTCAGCATAGCACAGGGATGGTGGGAACCCCTCATAATGATAAATTTATCATAACGAACTTTCGTTATTTTTTACGAATCTAACGAAAATTCATATTTCATAATTGAATTCCGTACACGAATTACGAAATCCGAATCTTTGTTTATACGAAGTGGAACGGAACAAAACAAACTTTTTGACGGCGCCCATGTCTACAGCTAACCTACTCTGCATGGCCTCCCTGATCCTGCAAAGTCTGCAGAAGGATCCTCGTATTCTTCAGATCAAGGAGAGCGATCATTACTGGCTGGCAACTCTCCTTGATCCACGGTACAAGGGTAAGGTTGCGGACCTTATCTTGCCATTGCAGAGGGAGCAGAGGATGAGACATCTCCGGGAGGCCTTGCAGAAAGGTCTGTGCAAAGCGTTCCCAGAGACTGGGAGGTTACAAACTCCTGGTCCTGGACAACGTGTTGCTGAGGCTTCAGTCAGTCACAGAAGGAGCGTGGAGAAGGGGGCCGTCTGACCGATGCGTTCAGACAATTTTTTAGTCCGCAGCCCCAAGGTATGAATGGTTCCAGCAACCATCGCCAGCATCTGATTTATATGGTGCAGGAATACCTATGAGTAAGGTCAGACTTGGACACCTTTCCCCCCCTGAAAATCCTCTGGGTTACTAGGTCTTGAGGAGGAATCACTGGCCAGAGCTTGCACAGTATGCAATTGAGCTACTGGCCTGTCCTGCATCCAGCGTTCTTTCGGAAAGCACATTCATTGCTGCTGGAGGCTTTGTAACCGATCACAGGGTGCGCCTGTCCACGACTCGGTTGATCGACTGACCTTCATAAAGATGAATCAGTCGTTGATCACCACCAGCTACCAAAGCACCTGAAGCTGATGTAACCAAATATTTTTTTTTGAAATGTCACATCCCTTCAAGACTGGCTATGCTGATGCTGAGTGACTATCCTGTTATGTTGACTGACTATCCTCTTCCTCCTCAATGATCCTGCTGATAGCTTGGAAGAACATTTTTGGTTCTGGGCTCCGCCACCAGTGGCTAAGGCCCAATTTTTCAGCCCCTGTTTAACAGGGGCGAGTAATTACAATTTTTGATGCAATACTTTGCAGCAGGGCTTATTCCTGCGCTCCAACTAGAGTATCTGGAAGAGGCTGCAGTGTCGTGGCACCAGCACCAGTGCCTAAAGCCCACTTTTTAAGCCCCTGTTTAACAAGGTGATGTAATTACAATTTTTGATGCAATGCTTTGCAGTAGGGCTCATTCCTGCACTCCAACTAGAGTTTCTGTGAGGTGTTGCAGTGTTTTGGCACCAGGGCCTAAGGCCCAATTTTTCAGCCCCTGTTTAACAGGGGCGTGTAATTAAAAATTTTGATGCAATACTTTGCAGCAGGGCTCATTCCTGCTCTCTAAATTGAGTTTATGTGAGGTGTTGCAGTGTTGTGAGACCAGTGTCTAAGGCCCAATTTTTCAACCCCTGGTGATAACCCTTCCCTATGTTTTCCAAAAAGCTTAAAAATAGATTTTTTGACTGGAGCTACACTTTAAAAATGTACCAGTCCAAAATTACAAACAGATTCTACTTAACACAACAAACCTACACAGTCTCTGTCTTGTTTGCACCGCCTGTATACTGCTGTTCTGAGTATATAGGGCCTGGGGTCCCCATGCCTTTACTTTTTTTAATTTGGGTACGGGGCTCCCCTTAATATCCGTACAAGACCCAAAGGGGCTGGTAATGGGCAGGGGGGCTACCCATGCCATTTTTTTCAATGATTTCCATCCATATTGCCGGAACCCGACATTACATAACGCAAGCTATTTTAAATTACTTTTTTTCCGTTAAATGTTATTTTGTGCAGGGACTGTTCTAAACATGGGAAACACGTGCCACTTCACAGGCATACTATAGACACCCCTCAGGCACTATATTTAAAGAAATATTTCACTTTTTTTTTCACTTTAAGTGTCATTAAAATCAGTGCTCCCAAAAAAACATCTGTTTTTAAAAAAAAAATTTGCATTGATCCATGTCCCCTGAGGCAGGAGCCGGGCCCCCAGACCATTTTTAGGACGATAATTTGCATATTAGCCTTTAAAATTAGCACTTATGATTTTGAACATTCGAGTCCCATAGACTTTAATGGGGTTCTAAAGTTCGCACAAATTTTCGGTCCGTTCGCAGGTTCTGGTGCGAACCGGGGGGTGTTCGGCCCACCCCTAATCTCATTTCTTGAGACTCTAAAATTCCAGGACAGTACAAATACCCCACAAATTACCCCTTTTTGGTAAGTAGACAGTCCAAGGTATTTAGTAAGGCATGGTGAGTTTTTTGAATTTGTAATTTTTTTGTCAGTTTTTTGGAGAAATTAAAAAAATTTATTAATTTTTCTTTTTAACAAAAACACAAAAAATCTTTCCCCTTAACCACTTATAGCAAAATGACGTTGGCAAAGTGGTTGTGATAATCGTAATCAGTGATGCCAATCAATGCCATCTATCAGTGTCAATCAGTTCCACTCATCAGTGTCCATCAGTGCCACCAATCAGTGCCCACCTATCAGTGCCCATCACTGCCACCCATAAGTACCCATCAGTGCAGCCTCAGTGCCCATCTGTGCCGCCTATGAGTGCCCATCTGTGCCACCTATGAGTGCCCACCTGTGGTGCATATTAGTGCCCATCAGTGCCGCCTATCAGTGCCCATCAGAGCCACGTTATCAGTGCCCGGCAGTGCACCCTCATCAGTGCCTATCAGTGAAGGAGAAAACTTATTTACAACATTTTAAGACAGAAACAAAGAAAAACTTTTTTTTTTTCCAAATTTTCGGTCATTTTTTTATTTGTTTAGCAAAAAATAAAAACCGCAGAGGTGATCAAATACCACCAAAAGAAATCTCTATTTGTGGGAAGAAAATGATAAAAATTAAACATTCTGCTTTGCCTCCTGAGTATGGGCGGATACCACACCTGTGAGACTATTACACAGCCTAGATCAGTGTTTTTTAAACTTTCCAGTCAGGGCGCCCTTAAAAAGTATTTTTAGTCTCGAGGCACCCCAGTCTAATGCCCCGTACACACGGTCGGAAAATCCGACCACAAAATCCATCGGATTTTGTCCGACGGATTTAGTCCGACACTGGTGTTGCATACACACGGTCGGACAAAGTTGTCGGACAATCTGATCATTCTGAACGTGGTGACGTTTGTTGCCTACGGCGGGACTACGTAGAGGCTAGTAGCCAATAGCTTTGGTCTTGTAATGTGATCTGAGCATGCGTGGCACTTTGTCCGTCGGAATTCGCTACACACGATCGGAATTGGTGTGATCGGACTTTGTTGTCGGAAATTTTTTAGAGCAGGAGATACAACTTTGTCCGTCGGACAATCCGATGGAAAATGTCCGATGGTGCCTACACACGGTCGTAAATTTCTGACAACATTAAGGCTGGATTCACATTGCTGCGTGTTGGGGAACACACACAAAATCAAATGCGTTCCTGACATGCAGACTTACTGGTACCTCTTAGCATTGGTAAGCACGATTTTAAAATAGGGGCTGAGGACTTATTTCCCTGCATTCCTGTGGGTAGGACAGCCCACTAAAATTAATGGGCTGCCCTACATGCAGCATACAGCCATGGAAATGTGAACAAAGGGACAGTAAAACCACATGGTTGAGCTGTTTTTACCCTCCCCAACTGCTCCCCCTTTAGCTGTAGAAGCAGCAACCAAGGTCATACACATGCTATGGCCGTGCCAGGAAGTATACCCCCAGGTGAATGGGGCTGCACTGCAAGCATCCCCTTTGCACGACCTTTCAGTGCTGAAAAGTGATCTGAGTATGGATTGCTTTTCAGAGGAGCTGCAGTCCTTGCGACTATTGTGAACGAACCCTGAAAAAGCAGTTTGTTTTGATTTTGCATAGATACATACACTCACACATGCACATAGACTTCTATTCACCAAAGTTCACCAAAGATGCAGCATGCAGGACTTTAAGTGTGCTTTCAGAAAACACACCAAAAAAGCGGGACATAATAGAAGTCTATGAGAAAACGCAGGTAACCTGCATGATAACCACTGCTACCTTGAGCTGCACCCGTGCTGCAGCCAAACCGCATGGGGGCAGTGTGAAATCGGTATATTAACCACTTAAGGACCGCCTCCTGCACATATACGTCGGCAGAATGGCACGGCTGGGCACATCAACGTACAGGTACGTTGTCCTTTAAGAGCCCAGCCGTGGGTCGCACGCCGGCGGCGGCACGCTCGCGACCCGGTCCTGAGCTCCGTGGCCGCGGGACTATCCCCTATTTTGTAAACGCTATAACTTTTGCGCAAACCAATCAATAATCGCTAATTGCAATTTTTTTTACCAAAAATATGTAGAAGAATACGTATCGGCCTAAACTGAGGAAATTTTTTTTTTATATTTTTTGGAGATATTTATTATAGCAAAAAGTAAAAAATATTGCATTTTTTTCAAAATTGTCGCTCTATTTTTGTTTATAGCGCAAAAAATAAAAACCGAAGAGGTGGTGATCAAATACCACCAAAAGAAAGCTCTATTTGTGGGAAAAAAAGGACGCCAATTTTGTTTGGGAGCCATGTCGCACGTGCAATTGTCAGTTAAAGCGACGCAGTGCCGAATCGCAAAAAGGGGCCTGATCCTTTGGCTGCAAATCGGTCCGGGGCTTAAGTGGTTAAATGAAAGTGCTATAGTAGTTACAGAACCATCAGTACCACATACAGTATGTAAGTTTAGGGGTACCCCCGTAGGGGCTGCTGAAAGTTGTGGTCCACCTGTCACCCTGCCCAGCCTGCCATTCACTTCCCAATCACCTTAAAGACAATGAACAGACCATATGCTTGTTTTTTATATTTTTATTGAGAGATTTAAACTTGGATAGGGATGGAAATATATGGGATGCCCAGTAGAATTATAGAACAGTCAATTTGGGACAGAACTATGTACACTCTTTGTACATGACACTTCGTCAAACTCCTCCTGCACAACACTTTACTCCAGACCCAACACTGACTCAGTCAGGCCCTAGAAGTTTCCATTTGTAGGCAGGGACCACGGGTTCCTTTTTATGTAGCGAAAATAGAAAGTCTTTAGTACTAGCTGTCCTATGATGAACTACTGCTCCCAGCAATCCCTTTTCAGGCCCTGCCAGCCCCCCTGGCTGCAACTGCCCAACTCCACTGCCTGTGACATTGCAATCCTCACTGGCTTCACACCCAGCTCTGACTGTTGCCTCTCTGGCATGCCTCTCCAGTACTCTCGATAGTACATGTCACTCACCAGCCCTCCTGGCTGCGCACACACTGGGGGTTCCCTCCTGAAGACTTGCCCGGCCGCACTAGCTCCTGCTGTTCTCTATGACTCCTCTCCGTGCCTCCTGTTAAGTTCCTTCATGCGGTCTTGAAGGGATCCTTCCTGCACCCGAGTCCCAGGCCCTGACAGCCTACCACACCAGCCTCAGTTCTTCCACCCGACAACTCCTCCCCAGCTGGGCTGACTCTAGGTATTTAAGGAGGCCTGCTCCCTGCCAATCAAAGTTGGGGATTGGTCAGGGCTCCTCAGAACACCCCAGGCAGATCCACCTCTCTTCCCCTCCTCTCTTCTAGAATCCACTAGAGGCCAGAGGGAGGTAACCGAGAAGAGATGCTTTCTGAGCTACTCCCAGCCCACACAGATCAAAACAAACAGGCCTAACTTACAGCTAGGTCTGCTTAAATTTACCTGCACTCACCAAAAAACCTCACCTCTAGCACCTACATTCACCCCCCACCAGAATCCAGCTGGTCCCTCAGCTGGGAAAATTTACAAAAATTGGATCCTGGGCCCAGGAGCAAGGGCATCCCATAATATAAAATGGAAGGGGAAAAGGACAATAACTTGGATGGGGAATTGTACAAATAAATTACGTACAAAAATAGAAATATATACATTTCTGATTGGTATTTACATCCGTACAGAATGGATAAGGCACTTCTAACTACAGATCCCTGCAGCTTACAATATATACACATCTGGACCAGAGCATCTCTCCCTCGAGAAAGATACTTACCTGCAATAATTCTTGTCTCCAGCCAGAGGGGATGGACAGCCATCCCATCCCAAAAGATCCTAAAAGAAGACAAAAAAAAAAACACTTCCTACACTTACACCTATGTACTGTACATTATTTCTGTTGAGAGGGGGTTTGCATCCTGCCAAAAGAAATATAAACCAAAAGCACACACATTTTTTTTCTATTATGAGTTATTAAGGAAAATTGTTGCCCATACTTACCGTAATTTTCCTTTCCTGGATCCTCCCCATGTCAGCATACCATATCAGCCTACTATGGGTTAGCTCCGCCCCCTCTAACCCCTCCAGGACCACCTTTTTCCTAGCCCATAAAGGGCGGCTGTCTGCCCACACCAGTGTTCAAAAAATACCCGCCTTTGCGACGGATAAACTGGGTGGGAATCCTCCGGCTGACATGGGGAGTATCCAGGAAAGGAAAATGACGGTAAGTATGGGCAACAATTTTCCTTATTCCTGGACCTCCCCATGTCAGCCTACTATGGGAGGTAACAAGCAACATTAAAAAGGGAGGGAAGACAAAAAATAAGCCAAACCCTCAATGCAATGCTACTCAAATTTTTAATGGGCAACAGCCGCCGTAATAACCATAGAGCCAAATGTTTCCTCAGGTGGACAAGCCAAATTAAGCCTGTAATGCCTAATAAAAGGTGTTGGGCGCGCTCCAGCTTGCTGCTCTGCAAACTACCTCAGGAGCGACCCTTACGTATGCTGCCCAGGATGCTGCCATACCCCTCATTGAATGTGCTTTGATCTCTGAAGGAGGAGGAAGGTCCAGCGTTTTTAATGCAATATGTATGGTCTTTGACAAATCCGGAAGACACAACTCTGGATGTTGCCTGTATACCCTTTTAGGGCCCATTGGGAAAAACTACAGCTGATCTGCTTTTAGTCCATTCCAGGTAGGTTGAAACCGCAGAGGCCAGGTCTAACCTACTCCACTCACCAGCTGTATCCGCCGGAAAGGCTGGGAGAATGACCTCCCAGTTCCTACGAAATTATATGGCAACCTTAGGTAGTAAGCTTGGTATCGGCCTAAGGACTGTCTTGTCTGGGAGCACCAAACAATATGGTTCTTTAGATAAAAAGGCGCACAACTCGGAGACTCTTCTGGCCGAGGCAACGGCTAGTAAAAAACAAAAAACAGGGGCGTGTAATTACAATTTTTGATGCAATGCTTTGCAGCAGGGCTTATTCCTGCGCTCCAACTAGAGTATCTGGAAGAGGCTGCAGTGTCGTGGCACCAGCACCAGTGCATAAAGCCCACTTTTTCAGCCCCTGTTTAACAAGGTGATGTAATTACAATTTTTGATGCAATGCTTTGCAGTAGGGCTCATTCCTGCACTCCAACTAGAGTTTCTGTGAGGTGTTGCAGTGTTTTGGCACCAGGGCCTAAGGCCCAATTTTTCAGCCCCTGTTTAACAGGGGCATGTAATTAAAAATTTTGATGCAATACTTTGCAGCAGGGCTCATTCCTGCTCTCTAAATTGAGTTCATGTGAGGTGTTGCAGTGTTGTGAGACCAGTGTCTAAGGCCCAATTTTTCAACCCCTGGTGATAACTCTTCCCTATGTTTTCCAAAAAGCTTAAAAATAGATTTTTTGACTGGAGCTACACTTTAAAAATGTACCAGTCCAAAATTACAAACAGATTCTACTTAACACAACAAACCTACACAGTCTCTGTCTTGTTTGCACCGCCTGTATACTGCTGTTCTGAGTATATAGGGCCTGGGGTCCCCATGCCTTTACTTTTTTTAATTTGGGTACGGGGTACCCCTTAATATCCGTACAAGACCCAAAGGGGCTGGTAATGGGCAGGGGGGCTACCCATGCCATTTTTTTCAATGATTTTCATCCATATTGCCGGAACTCGACATTACATAACGCAAGCTATTTTAAATTACTTTTTTTCTGTTAAATGTTATTTTGTGCAGGGACTGTTCTAAACATGGGAAACACGTGCCACTTCACAGGCATACTATAGACACCCCTCAGGCACTATATTTAAAGAAATATTTCACTTTTTTTTTTCACTTTAAGTGTCATTAAAATCAGTGCTCCCAAAAAAACATCTGTTTTTTTTTTAAAAATTTGCATTGATCCATGTCCCCTGAGGCAGGAGCCGGGCCCCCAAACCATTTTTAGGACGATAATTTGCATATTAGCCTTTAAAATTAGCACTTATGATTTTTAACATTCGAGTCCCATAGACTTTAATGGGGTTCTAAAGTTCGCACAAAATTTTCGGTCCGTTCGCAGGTTCTGGTGCGAACCGGGGGGTGTTCGGCCCATCCCTAATCTCATTTCTTGAGACTCTAAAATTCCAGGACAGTACAAATACCCCACAAATTACCCCTTTTTTGGTAAGTAGACAGTCCAAGGTATTTAGTAAGGCATGGTGAGTTTTTTGAATTTGTAATTTTGTTGTCAGTTTTTTGTAGAAATTAAAAAAATTTATTAATTTTTCTTTTTAACAAAAACACAAAAAATCTTTCCCCTTAACCACTTATAGCAAAATGACGTTGGCAAAGTGGTTGTGATAATCGTAATCAGTGATGCCAATCAATGCCATCTATCAGTGTCAATCAGTGCCACTCATCAGTATCAGTGTCCATCAGTGCCACCAATCAGTGCCCACCTATCCGTGCCCATCACTGCCACCCATAAGTACCCATCAGTGCAGCCTCAGTGCCCATCTGTGCCGCCTATGAGTGCCCATCTGTGCCACCTATGAGTGCCCACCTGTGGTGCATATTAGTGCCCATCAGTGCCGTCTATCAGTGCCCATCAGAGCCACGTTATCAGTGCCCGGCAGTGCACCCTCATCAGTGCCTATCAGTGAAGGAGAAAACTTATTTACAACATTTTAAGACAGAAACAAAGAAAAACTATTTTTTTTTTTCCAAATTTTCGGTCATTTTTTTATTTGTTTAGCAAAAAATAAAAACCGCAGAGGTGATCAAATACCACCAAAAGAAATCTCTATTTGTGGGAAGAAAATGATAAAAATTAAACATTCTGCTTTGCCTCCTGAGTATGGGCGGATACCACACCTGTGAGACTATACACAGCCTAGATCAGTGTTTTTTAAACTTTCCAGTCAGGGCGCCCTTAAAAAGTATTTTTAGTCTCGAGGCACCCCGGTCTAATGCCCCGTACACACGGTCGGAAAATCCGACCACAAAATCCATCGGATTTTGTCCGACGGATTTAGTCCGACACTGGTGTTGCATACACACGGTCGGACAAAGTTGTCGGAAAATCTGATCATTCTGAACGTGGTGACGTTTGTTGCCTACGGCGGGACTACGTAGAGGCTAGTAGCCAATAGCTTTGGTCTTGTAATGTGATCTGAGCATGCGTGGCACTTTGTCCGTCGGAATTTGCTACACACGATCGGAATTGGTGTGATCGGACTTTGTTGTCGGAAATTTTTTAGAGCAGGAGATACAACTTTGTCCGTCGGACAATCCGATGGAAAATGTCCGATGGTGCCTACACACGGTCGGAAATTTCCGACAACATTAAGGCTGGATTCACATTGCTGCCTGTTGGGGAACACACACAAAATCAAATGCGTTCCTGACATGCAGACTTACTGGTACCTCTTAGCATTGGTAAGCAAAGTACGTTTTCGGTGCAGCGCGATTTTAAAATAGGGGCTGAGGACTTATTTCCCTGCATTCCTGTGGGTAGGACAGCCCACTGAAATGAATGGGCTGCCCTACATGCAGCATACAGCCACGGAAATGTGAACAAAGGGACAGTAAAACCACATGGTTGAGCTGTTTTTACCCTCCCCAACTGCTCCCCCTTTAGCTGTAGAAGCAGCAACCAAGGTCATACACATGCTATGGCCGTGCCAGGAAGTATACCCCCAGGTGAATGGGGCTGCACTGCAAGCATCCCCTTTGCACGACCTTTCAGTGCTGAAAAGTGATCTGAGTATGGATTGCTTTTCAGAGGAGCTGCAGTCCTTGCGACTATTGTGAACGAACCCTGAAAAAGCAGTTCGTTTTGATTTTGCATAGATACATACACTCACACATGCACATAGACTTCTATTCACCAAAGTTCACCAAAGATGCAGCATGCAGGACTTTAAGTGTGCTTTCAGAAAACACACCAAAAAAGCGGGACATAATAGAAGTCTATGAGAAAACGCAGGTAACCTGCATGATAACCACTGCTACCTTGAGCTGCACCCGTGCTGCAGCCAAACCGCATGGGGGCAGTGTGAAATCGGTATATTAACCACTTAAGGACCGCCTCCTGCACATATACGTCGGCAGAATGGCACGGCTGGGCACATCAACGTACAGGTACGTTGTCCTTTAAGAGCCCAGCCGTGGGTCGCACGCCGCCGGCGGCGCACTCGCGACCTGGTCCTGAGCTCCGTGGCCGCGGGACCAGCGGACTGGTTCGCCCCTGGTGTCCCGCGATCGGGTCACAGAGCTAAAGAACAGGGAGAGGTATGTGTAAACAAACCTCTCCCCGTACTTTCTAGTGAGGCTGTCACTGATCGTCTGTTCCCTGTCATAGGGAAAGACGATCAGTGATGTCACATGCCAAGCCACGTCCCCATACAGTAAAAAAAACACACACACACAGGACATACTTAACCCCTCCCCCCCAGTGGTTAACTCACTTCACTGCCAGTGTCATTTACACAGGAATCAGTGCATTTAAATAGCACTGATTGCTGTATAAATGACAATGGTCTCAAAAATGTGTCAAAATGTCCGATGTGTCCGCCATAATGTCACAGTCACAATAATAATCGCTGATCGCCGCCATTACTAGTAAAAAAAAAATTTAATAAAAATGCTATAAAACTATCCCCTATTTTGTAAACGCTATAACTTTTGCGCAAACCAATCAATAATCGCTAATTGCAATTTTTTTTTACCACAAATATGTAGAAGAATACGTATCGGCCTAAACTGAGGAAATTTTTTTTTTATATTTTTTGGAGATATTTATTATAGCAAAAAGTAAAAAATATTGCATTTTTTTCAAAATTGTCGCTCTATTTTTGTTTATAGCGCAAAAAATAAAAACCGAAGAGGTGGTGATCAAATACCACCAAAAGAAAGCTCTATTTGTGGGAAAAAAAAGGACGCCAATTTTGTTTGGGAGCCATGTCGCACGTGCAATTGTCAGTTAAAGCGACGCAGTGCCGAATCGCAAAAAGGGGCCTGATCCTTTGGCTGCAAATCGGTCCGGGGCTTAAGTGGTTAAATGAAAGTGCTATAGTAGTTGCAGAACCATCAGTACCACATACAGTACAGTAAACCCCCGCTATATCGCGGTTCAGTTTTTGCGGTCCCGGTATATCGCGCTATTATAATTAGGACCCGTTATTCCGATATCGCGGTAATATTTCGCCATTTCGCGGTTATGTAGCGGCGAATCATATCGAGGCAGCGGTGGAACGCACCGAGCGTGTTGACGTTAGAGGGGGCGGTAACTGTGTTGTACTGTACTTGTGCCAACCACAAACAAGGATACTGTACAGCAATCATGCCACCCAAACGCCGATCATCTAAGGCTGCGGCTTCTGGTGAGCCACAAAAGAAGAGGAAGTTCCTAACAATAATGGAGAAGGTGAAACTTCTTGACATGGTAAAGGAAGGACAGAGTTATGCTGCTGTAGCCCGCCATTATGGTATGAATGAGTCAACGATTCGCTACATCAAGAAGGATGAGAAGAATATCAGGGCAACTGCTGCAGTGTCCATCAACCAAGCTGCAAAAAGAGTTGTTTCTTCCCGCAATAAAAACATTGTTAGGATGGAAACTGCCTTGGCCATTTGGATCCAAGATTGCAGAAAAAAAAGCATCACATTGGATGGTAACACCATCAGGACCCAGGCAAAGAAGCTGTATGACACTTTTGCCAATCAAGGAGGCTCTGAAGGAGGCTCTGCTGCAGCTGAACAGTCAGACAGCGACAATCCTGATCAGCCTTCTAGTACATCAGGAGGTTTTTCTGCCAGCAAGGGATGGTTTGACCGCTTCCAGAAACGCTATCAGTTGAAGAGCGTTTCATTGCAAGGTGAAGCTGCATCTGCCGACAAAGAAGCTGCTGCAAGGTACACCAATGAGACCTTCAAGAGTATCATTGAGGAGGGTGGGTACCAACCAGTGCAAGTCTTTAATATGGATGAGACCGGCTTGTTCTGGTAAAGAATGCCCAAACGGACCTACATCATGAAGGAGGAAGCCCGAGCACCTGGATTCAAGGCTTATAAGGACAGAGTAACCTTGGTTATGTGTGGAAATGCTGCTGGGTTTATGATCAAGCCAGCCCTGATCTACAAGGCCAAGAATCCCAGAGCACTGAAGAATAAAAACAAGAACCAGCTACCAGGCCATTGGATGCATAACAGTAAGGCTTGGATGACTAAAGTCCTCACAACTGAGTGGTTCCATAATTGTTTCATCCCAGCCGTCAAGGTCTACCTTGCCCAACTTGGCATTGCTTTTAAGGTGCTTCTGCTGATGGATAATGCAGGAGGCCACGCCATGGATCTATCATACGAAGGAGTGCAAGTTGAGTTCCTTCCACCCAACACCACGTCTTTAATTCAGCCCATGGACCAGGGGGTGATACGAGCATTCAAGGCGCTGTACACTCGCAACTCCTTGAATCATCTTGTCGAATCCATGAACAATGATGAAAATTTCAATTTGAAGGACTACTGGCGTAATTACACCATTGCAACCTGTCTGGAGAACATACAAAAGGCCCTCAAGGAGATGAAGAAGGAGACTGTGCATGCCTGTTGGAAGAAGCTTTGGCCAGACATTATTCACAATTATGAAGGGTTCTCTCCTGACGAAGTTCATCATTCAGCTGTGGACAAGGCAATTAGGCTGGCCAGGTTGCTAGGAGGTGAAGGTTTTCAGGATATGACCCAGGACGACGTCAATGACCTAATTGAAACCCATTCAGCTCCACTAACCGATGAGGATCTGACAGAACTCACCAAGTCAGCGAGTGAGGAGGAAGTGGAGGAACAGGAGGAGGAGGAAGAAGATGAAGGCTTGTCAATTGAGCGCCTTGGCAGGGTCGTGCGTACAGCCAATGACCTGAAACAGATGTTAGCTGAGTGGGATCCTGACATGGTTCGTTCACTGCAGTTCCAAAACAGCATTGATGGAGCCATCCAGGTGTACAAGAACCTCCTCGCCCAAAAGAAGAAACATGCCCAGCAACTGTCTATAACTATGTTCTTCCCAAAACAGAAGAAGGCCGCATCCACCCCAAGTACCTCCACGGCCACCTCTGATGTAGAATTGGAGGTTCTGGAGCAGCAAGAAGACAACCCACCTACACCTGAAGAAGCTCCTGCTGAACCTGCACCTTCAGAAGAACAGTAGCTGCTCTGTTCCCCATTGAAAACGTCAGTTGTGACGAAACGTCGTATGGGAAGGCACGCAGCGGCGCCACCACTACAGACATACATTTGATCAAGGGACGGGATTACACTGACCGGCCGGCAGTGTTCATGTTGTCATCTTTGTTGCCCTAATTTCTTCTCTTTTATGTAAGTTATTTTTAATCCGTTTTTATTAAACTACTATTATCAGTATTACACTATGGGTGGCCCCTTTTGTGCTTTCTCCCCAAACGGAGGATTATACTAGGTTTTGGCTGGCTATCTAGTCTGTGAACGGATCTCAGGACGGATCCCTCCCCTCCTTCCCTGTTTGCATTTGGATTGTTTTCCTCCCTGGAGTGGCCGTTAACCCTACCTACGCTGGTCTACTGGATACACTACAAGCTTATATCCAATGCTCGATTATTTGTACCTTCTGGTAAGCCTCCCACTTATTAGGTGGTCGGGATAAAGCACCGTTTTTTCATGTCACAGTGGATGCCCTTATCACGAGCACGGAGGTGTTATCTTTGAACATGTTGGATTGGTTGATTTAATTTACCCCATGTCCGATGCTTAGAGGAATCGTTCTGGACTAATACATTGTTACCTGGACTGTTCTGTATGAGAATTTCTATATGTTTAATATGTTTATCATGATTTACATATTTTTTTATGTTTATTTTCTTTTTACATTGGCGCAGCTTTACCCCACTGTATATTCGCTTAGTGTGTAGTATCCCACTTTCTAGCAGCAGCCTTTATTTTTTATTTTTCATTTTTTACTTTTTAGATTTTTCTTATTTATTGGTTGCATTCTCCCTCAACCTTTTCCCTCACATTCTCTTTTTTTCCCAAGCGCGGCTTACCTATTTCCATTCCAACCTGTCTGGAGAACATACAAAAGGCCCTCAAGGAGATGAAGAAGGAGACTGTGCATGCCTGTTGGAAGAAGCTTTGGCCAGACATTATTCACAATTATGAAGGGTTCTCTCCTGACGAAGTTCATCATTCAGCTGTGGACAAGGCAATTAGGCTGGCCAGGTTGCTAGGAGGTGAAGGTTTTCAGGATATGACCCAGGACGACGTCAATGACCTAATTGAAACCCATTCAGCTCCACTAACCGATGAGGATCTGACAGAACTCACCAAGTCAGCGAGTGAGGAGGAAGTGGAGGAACAGGAGGAGGAGGAAGAAGATGAAGGCTTGTCAATTGTGCGCCTTGGCAGGGTCGTGCGTACAGCCAATGACCTGAAACAGATGTTAGCTGAGTGGGATCCTGACATGGTTCGTTCACTGCAGTTCCAAAACAGCATTGATGGAGCCATCCAGGTGTACAAGAACCTCCTCGCCCAAAAGAAGAAACATGCCCAGCAACTGTCTATAACTATGTTCTTCCCAAAACAGAAGAAGGCCGCATCCACCCCAAGTACCTCCACGGCCACCTCTGATGTAGAATTGGAGGTTCTGGAGCAGCAAGAAGACAACCCACCTACACCTGAAGAAGCTCCTGCTGAACCTGCACCTTCAGAAGAACAGTAGCTGCTCTTATTTGATTATTTGCTGCTTACAGTATACAGTACTGTAGTCATCTTCTTTTCTGCTGAGTACAGTACTGTACTGTACATACAATACTGTACTCTATATTTTACTTTACAGTATACTGTACTGTTAACACAATATTTTTGTGTGATCTCTCTCTCTCTATATCTTTTATGTGTTCATATTGCTTAAAAGTGTGTTTAAAGACCTTTAAATGCTATTAAAAAGTTAACAAAACATGCCTAGGGTGTATTTAAATAGGGTCTTTCTATTTCGCGGTTTTTCACTTTTCGCGGGTGGGTCCGGAACGTAACCCCCGCGATGGAGGGGGGTTTACTGTATGTAAGTTTAGTGGTACCCCCGTAGGGGCTGCTGAATGTTGTGGTCCACCTGTCACCCTGCCCAGCCTGGCATTCACTTCCCAATCACCTTAAAGACAATGAACAGACCATATGCTTGTTTTTATATTTTTATTGAGAGATTTAAACTTGGATAGGGATGGAAATATATGGGATGCCCAGTAGAATTATAGAACAGTCAATTTGGGACAGAACTATGTACACTCTTTGTACATGACACTTCGTCAAACTCCTCCTGCACAACACTTTACTCCAGACCCAACACTGACTCAGTCAGGCCCTAGAAGTTGCCATTTGTAGGCAGGGACCACGGGTTCCTTTTTATGTAGCGAAAATAGAAAGTCTTTAGTACTAGCTGTCCTATGATGAACTACTGCTCCCAGCAATCCCTTTTCAGGCCCTGCCAGCCCCCCTGGCTGCAACTGCCCAACTCCACTGCCTGTGACATTGCAATCCTCACTGGCTTCACACCCAGCTCTGACTGTTGCCTCTCTGGCATGCCTCTCCAGTACTCTCGATAGTACATGTCACTCACCAGCCCTCCTGGCTGCGCACACACTGGGGGTTCCCTCCTGAAGACTTGCCCGGCCGCACTAGCTCCTGCTGTTCTCTATGACTCTTCTCCGTGCCTCCTGTTAAGTTCCTTCATGCGGTCTTGAAGGGATCCTTCCTGCACCCGAGTCCCAGGCCCTGACAGCCTACCACACCAGCCTCAGTTCTTCCACCCGACAACTCCTCCCCAGCTGGGCTGACTCTAGGTATTTAAGGAGGCCTGCTCCCTGCCAATCAAAGTTGGGGATTGGTCAGGGCTCCTCAGAACACCCCAGGCAGATCCACCTCTCTTCCCCTCCTCTCTTCTAGAATCCACTAGAGGCCAGAGGGAGGTAACCGAGAAGAGATGCTTTCTGAGCTACTCCCAGCCCACACAGATCAAAACAAACAGGCCTAACTTACAGCTAGGTCTGCTTAAATTTACCTGCACTCACCAAAAAATCTCACCTCTAGCACCTACCTAAGTAGAGGGTGTTACATTCACCCCCCACCAGAATCCAGCTGGTCCCTCAGCTGGGAAAATTTACAAAAATTGGATCCTGGGCCCAGGAGCAAGGGCATCCCATAATATAAAATGGAAGGGGAAAAGGACAATAACTTGGATGGGGAATTGTACAAATAAATTACGTACAAAAATAGAAATATATACATTTCTGATTGGTATTTACATCCGTACAGAATGGATAAGGCACTTCTAACTACAGATCCCTGCAGCTTACAATATATACACATCTGGACCAGAGCATCTCTCCCTCGAGAAAGATACTTACCTGCAATAATTCTTGTCTCCAGCCAGAGGGGATGGACAGCCATCCCATCCCAAAAGATCCTAAAAGAAGACAAAAAAAAAAACACTTCCTACACTTACACCTATGTACTGTACATTATTTCTGTTGAGAGGGGGTTTGCATCCTGCCAACAGAAATATAAACCAAAAGCACACACATTTTTTTTCTATTAAGAGTTATTAAGGAAAATTGTTGCCCATACTTACCGTAATTTTCCTTTCCTGGATCCTCCCCATGTCAGCATACCATATCAGCCTACTATGGGTTAGCTCCGCCGCCCCCTCTAACCCCTCCAGGACCACCTTTTTCCTAGCCCATAAAGGGCGGCTGTCTGCCCACACCAGTGTTCAAAAAATACCCGCCTTGCGACGGATAAACTGGGTGGGAATCCTCCGGCTGACATGGGGAGTATCCAGGAAAGGAAAATGACGGTAAGTATGGGCAACAATTTTCCTTATTCCTGGACCTCCCCATGTCAGCCCACTATGGGAGGTACCAAGCAACATTAAAAAGGGAGGGAAGACAAAAAATAAGCCAAACCCTCAATGCAATGCTACTCAAATTTTTAATGGGCAACAGCCGCCGTAATAACCATAGAGCCAAATGTTTCCTCAGGTGGACAAGCCAAATTAAGCCTGTAATGCCTAATAAAAGGTGTTGGGCGTGCTCCAGCTTGCTGCTCTGCAAACTACCTCAGGAGCGACCCTTACGCATGCTGCCCAGGATGCTGCCATACCCCTCATTGAATGTGCTTTGATCTCTGAAGGAGGAGGAAGGTCCAGCGTTTTTAATGCAATATGTATGGTCTTTGACAAATCCGGAAGACACAACTCTGGATGTTGCCTGTATACCCTTTTAGGGCCCATTGGGAAAAACTACAGCTGATCTGCTTTTAGTCCATTCCAGGTAGGTTGAAACCGCAGAGGCCAGGTCTAACCTACTCCACTCATCAGCTGTATCCGCCGGAAAGGCTGGGAGAATGACCTCCCAGTTCCTACGAAATTATATGGCAACCTTAGGTAGTAAGCTTGGTATCGGCCTAAGGACTGTCTTGTCTGGGAGCACCAAACAATATGGTTCTTTAGATAAAAAGGCGCACAACTCGGAGACTCTTCTGGCCAAGGCAACGGCTAGTAAAAAACAAAAAACTGTTAAAAGAAATAATGAACAAGAGAAAGCTTGATCAAACGGAGAAACCAGCGATGTTCCCAAGACTAGTGTTAAGTCCTCTTTTGGAAAAAACGATTTCAATGGACGTCTAATTTCTATGGCTGCCCCTAAAAAATTGGATCACCAACGGATGTAGAGCATATCTTGTACATGACATAGCCGACAAAGCGGGGATTTGACCCTTTAGGGAATTATAATGCTAACCCTAAGAGACCACTCTGCAGAAACTCCAAAATGTTAGATACCGAAGGAGATCCAAGGCCCCAAACCCTTTCTGTAGTATTCCAGATCTGGTAATAGGTTACGTTCGTGGACCTCCTATGAGCCTGTAATAATGTCTCCACTATACTGCCCGAGAGACCCAAGCCAGCTAAAGCCTCCCTCTCACTTCCAAGTTATTAACTTCATCCTCCTGTGGTTCGGGTGTCAGGCCCCACTCCGCAAAGGGAGATTTTGACAAGGAGGCAGTGGGATTGGTGAGCCCAACTTTATCCTCTAACGGCTGCCTGAGCCAGTAAGGTAAGACTACTATTGCTGTGATCCTTTCTCGCTGAATCTTCAGCAGTATTTTGAGAGCCAATGGAAGAGGCAGGAACACATAGACCAAGGGGAAATTCCAAGACCTGGACAGAGGACCCCGACCCAACGCCTGTGGATGCCAGGTCCAGGAGGAGAAGCAAGGCAGTTGACAATTCTCCTCCAATGCCATAAGATCTATCGATTGAGGCCACATTCATTGTGATCCTCAAAGCCTCGACCCAAGTGATCTGCTAAAACATTCCCAGGCTCTGGGAGATAAGATGAAGTAAGAGAGCCGAGATTCTTCTCTGCGCATAGGTAGACTGACATGCCACCTGAAGGAGAGGGCAACCTCTTGTGCCCCCTTGATGAGACACATAAGCCACCGTAGTTGTTCAAAGACTCTTGACAGCTCGACCTCGCAACATAGGTTGGAACGCTAAGAGAGCACGTCTGACAGCATCCAATCCCAGGAAATTTGAACTCTTCATCCCACAAAAGTTACATCGGCCTTGAACCTGCTGTCCCAGGCAGTGTGTCCCGCAGCCTGCCAGACTGGCATTGGTCGACACCACTATTGGTTATGAGGCCTTCAATGGAACTCTGCGGGAAAGATTGCGAGCTACTGACCACCAAACCAGGGACCAGATTATCGGAATTGGCAGATAGATTTTCTGGAACAAGGAGTGAAGAAGAAAGTTGTATTGAAACCTCCTTCTGCGCCACCTGACCCACGGGACTACTGGAACTGTGGCTGATAGAACCCCCAGATACTGCATGCATTGCTTCACCATCATAGAAGGCCTGGCTATCACTGCTTTTGTCTAAGACTGAATCTCCATGACCTTCCTCTGAGGAAGAGAAACACCACCCTGATCCATGTGGAATTGTACTCCCAAATACTCCAACATTTGTGTCGGATGCATCTGGCTCTTCCGAGAGTTGAACAACCAACCGAAACGAGCTAGTGTTTTACAGGTGAAATTCAAATGAAGTAGAAGGAGCTCATTTGACGGACCCAGAAGTAGCATGTCGTCTAGATAATGGAATATTTGCACTCCTTTGACCCTGATAGTCGCGATGACAGCAGACAGTAGCTTTGAGAACATTCTCAGAGTCGTGCAGAGACCGAATGGGAGACATTAAAATTGAAAATTAGAGCATTCCACGGAAAACCTGAAAAATCGATGGTGAGATGCGTCTATGGAAACAAGAAGATACGCACCGCCAGATCGATGGAAACCATCCAGTCTCCTGAGTCCAATGACTCAATTTTGAATAGTGGTACCTTCATGTAAGAATTCTGAAACCCCCTGAAGCCTCTGGGACCAAAAACAGAGGGGAACATACTCTTTGCCCCAATTCGTGTCTTGGAAGCGGAAGGATGGCCCTTGCTGCCAACAGCTCCCCTATATAGCCTCACAAACATCCGTAGGAAGCCCAGCTTCTACGAACAAGGTCTGAGGAGGCCCTGTTTTTAACTTGAGATTAGGGATGGGCCCGGTGTTCGATTCAAACCCACGTTCGAATTGAACATCGGGCGTTCGACCGCTTGTCGAGCCCAGAACAATTTGGGCCATTCGCATAAATTCGTGTAATGCGAACGGCCCACAATGCACTGCGCCAGCGCAGTGCATTGCTGGCTGATGATTGGCCAAGCATGCACTGTGACCCCGCATGCTTGGCCAATCATAGAGCAAGCGGCGAGAAGAGCAATAATTGGCCACAGGCAGTATGTCTGTGGCCAATTATAGCTCAGGGGGTTTAGTACACGCCCCACACTATATAAGGCCGCCGCTCCGGCGGCCTCATGTAGTGTGTTGCGGCGTTAGGAACATGACGGTGTCAGTGACATTATTCATTCTGCTGAGTCTGACATTATCTGCTGTGATTCTGGGGATTAGTGTAGTGTGTGTGTGCTATTAGTACAGCATTGCAGTATCACATTAAACCACCTTTACCCTTCTGGCCTGTTGTGTCATCTAAGGCAGCCACCTGCGGCTAATGAATTGCTGGCTACCGTAACACAGAGAACAGTCATTCATTGAAAGTCATTTATAAAAAAAAAGTCATTGATAAAAAAAACAAAAAAAATAAAAAAATGGCGTGGGGTCCCCCTCAAAATCCATACCAGACCCTTATCCGAGCACGCAACCTGGCAGGCCGCAGGAAAAGAGCGGGGACGAGAGCGCCCCCCTCCCTCCTGAACCATACCAGGCCACATGCCCTCAACATTGGGAGGGTGCTTTGGGGGTCTGTGACCCCTCAAAGCACCTTGTCCCCATGTTGATGAGGACAAGGGCCTCTTCCCCACAACCCTGGCCATTGGTTGTGGGGGTCTGCGGGCAGGGGGCTTATCGGAATCTGGAAGCCCCCTTTAACAAGGGGACCCCCAGATCCCGCCCCCCCCTGTGTGAAATGGTAAGGGGGTACAAAAGTACCCCTACCATTTCACCAAAAAAGTGACAAAAATGGTAAAAATGACAGGAGACGACAATTCTTTTATTAAAATCTTCTTTCATCTTCTTTCTTCTGGTCTTCTTCCTTCTTCCTTTCTTCATCCTTCGGTTTCCTCATCTTCTCCTTCCGGCATCTTCTTCCATCTTCTACCTCCATCTTCTTCTTCCTCCGATCCGCTTCTTCTTGCTCTGGTCTTCTTGTCCGGCATCTTCTTCCAAGGCGTCGGCGTCTCTTCTTGGCTGTGTGAGGCTTCGCTGGGATGATGATTTGTAATTGCATTTAATCTCTGTTACATTCAAATATTGTTTTGCAGCTGTGATTTTCCCCACTTTGGGTACACTCAGGGGCTCCAGGCTCCTGGCGTCACCTTTCTGCCAACCGGTAAGGTCCTTGGGGGACAAAGAGTCCCAGCCCGTGTATTTGAGCGTGATCTCTTCTTTGTTCCCCTTGCACGCGTCCTGGATCAGGCATGTTCCGTGCCTTGGGGCGTGTGCGCAGGTGCGTGTGCGCTTGTTTCGCGCGGCTCCTTCGCGCGTGCTCTGTGGGACCTTTGACCCCGTGACGCTGTGGCGGGGTTGGGAGGTGCTTATAAGCGGGTTCTCCCGCTGGTTAGACAGGTCAGCCTCAGACCCGGAGGATAGATACCACAGTCAGTGGCAGCTGGTAAGTCTTGGGGTTTATCCTTGTTATCTATTTCTCAGCTGGTTGTTGCACAACCATGCATTGCTAAACCCACTAACCTAACCTAATGTTTTATATTATTGTCACTCCAGGACTTCCTCCATACTACAACCAGTGGTTAATGTCCGTTACTTGGAGCAATAGCCCTCCCTACCACTGCCTGTGGGGTCATTAATAATTAATAACCATTTAATACCCCCATTGACCCCCTCCTCCGGTTCCTCTGCTAAGTTTAGTAAGTTTGAATACCATTATTCACCAGGTATGCATTATTTATATACTATCTTCACAGTAGGGGCTCCATTCACTTAAACAGGGCACTTTCACATTTCCTCTCACTTCATTTTTCTTTCAGGCACGGTTCTCTTGTTGTTTTACTTATGTTTGGTGTTTCTACTGCGATTTTTCAGCAGTCTTTGGCACATTTATTTGGCGCTTATTTCTTTAGCTTCTCCTCATCATACCTTTATTCACTTTGCCTATATGTTTAGCTCATTGTTTCCTATCACCGCTGATATCCACCACCTTTTCTTTTCCTTTCCCCCTATTTATCCTTGTGCATCCCCCTTGTTGTTGACTTGTTTTTCAAACTTTTTATGGAATTACTTTTCACCCCCATACACAAGGGGGTTAATTGAAAGTCTCATAAGTCCCTATTTATATCCCACACACGTGGGGAGCCTGGGTTGTGTCTTCACAGGTTCTGGTATTTGAAACTGTGATGTCCCCTAAGATATATCTTTTTTATTTCCCTATTTAATGTGGTTACTTATCACATCACTTCTTTACTTAGATACTGGCCACTTGTCTATTTATAGACCTCCCCCAGTCGCCACGGAAGGCTCCGCTGGGTGCTTTGTATGCCCTGATGGTACCGGAGTGGGGTAAGAAGCTGCATATATCATAATTGCGATTATTCATCCCCCCTCCCCCACTCTAATGTTTCATTATATGATTGTTCAATACTTTTTACCATATTACATGTTTATAAATCTTTATTTCAGATATATGTTCTGTATTTCTTGAAGAAGCTATTGAATAGCGAAACTAGTCGAAATACCCCACCACATGTACCTGTTTTTATTGTTTAAATTGTTATATGTTTATAAAATCCTGTATATTTTTATATACCTGTTTAAACATTTATTTACATATTTTCTTTAAAACGTACCGTGATAGTCCGCTAGCTCTCGTCCTTCTGGTCTTTTTGGTTGGGGACCAGACCTCCAAATCTTTATTTCATATATTTACGGATGATGATACTTTGGTTACTGGTATTACTCCATTATTCATGTAGTGAGGCCATACACTTTCCTCCTCTTCCGAACTGTCACTGGGTGATGACCACTCCGCCAACCTATCTAGAGACCCGAACACGGCCTGCACTCTGGGGGAACCCCAATCAATGACCTGGCCCTCGCTTTCCCTGTCCAGCTCACCTGAAGGCGCACCTTCCTCTGGTAATGGCTCCCTCCGCACAGGGATGGCAAGGGACTTAGAATTGGCTGGCTCTTCAGGAGTTGCATCTGGCTCCTGTGCGGCAGTACTCACAGTCGGCAGGTCCCTTGCCAGGCCACGGTAGTCTCTTCTCTGCTGATGTCCTCTTTCTTCACGGAGGAGTCACCAGGCCTCAACACCACTCCACCTTTAGAGGGTGATTCTAGGCCCTCTCCGGCCTTCCAGTACCTCCGCGGCTGCAGACTACAAAGTCCTGATAGCAGGTCTGCGGTGTAGTATTTCGGCTCCTGCTGGATGGGCACCAGTCGGGTAATTGGCACCCCCGAAAATGGCTGCACCAGGCCCAGGCAGTGACCACCACAGTCAGAATTCAGCACTCTGAACAGAGCAGGCACAGTCGCTTTGCTCCATCAATCACCCCGAGGATGAATCCCCCCGAGGCTCCAGTGGGACACTGCTGTCCACCAGTGTCAGGCAACCACGTCAAGATGGGTAGCAGCCAGCTACCATCTTTCTCTGCTTCATGGTGTCTGCTGCTAGCAAAGAAACTATTGTTTCACCGCCCCCTTGCTTCCAGAGGGGCTGGCGCCTGTGGAACATTAGGCAGACTCCTATCAAGGCAGACTCCTCCCTGGGCATGCTGCTGTAACCCCTTGTTGGACGAACTAAAGTTTACAGGCATGCTAATGCTTGTCCAGGCATGCTGCCCAGCACCGACTATGCCTGAGAAACTGAAGACAGATGACTTTCCCGGTGGTTGCCAGCGGCAACAAGATTTTATCCAACACAGTCCCACCTGCAGGTTCCCCTGATCACCCCAGGCAACAGTAGACACTTCCAGGCACACTTTACTGTCTATAGCAGGAGTTTGGAGAAAAAGTTCAAGATGCCCAGTATAGCAGAGTGCTGGGCATATTTGTAATCCAGTGAGAGAAGTCCAGCATTTGCAGATCACTGGACATATTTGTAATCCATGGGCGCGATCGCCAGCTGCGGTTGCCACGGGTGACAACACATGGTAGAAAGTCACTGAATTGCAGGATTACTAAAAGTATCTGCCCCAGCACTGGTTGGGGCCAATAAGTAAGCAGGCGGCAACAATTTATAACGACTTCCACTGGTTGCTATGGGCAACAGCACTTATTTTTACATTTCTGAATAGCAGGGAAAGCACACAAGTCCTTCCCAGGGTTCAATCCCTCAATACTGGTGGAACAAACACAGTTCCCTGGCTCACTTCCTCGGCTGATAGGGGTAATGGTTGGCAGTCACACGTGATCAGGTGATCCCGGACAAGCCACCAAATGTAGCGATACCCCCATTGGGGCTGCTGAAAGTTGTGGTCCACCTGTCACCCTGCCCAGCCCGGCATTCACTTCTCAATCACCTTGGAGACAATGAACAGTCCATATGAATTAGAATTATAGCACAGTCAATTTGGGACAGAACTATGTACACTCTTTGTACATGACACTTCTTCAAACTCCTTGTGCACAAGGGGCCCAACACTGACTCTGTCAGGTCCTAGAAGTTGCCCTTTGTAGACAAGGACCATTTTTATGAAGCGAAAATACAAAAGTCTTTAGTGCAAGCTGTCCTATGATCAGGGGCGGGCTGGGCCGGGGAGCAAGGTGGCAATTTCCCCCCAGGCTGCTCTAACATAAACACATAATGGCCGGCCGCCCACTCACAATTAATTTTTTTCTGGAGAAAGTCGGGTCAGGGCAGGGGCCGCAAGCTGAGGCAGAGGGAGGGGCGCCGAAGCTCACGTGGCACTCACTTATGTAGTGGGGGCCGCTTTGTTCCCGCAGCCCCGCACCTCCCGCCGCTCGCACTAATCCACTGACAGTGAGTGAGAGCCAACCTGTCAGCTCATGTGGGGGGATTTCCCCCCTCCCTCTCCGCCGAACACTACAGCATGTGTGAGCTCCGCTCACAGAGTTCGGCCGCCCACTCTGTACCCTCCCCTGCTTCCTCATTGGTAGAGGGAGGGAGCCCATCAGCCACGCCTCCAGCAGCTGCAAAGCATCGTGGGACATGTAGTCCCCACCGCCAGCGGCCCAATAGCAATTCCTGGGCGCAAAAAATTCCCCAGCCTGCCCACAGGAGGAGGACGGATGAGAGGCAGCAGGGGAGCAGACTGTCACTCCATGAGGCATAAGGACAGAGCAGAGATAATGTAAGTTTTTATGGTGAATGTGTTTTTTTTTTTTTTTTTATTAAAAAGAAAGGTCTTACACTATGAATATTTCTCTCTTCCTTCCCATTGTTTCAAGCTGGGAGCTGATATTATTAACCCCTTCGTGCCTAAACCTTTTTTTGACTCTTGTTGTTTACAAGTAACAAATCAGTATTTTTATTAGAAAATTACTTAGAACCCCCTAAACACACACACATATATATATATATATATATATATATATATATATATATATATATATATATATATATATATATATATATATATATATATATATATATATATATATATATATATATATATTTTTTAGCAGAGACCCTAGAGAATAAAATGGCTATGGTTGTAATATTTTATGTCACACAGTATTTGTGCTGCGGTTTTTCAAATACAATTTTTTTTGGAAGAAATACACATTCATTAATTAACCATTTCAATATCGGGCATTTTCACCCCCTTCCTGCCCAGGCCAATTTTCAGCTTTCAGCGCTGTAACATTTTGAATGACAATTGTGCGGTCATACAACACTGTACCCAAATTAATTATAAAAAATGTTTTTTCTTTCTACTAGTAATGGAGCCGATCTGCAATTTTTATTGTGACTGACATTGCCGTGGACAGATCGGATACTTTTGACACTATTTTGGAACCAGTGACACTTATATTTATCAGAGCTATAAAAATGCATTGATTACTGTGTAAATGTCACTGGCAGGGAAGGAGTTAATACTAGGGGGCGATCAAGGGGTTAAATGTGTTATCTAGGGAGTGATTCTAACTGTGGGGGGGATGGGACTGACTAGGGGAGGAGAACGATCAGTGTTCCTATATACTAGGAACACATGATCTGTCTCCTCTCCCCTGACAGGACGTAGATCTGTGTGTTTACACACACAGATCCATGTTCCTGCTCTGTCATGAGCGATCGCAGGTGCCCGGCGGACATCGCAGCCACCGGGCACGTGCATCGGCTCCTCTGTGATGTGTACCTCATAGCTCTGTGTGATGGGACTAACACACTTCAAGTCCTATAGGTGCTTCTGGGAACAAAATATAGGAGCTCTGTGTGATGGGACTAACACACTACAAGTCCTATAGGTGCTTCTGGGAACAAAATATAGGAGCTCTGTTTGCTGCCAGTGCCTGCCACGAACACACTACAAGTCCTATAGGTGCTTCTGGGAACAAAATATAGGAGCTCTGTTTGCTGCCAGTGCCTGCCACGAACACACTACAAGTCCTATAGGTGCTTCTGGGAACAAAATATAGGAGCTCTGTTTGCTGCCAGTGCCTGCCACGAACACACTACAAGTCCTATAGGTGCTTCTGGGAACAAAATATAGGAGCTCTGTTTGCTGCCAGTGCCTGCCACGAACACACTACAAGCCCTATGGGTGCTTTTGGGGTGCAGTGCTGTACTAACAGCACTGCGGTTGGTACTACTGAAATACTGTACTAACAGTAAGACATGCACCAGACTAACCCCCAGCAGCAGCTAAAAACACACTAACCAGCAGCAGCAATGGACGATCAATGACAGGTAGCAATGGTTTAGCAAAGTAGAGCAAATCTTTCTAAATGAATCTAGCAAAGAGTGACACAGAATCAGCCTGCACTCTCCTAAAGCCGGAACGCATGTGACCGGCGCCGACGGCGTGGCGGCCTTTTAAATGAGGGGGCGTGTACTAAAGCCCCTGAGCTGTAATTGGCTACAGGCGTCCTGCCTGTAGCCAATTATGGCTCTCCGAGTTTCCGGCGCTGTGATTGGCCAAGCATGCGGGGTCACAGTGCATGCTTGGCCAATCATCAGCCAGCAATGCACTGCGCCGGCCGCGCCGGCCGCAATGCATTGCAGGGCCGCTCGCATCACACGAATGTGATGCGAGCGGCCAAAATAGTTCTGGGCTCGCCGAGCGAGCGAACACCCGGTGCTCGATGCGAACATGGGTTCGCATCGAGCACCGGGCCCATCCTTACTCTTTACAACATTTTGTTGCCATTTGCAGCCCTCTAGCCCTTTCCATTACCTTTTTACAGCCATTTTAGTGTTCAAAAGTCCGGGTCCCATTGACTTCAATGGGGTTCGGAGTTCGGGGTCAAGTTCGGTCCCGAACCCGGACTTTTTTCCGAAGTTCGGCCAAACCCGCCGAACCCGAACATCCAGGTGTCCGCTCAACTCTAATCTTAAACAATCCTTGCAAACCTAGAACAACACAATATGAGGAAGAAATACTTCACAGCTCTCTCAGAAATAAATCCATTTTTAACCCTGTAGTAAAAGACAACAGACATATTGAAGTTTTTAAAAGAGTAGTACTAGACGAACTGAAGAACCTGAAGATCAAGAAATGTCAAGAACCTAAACACATCAAAAGTGGGATCCGCAAACTGACAAAAAGAAAAGACCTGGTGATACGACCAGCGGACAAGGGAGGAGGTATTGTTGTCCTTACCAAGGAACAATATAATAAAAGTGTGAACACCCTCTTAGAAGATGAAGAGACATACACACGCCTCCTAGGCAACCCAGTGTTCAAATGTCGAAAAGCACTAGAACAGATCGTTCACTTAGGACTAAAAAAATACATTCTAAACAAAAAAAAGCAAAATATCTTATACCGGAATCATGCAGAACCCCTATTATCTATATCCTTCCAAAAATTCATAAGGATAAAGTCAACCCACCATCCAGACCTATAGTCAATGGGATTGACTCCCTAACAGCCAGAATGGGACAATACATTGACCACTACCTCCAACCAGCAGTACAAGATACAGTAGCATACCTTCGAGACACCAAACAAATCTTACAGATACTGGATGCCACACGATAGATGACGGACCCTGGTTGCTAGCCACAGCAGACGTCTCGTCTTTATATACAATAATACCTCACCACCGAGCTTGTGAGGCCATCAAATGGGGACTCAGGAAACATACTAAATTGCAATGCATACAAAGGAAATTTTTAGTTAAGAGTTTGGACTTCTGCTTGAAAAACAGCTATTTCTGGTATAACCGGAACTATTACTATAGAAACACAGGAGTAGCCATGGGGACAAAATTTGCCCCCAGCGTAGCAGGATTATTCATGGCAAAATGGGAAGATGAAGAAGTATTTACCAACAGAACAGTGGAGCTCCACATCTATAGGAGGTATATAGATGATGTGTTCATATTATGGAAAGGTGACCACATCAATCTGATAAATTTTTTGGAAAAATTAAACAAAAACTACAGAAATATAACACTCTCGTGGGACATCAGTGATAAAAAGATCACCTTTCTCGATTTAGAAATCGAACAAGAAAATTGTAAACTTCTTTCAAAAACACACTTTAAAGACGTAGACCGTAATAGCTACTTACCATCTGATACCTGCCATCACAAAAACTGGATCTTTAATATTCCCAAAGGGCAACTTATGCGCCTGAGGCGTAACTGTACACAGAAAGAAATTCTTGAACCAAGCCCAAAACATGAAATTAAGATTCATCGAGAAAGGCTACTGCAATAACATGATCAATAAGAACATAGCTTAAGTAGAAGAAATGAACCGCACTGACTTAATAAAAGACAAACCTAATGGAAGAAACCGGCAAGATAATATAGCAATCATCTTGGACTACAATGTGCAACACAAACAAATCGAAAGAATTATTAAAAGGAATTGGAATATTCTACAAGCAGACATATGCTTAAACGAAATCCTGCCTATCCACCCCAAATTTGTATATAAGAGAGCCCCCACGATCAGGGATAAGCTAGTGAAAAATATCCCAGATCACCCCAGCAGGGGGGCTAACCTTCTTTACAGGGAAAGGCTTTTTTCCATGTAAAAGATGTTATGCTTGTGTAAGGACCAAAAGACCAAATGAAAAAAAGAAGGACTTTGTATCAAGAAGTACTGGCAATACTCACACAATTAACGAATTTGTCTGCTGCAACACAATAGGGGCCGTATATGTTCTGGAATGTAGTTGCGGCTTGCAATATGTAGGCCGTACAAAGCGACCGCTCAGGGTTCGAATAAAAGAACATGTCCAGAATATACAAAAAGGTTTCGATAAGCATAATGTGTCAAGGCATTTTGCAATCCACCACAATAATGACCCCTCACACCTAAAATTTTGGGGTATCGAACCTTACGTAAAACACTGGAGAGGAGGGCATAAGGTGAGAACCCTAAGTCAGCTTGAATCTAAGTGGATTTTTACCCTTGACACCCTCACGCCACATGGCTTAAACATTGAATTTGACCTAAACTGCTTCCTTAGTGATTTTTAGAATTGTCCTTTTTATTCACTTTATCAATATAAATTGTTATCAGTCCGCATACTAGCTCCCTCCTTTTGAACTCTATTTTGATTTTTAGTATCTACTATCTTGTCCTTTTATGGGCATTTTTAAATTATGTCGGATCCCTTCTTTTAATTCACCTCTCTCTGCCCCTGGTTTTTATATTCCTCTTTATGGTTTTAATAACAAATATTTTTAATATTTTATACCTCTGAGGTTTTTATTTATGCTCATATAATGTAATTTCCGGTCCTATTATTATGGATATGGAAGGCGAACTTAGAAACTATCACCCTACAACCCAAACTAACCAACAGTGGGGTTTTCCCAAACCAAGTCAAGGCACAAAAAGGGTGGTAGAACTAAGAGAGGAACTAGAGGGGGGAGGCGCGCTCAGTCCAAAAAGACCTCGGACGTAGTTGGTACTGGTATCTACAACCTCAGTTCCCACACCCTTACCGAACCGGAACTGAAAGTTTTGGATAAAGGCCTAAAGTTTGCCCCACCTCGAAACATCAATAAGTTCCAAACCTATATGGACATTCATAGATATGTTCGAAAGCTAAATGTCCATAGATATATGGCCTCAAACCCATATAACCCTTCCCTGACAGTTACCCATAATTACATCCAGTCAGGCCTTAGAAATGCCTCTCTCTTTAATCCACCAGGCCATCTACCACCCTCTCTGAAAGTTTTCAGAGATTTGGCCTTAATAGATTTAGACGAGATGCAGGTGAAATTTGTCAGAAACAAAAGAGACATAGAATTGGGTATAGAATCTTTGTGTTCTAACCAGAATTTGGTGATACGCCCTGCCGACAAGGGAGGTGGGATAGTCGTCCTGAATAAGGACGACTATTTACAAGAAATGAACCGTATTTTGGGAGATGAGTCCACCTATGTCCCGTTATCATCTAACCCTAACGAACAATACAAAAGCATTTTAGAGTCATTAGTAAGTAAGGGGGTAAAATTGCGAATATTGAACAAAAAGGAGAGTCTCTTTTTAGTACCCAAAATACCAAGAATACCCATTATTTATTATTTGCCCAAGGTGCATAAAAGCCTAACTTGCCCCCCGGGACGTCCGATAGTGAGCGGGATAGATTCCGTCACTTCCCGGGTGGGCAAGTATATAGACTTTTATTTGCAACCTTTAGTTCAGTCCATGCCTTCCTACATAAAGGACACTAGACATGTCATTAATCTTCTTTCCAATATAAAACCACAAGTAGGGATGTGGTTAGTGACTGCTGATGTCACATCACTATATACAGTGATTCCACACCAGTTGGGTCTAGAAGCTGTTTCCTTCTATTTGCGAAAGAGCTCCAGATTACCAACAATACAGATTGATTACATTACGGTTTTATTGGAATTCGCTGCTAGTCATAACTTTTTTTTGGTTTAACGGTCAATTTTTTCGGCAAGATAAGGGTGTTGCCATGGGGGCTAAGTATGCCCCCAGTTTGGCAAACCTTTTCATGGCCAAGTGGGAGGAGGATGTCGTCTATGCCCAGCCAAGACCAGAGGTGATCTTGTGGGCTAGATATATAGACGACATCCTCCTCCTATGGGATGGTGATGAGGCAGACCTCACGTTGTTTATGGGACATTGAATTCTAACACCAGGGGCATCCACCTGAGTTATGAAGCGAGTCTCGAAACTATACATTTTCTCGACCATTTCGGTCAGTGAAGACAAGTTCATAACATCCACATACTTCAAACCTACAGATAGGAATTCTTTCATTTCCCAGGATAGTTGTCACCATGCCTCCTGGCTTAGATCCGTACCCAAAAGCCAGTATTTTAGATTAAAACGTAACTGTACAGATCACAATACATTTCTAAATCAATCTCAGATTTTGACCAAGAGATTTGTAGACAAAGGCTATACAGAAGAATTCCTTAATGAGACCCTCAATTTGGTAAAATCCACGGATAGAAAGGCTTTACTTACAGCTAGGCCTAAAGATCAGGGTAGGGATACCTACAGTAACCCCTTCATAACCCAATATTCATGTCAACACTCGAGGGTTAAACATATTATCAGTAAACATTGGCACATCCTTAAAAGTGATAGACTTTTAAAGTCTCTTCTCCCTGATAAACCTCAGGTGGTATTCAGAGGTGCTCCATCTTTAAAAGACAGATTAGCACCTAACATCCTAAACCCTCCAAGTGTACAATCTAATTTCCTCACAATGCTTACAGGTTATTACCAGTGTAGGCGTTGCCAAGTGTGCACACTGAATAGCTGTCGTAACAGAAGGACTCAGTCTTTTCTGTCCACATGCACTACACGGAGTCACACCATTGAGCCCTTTATCACATGTTCCACTACTGGAGTGGTCTATATGTTGCAATGCCCGTGTGGCTTGCAATATGTGGGCAGGACTAAAAGACCACTCCAAGTAAGACTCAACGAACACATTAACAACATACGAAGGGGGTATACGAAGCATTCGGTGTCTAAACACTACCTTTTAGTACACAACAGGGATCCTAGTAACACACTATTTCTAGGCATCGATAAACATAGACCACAGTGGAGAGGCAGTGGTCTTGTTAAGAGCATTTCCAAACTAGAGATGTCTTGGGTCCATAAGCTCAAATGTTACACCCCTTTTGGACTTAATATAGATGTAGACATTAACTGTTTTATTGATAATTCCTAATGACTCTATTTATGGCTTTTGTTCAATTTTTGTTGTATAGCAATTTTTGGTGACCACTCAGAATGCTAATCACATTATTAGGTACATGAGCCTGATTTGGATCTCTGGTAGCAGAAAGGCCTAAATTTTATTCAATCTTCTATTTGGCCTCTAGATCCGAATTAATACTCGCCATTCCATCGAACTACCAGATAGAAGTGCTTGTTATGAGCACTATTTTCATACCTTTGAGTAATTAAATAATTAGAGCTCAGATAACATAGGCTATATGATTTTGTTTAGTCATAGCTTACTCTCTTGCCACTATATTGAGAGACACATATTATCTCTCTAGCCAACATTTTTAATGGGATTGCCATCTGGTGGCTAGTAATATCTGGTATATAACACAAATATAATATAATACAAACTAAGATATTGACTTTTAAGGTACTAACTTATGGGAAAATAATATCTCATCATTTTTCCCAGATTACCCCCCTTAACAACTTTCCCCCTTTTTAGTTTGGTTTTAATAATCTGGACTGGCGCATATTTTGCAGTGTTGGGATGTCATTCGTGACGCGGCAACGATATTGCGCCACTTTGAACTTTTGCTAAGTTACCATTAATGTCTGCCCTTAATGTCCCTACATGGGATCTTTACAACCATAATTTTAATTAAAGTTCTGTAATTTAATCCTCATTTAATTTGGCTATAAGGGCGGCTTTTAGATTGTGTAGGATCATGGCCTGCTATATGGTATGTTCCCAGAATAATAGTTCCCTTCTTTAGTCAGTTTACTAGCGGAGAAGTTCTGACTATAACATGAGTCTTTTTAGACTTTAGTCAGTGATCACAGAATGACATAGTTTTTAATGAGCTTTATACATTTTAAATTAATTTTCCCTTTTACTGGCATTGATTTGCATAGTTTACCCACAACCAAGATGGCGGTTGCCGTCCTGCCGCCCGGGATTCAAATCGAGGCTTGGCTCTTTGTTGTGGTATTTAGTGCGGTGCGTCAGAGCGCCGCCCGTGCCCCGAGACGACGTCCTATCTGTGACGAAACGCGTAGGGAGGAGGAGCGACGCCCTGACGTCACCGCACTTACGTTGTAATCCCGGAACCACGGGCTGCTGAGCGAGACCGGCCGGCTCGCATTACTCTGCCGCTTTTTATCATCTTCAACACTGTAAGTGTTTTCTTGTTTTTTACATAATAAATTTACCAAGGATTTTATGCTATGTGAGCGCTTCATTTCTCCCTTCGGTACCGATATATGCTGTATTTCTGCTGAGCCTGATACCGAGGTGCCCGTGAGCTGGTTTACTTCCCACATACACTGCAGGATAAGGAGTTTCCAAGATTTGCGATCCCTGGCTGGGGTTAAGGCCATCTGTACATAGGGGTCCCCTATAACAAGGGACCACCTAGCTCTGGTAAGCAGGCATCGTGTACTTCTGGTGGTGGTTCACTCATTTCACAAGCATGCTGTGCAATCGCTAAATCACGTTCATCACATGGAAGATTTTTGAGCTTTTGTTGCAATCATCTTTGGAACTTTTACATTTAGGACTTTATCAGCTATTGATTTTTTAATACACATAGACTGGTTCAGTGTATTTCTATTTGTTTCTTGTTTTCTTATAAGCACTTTTTTGTCACTTATATTAAGTGTTTTCTGGATATATTAATTTGGAGATTTTTGTTTATGTGGATGGTAGAGGTGATATTCATGTACGGTGTGTCCATGTCAGTCATCGGTATTTATACCCACATTAAGACACTGTGTTTATACACCATATATATTCACGTATAAGTTCACACTGTATGATAATTACGATATCACCATCACGTTTACATCATTAGTATATTATAGCGCAGCTCCCTGTTTAATTTCATATATATATATATATATATATATATATATATATATTGTAATCTATTTATGGATTTTATATATATATTTGTTTTTACGGTCGGGATTACCGTCCTTTTCATTTACGATCATTTATATTATATTATATTTTTTATACATTTTTTCTGTGCCTTTTAAAAAACCTGCATACCAGCACGTTTTATAGATATTTTATTGGCATTGGTTTTACATCGTCCAACCATTTCCCTATATTCTATATCCATTTATTTACTTCCTTTAACTGTGCCATTGCACATTTGCTCATTGCAGCAGGTTTATATATATTACTATCAGGCACTAGTTATCTAATCTCCCCTTTACACACAGTTGCGCTCAGTAAACACACAAACAACCAATCATCAAACAGTCTGAGCTCCAGCGGTGGTTAGTACCCTTGCAATTGATTTTAACTGTTTGAAATAAATGTTTTATACTAAACTTACTACACTATGAGGCTACTTCCTTCCTTCCTTCCATATACATTGATGTGAGCCCCCCCCCCCCCCCCCCCACCTGGATACACCTCTATGCTAAGGAAATACTAACAGGACCTAGGACACCCAGCTGGGACCGACAGGAGGAAGGTCACCAAGGACCACAAAGACCCATACACTAATGCTGTAACCTTACAGCCGTAAGGTAAGGGGCCACTCAAATTCTCCCCACTAGGACCGCACGTAACCAGGATAACAGCACAGGATAGCCACAAGATAGCCACAGTTAAAACACCGTACACCAAGATCTACTATTACTACCACTTGCACTGCACTTGGAATCAAACTTTTTTGATGCACCTATGATATCTATGGACTTTTTTATTGTTACATACACGCTGTGATCTGTTTTTATTCGTCATATTTATACGTTTGAAACATTTTTTCACTTCAGTCACGATTTTAATGTGGGACGCACCCACTACCACCATTATATAGTCATTTCTCAACTGCGACTTCCATCTGCGATTTGCTTGCAGTTGCTCTGCGATTTTATTCATTGATTATATTTTTATTTACCTACTGGATTTTTTCCAGCCACTTTTTACCTTATTTATCCTTGTGAACCATCACCATCACCCAGTCACGCACTCACTGTATTTATTGTTCACTGCGTTTATTATGCAACATTTCTTTTAAACATTTGCTCTTATGTTGTTTAGATATTTTATCATTTATCTGCTATTTATTTTTTCAATTATTGGCACATCACTTTATGTTTACTAGCTGAATCATCATCCCCTTTTGATGCACTTTATTCCAACCACTTTATATTTGCTATATTTATAGCCATTGGTTACATTTCCTCGTTACCTGTTTTCCCTTATTCACTTAATTTGGTTTAAATTGATTGCACGCCACTATCTCTTCTTTCCATTCATTATTTCTGGGTTCAGACATTACCCCCAGTGTGCGCTGCATCAGATTAGTTACTACTCTTTGTGCAAGCACAGGATTACCTTCTATACCTATACATCTGCATATATTCAAACCCAATCTTGCTGCTGCCATGGATGTATTTTCATTTTTAGATAAAAGACAGGTTAACTTAGAGGTAGTCTTTAACACTACTGTACCCACCAATAAGGTTAGCGACCTGGAGAGTCTCATGCGCAAACTAGGCCACAATATGGAAAAGAAAGTGAGCCTATGGTGGGACATTACTACATTTGAACAATACCTCAAGGATAGTATTGTTCTAAGAAGACTAAGATGGGATATTATCCCCAATGATGGTCTAACTGACCAAGAATCAATAGACGATTGGTTTAAATTTTTTAACGGAAAAGGGCTAGAATTGCTCATGTTCCTACTAGAAAGGAAAAACAAAAAACAAAAAATAATAGACGAAATAATAACTGAAGTGGAAGAAGAATTAGAATCCTATAAAGACACAGCAGAATTCACAGCCATAACCGCCCAATTAAATAGAGATCTTACAAAAAAGCATAAAGAGGTACAACAAAGTAAAAGCAAAAAATACAACAGAGACATTAACGACTTTAAAACCGATAGAGTTTTTAAATGGCAAAGCCAATTAGGCAATTTAGACCCGATCTCATCTTACTCCACCCCAGAAAAAACAGTGAGAGTACAACCGGAATACACTACAGTAATATAGAAACAAGATACGAAACATATAACAAACCACAGGAGATGTATGACCGAGGGAGACAAGAAACACAGAGATACGATGAAGACAAACCAACTACAATCAACATACACCGTACAGCAGGGATCCTCAAACTACGGCCCTCCAGCTGTTGCGGAACTACACATACCATGAGGCATTGTAAAACTCTGACATTCACAGACATGACTAGGCATGATGGGAGTTCCTGAACAACTGGAGGGCCATAGTTTGAAGACCCCTGCCATACAGAAATGAGGGAAGACCAACATATGGGAATGATAGAAGACCACAAAACAAAAACAGAACGCCACAGAATGGATGGAAAAAGCCGTTTTGGAAAAACAACAAAAGGAACAACGGACATAACAATGGACCAAGACAACAACAGGATCAAAGAGACAACAGAACCTACCAATATAACCAAAGAGATCATAGAGGCAGAGGATATGAAAATAGAGACCGGCAATATGACAACTATGCACCAAGAGGCTGGAGCCCAGACAGACAACAAGGAAGAAGAGAAGGAGGACAACCACCTTACCCACCTCCAGGTACATATAGAACATACGATAGAAGCCCGATCCCTACCCACAATTATTACGCCCCCTTAGAACGAAGATAGGACAGACAGACACCGGCAATCAGATATGGACTATGAGCGGTCTTTTTTAGAGAAGGGCCGGGAGAACAACCAACCAAGGAGGAACGAAGATGCGAGATACCCAGGAAGAACACCGGAAAGACGAGAGGATGCAGAGGAGAGAAGAGAATTAAAAAAGAAAAAGAGAGTAAAAGGTGAAGGTAGTTTTAACCTTAGTGGACAAGCACTATCACATGAAGAGATTGGTGTTTTAGATAAAGGCTTGAAATATGCACCCATCAAAAACATGGATACATTTCAAACATATATAGGGATTCAAAAATATGTAAGAAAACTGAATATCAAGAAATATGTCTTAAACAATCCTTGCAAACCTAGAACAACACAATATGAGGAAGAAATACTTCACAGCTCTCTCAGAAATAAATCCATTTTCAACCCTGTAGTAAAAGACAACAGACATATTGAAGTTTTTAAAAGAGTAGTACTAGACGAACTGAAGAACCTGAAGATCAAGAAATGTCAAGAACCTAAACACATCAAAAGTGGGATCCGCAAACTGACAAAAAGAAAAGACCTGGTGATACAACCAGCGGACAAGGGAGGAGGTATTGTTGTCCTTACCAAGGAACAATATAATAAAAGTGTGAACACCCTCTTAGAAGATGAAGAGACATACACACGCCTCCTAGGCAACCCAGTGTTCAAATGTCGAAAAGCACTAGAACAGATCGTTCACTTAGGACTAAAAAAATACATTCTAAACAAAAAAGAAGCAAAATATCTTATACCGGAATCATGCAGAACCCCTATTATCTATATCCTTCCAAAAATTCATAAGGATAAAGTCAACCCACCATCCAGACCTATAGTCAATGGGATTGACTCCCTAACAGCCAGAATGGGACAATACATTGACCACTACCTCCAACCAGCAGTACAAGATACAGTAGCATACCTTCGAGACACCAAACAAATCTTACAGATACTGGATGCCACACTGATAGATGACGGACCCAGGTTGCTAGCCACAGCAGACGTCTCGTCTTTATATACAATAATACCTCACCACCGAGCTTGTGAGGCCATCAAATGGGGACTCAGGAAACATACTAAACTGCCATGCATACAAAGGCAATTTTTAGTTAAGAGTTTGGACTTCTGCTTGAAAAACAGCTATTTCTGGTATAACCGGAACTATTACTATTAAAACACAGGAGTAGCCATGGGGACAAAATTTGCCCCCAGCGTAGCAGGATTATTCATGGTAAAATGGGAAGATGAAGAAGTATTTACCAACTAGGGATGAGCCGAACACCCCCCCGTTCGGCTCGCACCAGAACCCGCGAACGGACCTAAAGTCCGTGCGAGCTTTAGAACCCTATTAGTTATAATGGATGCGAACGTTCGAAATTAAAAGTGCTCATTTTAAAGGCTAATATGCATGTTAATGTCATAAAAAGTGTTTGGGGACCTGGGTCCTGCCCCAGGGGACATGTATCAATGCAAAATTTTTTTTTTTTAAAACGGCCGTTTTTTTTCAGGAGCAGTGATTTTAATAATGCTTAAATTGAAACAATAAAAGTGTAATATTCCTTTAAATTTCGTACCTGGGGGGTGTCTATAGTATGCCTGTGAAGGGGCGCATGTTTCCCATGTTTTGTACTGTCTCTGCGCAAAGTGTCATTTTTGAAAGTAAAAAAGCTATTTAAAATCACTCGCGGCTAATGTTAATTCACAGCTCCCGTAACACAGAGAACAGTGATTCATTGAAACTCATTCATAAAAAAAAGTCATTGATAAAAAATAAAAAAAATGAAAAAAAAAAAAGCGTAGGGGTCCCCCCAAATTCAATAACCAGGCCCTTCAGGTCTGGGATGGATATTAAGGGGGATCCCAGCCAAAAAAAAAAAAAAATGGCGTAGGGTCCCCCTCAAAATCCATACCAGACCCTTGAGGTCTGGTATGGATTTTAAGGGGAACCCTAGCCAAAAAAATGGCGTGGGGTCCCCCTCAAAATCCATACCAGACCCTTATCCGAGCACGCAACCTGGCAGGCCGCAGGAAAAGAGGGGGGGACGAGAGCGGCCCCCCCTCCCGCCTGAACCGTACCAGGCCACATGCCCTCAACATTGGGAGGATGCTTTGGGGGTCTAAGACCCCTAAAGCACCTTGTCCCCATGTTGATGAGGACAAGGGCCTCTTCCCCACAACCGTGCCCGGTGGTTATGGGGGTCTGCGGGCGGGGGGCTTATCGGAATCTGGAAGCCCCCTTTAACAAGGGGACCCCCAGATCCCGTCCCCCCCCTGTGTGAAATGGTAAGGGGGTACAAAAGTACCCCTACCATTTCACCAAAAAAGTGGCAAAAATGGTAAAAATGACAGGAGACAGTCTTTGACAATTCCTTTATTAAAATCTTCTTTCTTCTTTCTTCATCCTTCGGTTTCTTCATCTTCTCCTTCCTTCATCTTCTTCCATTTTCTTCTTCCATTTTCTTCTTCCTCCGATCCGCTTCTTCTTGCGCTGGTCTTCTCGTCCTTCTCGTCCGGCATCTTCTTCCGTCGGCGTCGGCGTCGGTGTCGGTGTCGGTGTCTTCTTGGGCCGCTCCGCGCAATGGGAGGCTCCCTCTGTGTGAGGCTCCGCTCCATCTGACAGGTCTTTTAAAACGGAGGGCACCTGGTGACCCCGCCCCCCTCTGACATCATGGGGAAAGCCATCATGGAATTCCCCATGACGTCTCTGTGCGTCAGAGGGGGCGGGGTCACCAGGTGCCCTCCATTATAAAAGACCTGTCAGATGGAGCGGAGCCCCCTTACCATTACCCTTACCCTTACCATTTCACACAGGGGGGGCGGGATCTGGGGGTCCCCTTGTTAAAGGGGGCTTCCAGATTCCGATAAGCCCCCCGCCCGCAGACCCCCACAACCACCGGGCACGGTTGTGGGGAAGAGGCCCTTGTCCTCATCAACATGGGGACAAGGTGCTTTGGGGGTCTTAGACCCCCAAAGCATCCTCCCAATGTTGAGGGCATGTGGCCTGGTACGGTTCAGGCGGGAGGGGGGCCGCTCTCGTCCCCCCCTCTTTTCCTGCGGCCTGCCAGGTTGCGTGCTCGGATAAGGGTCTGGTATGGATTTTGAGGGGGACCCCACGCCATTTTTTTTGGCTAGGGTTCCCCTTAAAATCCATACCAGACCTCAAGGGTCTGGTATGGATTTTGAGGGGGGACCCTACGCCATTTTTTTTTTTTTTTTGGCTGGGGTTCCCCTTAATATCCATCCCAGACCTGAAGGGCCTGGTTATTGAATTTGGGGGGACCCCTACGCTTTTTTTTTTGTTTTTTATTAATGAATGACAGTTCTCTGTGTTACAGGAGCCATCAATTCATTAGCCGCGAGTGATTTTAAATAGCTTTTTTCCTGCAAAAATGACACTTTTTTGCAGGGAAAGTTCTAAGCACAGGAAACCTGCCCCCTTCACAGGCCACCTATAGACACCCCCCCAGATGTGATACTGCAATGCTGTTCTAACAGCATGCACACACATATCCCCAGAAATAGAGCACATATTGTTGTCAGCAGTCAGCAGCACACTGACACGCTGACACTGACTGAAACATAATATGCGAGGCCGCCGGCGCGGTGGCCTCTTATACCGTGGGGCGTGTACTAAAGCCCCTGAGCTATAATTGGCTACAGGCATCCTGCCTGTAGCCAATTATGGCTCTCCTCGCTGCCGGCGCTGTGATTGGCCAAGCATGCGGGGTCACAGTGCATGCTTGGCCAATCATCAGCCAGCATTGCACTGCGCGGGCCGCAATGCATTGCGGGGCCGCTCGCATCACACGAATTTGATGCGAGCGGCCCCAATAGTTCTGGGCTCGCCGAGCGAGCGAACACCCGGTGCTCGATTCGAACATGGGTTCGAATCGAACACCGGGCTAATCCTTATTACCAACCGACCAGTGGAGCTCCACATCTATAGGAGGTATATAGATGATGTGTTCATATTATGGAAAGGTGACCACATCAATCTGATCAATTTTTTGGAAAAATTAAACAAAAACGACACAAGAAATATAACACTCTCGTGGGACATCAGTGATAAAAAGATCACCTTTCTCGATTTAGAAATCGAACTAGAAAATGGTAAACTTCTTTCAAAAACACACTTTAAAGACATAGACCGTAATAGCTACTTACCATCTGATACCTGCCATCACAAAAACTGGATCTTTAATATTCCCAAAGGGCAACTTATGCTCCTGAGGCGTAACTGTACACAGAAAGAACAATTCTTGAACCAAGCCCAAAACATGAAATTAAGATTCATCGAGAAAGGCTACTGCAATAACATGATCAATAAGAACATAGCTGAAGTAGAAGAAATGAACCGCACTGACTTAATAAAAGACAAACCTAATGGAAGAAACTGGCAAGATAATATACCAATCATCTTGGACTACAACATGCAACACAAACAAATCGAAAGAATTATTAAAAGGAATTGGAATATTCTACAAGCAGACATACGCTTAAAAGAAATCCTGCCTACCCACCCCAAATTTGTATATAAGAGAGCCCCGACGATCAGGGATAAGCTAGTGAAAAATATCCCAGATCTCCCCAGCAGGGGGCTAACCTTCTTTACAGGGAAAGGCTTTTTTCCATGTAAAAGATGTTATGCTTGTGTAAGGACCAAAAGACCAAATGAAAAAAAGAAGGACTTTGTATCAAGAAGTACTGGCAATACTCACACAATTAACAAATTTGTCTACTGCAACACAATAGGGGCCGTATATGTTCTGGAATGTAGTTGCGGCTTGCAATATGTAGGCCGTACCAAGCGACCGCTCAGGGTTCGAATAAAAGAACATGTCCAGAATATACAAAAAGTTTTCGATAAGCATAATGTGTCACGGCATTTTGCAATCCACCACAATAAGGACCCCTCACACCTAAAATTTTGGGGTATCGAACCTTACGTAAAACACTGGAGAGGAGGACATAAGGTCAGAACCCTAAGTCAGCTCGAATCTAAGTGGATTTTTACCCTTGACACCCTCACGCCACATGGCTTAAACATTGAATTTGACCTAAACTGCTTCCTTAGTGATTTTTAGAATTGTCCTTTTTATTCACTTTATCAATATCAATTTTTATCAGTCCGCATACTAGCTACCTCCTTTTGAACTCTATTTTAATTTTTAGTATCTACTATCTTGTCCTTTTATGGGCATTTTTAAATTATGTCAGATTCCTTCTTTTAATTCACCTCTCTCTGCCCCTGGTTTTTATATTCCTCTTTATGGTTTTAATAACAAATATTTTCAATATTTTATACCTCTGAGGTTTTTATTTATGCTCATATAACGTAATTTCCGGTCCTATTATTATGTATATATATATATATATATATTGTAATCTTTTAATGGATTTTATATATATATTTGTTTTTACGGTCGTGAAAACCGTCCTTTTCATTTACGATCATTTATATTATATTATATTTTTTATACATTTTTACTGTGCCTTTTAAAAACCTGCATACCAGCACGTTTTATAGATATTTTATTGGCATTGGTTTTACATCGTCCAACCATTTCCCTATATTCTATATCCATTCACTTACTTCCTTTAACTGTGCCATTCCACATTTGCTCATTGCAGCAGGTTTATATATATTACTATCAGGCACTAGTTATCTAATCTCCCCTTTACACAAAGTTGCGCTCAGTAAACACACAAACAACCAATCATCAAACCGTCTGAGCTCCAGCGGTGGTTACAATTACATTCCTTGCTGACACCAGTGTGTTGTAGCCTATCAGCGTTGTTTACCACTCCCAAAATGGCTGCCGTTCTACTTCCGGCGGCGTTATTATTATTCTACCATTCCTAACTTGCTTATCATTGCAGGTTTATATATACTATTATCAGGCACCAGTCATTCAATCTCCCCTTTATATACAGCTGCACTTAGTAAACCCACAAACAACCAATTATCAAGCACCCTGGGCTCCAGCGGTGGTTACATCCCCTGCTGACACCAGTGTGCTTTAGCCTATCAGCGCTGTTTACTATTCCCAAAATGGCCGCCGTTCTACTTCCGGCGGCGCTATTATTACAACTTCCGGTGATCGGGCTACAGCAAAATGGCCGCCACAATGTTAATTGATATGCCTATTTAAAGACACTTCCTGAGGCACTAGGCACCCCTAATGAAGTCACGTGACCAGTGATGAACACGCGTCGGGTTTCTAGCCTTCTGACACACCGGAAGTGTCGCTATCTAGCTCGCTGCTCGTTTGTACTCTGTTTGCACATTTTTTAAATGTGAGTACCCTTGCAATTGATTTTAACTGTTTGAAATAAATGTTTTATACTAAACTTACTACACTATGAGGCTACTTCCTTCCTTCCTTCCATATACATTGATGTGAGCCCCCCCCCCCCCCCACACCTGGATACACCTCTATGCTAAGGAAATACTAACAGGACTTAGGACACCCAGCTGGGACCGACAGGAGGAAGGTCACCAAGGACCACAAAGACCCATACACTAATGCTGTAACCTTACAGCCGTAAGGTAAGGGGCTACTCAAATTCTCCCCACTAGGACCGCACGTAACCAGGATAACAGCACAGGATAGCCACAAGATAGCCACAGTTAAAACACCGTACACCAAGATCTACTATTACTACCACTTGCACTGCACTTGGAAACAAAACTTTTTTGATGCACCTATGATATCTATGGACTTTTTTATTGTTACATACACGCTGTGATCTGTTTTTATTCGTCATATTTATAAGTTTGAAACATTTTTTCACTTCAGTCACGATTTTAATGTGGGACGCACCCACTACCACCACTATATAGTAATTTCTCAACTGCGACTTCCATCTGCGATTTGCTTGCAGTTGCTCTGCGATTTTACTCATTGATTATATTTTTATTTACCTACTGGATTTTTTCCAGCCACTTTTTACCTTATTTATCCTTGTGAACCATCACCATCACCCAGTCACGCACTCACTGTATTTATTGTTCACTGCGTTTATTATGCGACATTTCTTTTAAACATTTGCTCTTATGTTGTTTAGATATTTTATCATTTATCTGCTATTTATTTTTTCAATTATTGGCACATCACTTTATGTTTACTAGCTGAATCATCATCCCCTTTTGATGCACTTTATTCCAACCACTTTATATTTGCTATATTTATAATCTATAATGCCGCTACTAAAATATCATACCACCACTGCGTCAATCTAACCAACAATGTGTGGATAAATGTGTATACACAAACTCCTATAGTAATCTAAACTAATACAATGCACCAGCTGCCACTCTAAAAGTGTATATCAATAAAAAATAGATTATAATCAAACGTGTGATACCGTGTACGAATGTATAATCAAGTGGCGCTCAAACAAACAAACAAAAAAAAAAATAGGTGATAATATAACATAAAAAGAAGAAATATATGTATATAAGATAAAAAATAATCGAAACAAATAACACCACGTGAAATAATGTTATAGTGAATACACAAAAAAAGTCCATTTGTAACTGTGTTTCAAAAAAAATTATTAAATCGATCTTCAAAAGAAAATATGTCCACCAAAATATATCCAATAAATTATCGATGAAATCTTCCACCACACCGACATGCCTTGTGCTCCCTCTCCCAATAAGACCGCACTCACCAGATGGTGTTGCCTCCCACTCTCGTGGTTGGCAAAAGATTGATTAAACCACACCTGGGTTAATGGTACGATCAATCCAAAATTTGACTCTCCATATGTGAAAATATAAAATAAATATTGCTCCACATACCGTAACTCACCTCCCACAACACTGCTCCTGGTGTGGGTCCTTATCCAGAAATCCCTGATAGTGAGGTTGCAGAGCGGTGATCGAAGAATGGATCCACAAACAGATCAAAGTCGCCAGCAATACAAATGGTAGTTTTTAGTGTCTTAGTGTCCGTGTAGCCAGGCCCCTGACATGTTTCGTCATCAAGACTTCTTCCTAAGGATGTGGTTTAATCGATCTTTTGCCAACCACGAGAGTGGGAGGCAACACCATCTGGTGAGTGCGGTCTCATTGGGAGAGGGAGCACAAGGCACGTCGGTGTGGTGGAAGATTTAATCGATAATTTATTGGATATATTTTGGTGGACATATTTTCTTTTGAAGATCGATTTAATTATTTTTTTTGAAACACAGTTACAAATGGACTTTTTTTGTGTATTCACTATAACATTATTTCACGTGGTGTTATTTGTTTCGATTATTTTTTATCTTATAAACATATATTTCTTCTTTTTATGTTATATTATCACCTATTTATTTTTATTATTTTTTTGTTTGTTTGAGCACCACTTGATTATACATTCGTACACGGTATCACACATTTGATTATAATCTATTTTTCATGTTAATTTGTTACAGGTGTATTGTTAGAGTAAAATGAGCAGGAGGGGGGGGGGGGGGGTCTCCTCTTCTACTGTATAAAAAACAGTCCATGCTAGCACTAAGCAAGTTTCGTCTCGTTTGGTGCTTGGGAGTGGTTGGAATATCTGAGATCTATATTCAGACTGGGAGGAAGTGATATATGATGAACGCACTCAAGAGGAGTGTGGGAGCGTTTCGTCACATTGTTGGCAAGCAGTGGGATTGTGCTTCCTGCAGTCTGGGACATCCAAACCTCCACCTGGATCCAAGATCAGGATAGCTGACTTCGGTCACCCCAGCGGAGATATGGACCTGGCATCAGAGTTCCCGGGGCTGCTGCGGATCGTCCTTTCAGCATACACAAGGACTGTGTCTGAGGATGAATACCTGGAGCTCAGGCAGCAGATTCGGGTGGAGCTCTGGATTGGAGCCCTCCAGCTTGCTGGTATAAAACAGGGCAAGTTCTTTCCAACCCAAGAGCAACGGGCCAGTGACCAACAGGCATTGGGGATGGCATTCCTGGGAGAGCAACCCCAGGAGCAATGGGTGACAGAGTTTGACAGGCTGGTCCAGCAGGAGATAGGGCTGGACAATCATTATCGGGCTCTGCAATGGCACGCAGAGCAGGGATACTTAGGGGAGACAATAGAATGCTCTCCGGAGGGATATGACTTTGGAGGCCCTGGATTGCTGGGGGAGAGCCTTACAGATCGTTTTGTGTTTGGCGATGAAGGGGAACCTACCCTTGAGGACCTTCGAGAATATAAAGCACAGCCAAAACATTATGACCACCCCATGATCAGCCAAAACATTATGACCACCCCATTATCAGCCAAAACATTATGACCCCCCAATGATCAACCAAAACAATATGACCCCCCATGATCAGCCAAAACAGTATGACCACCCCATGATCAGCCAAAACATTATGACCACCCCATGATCAGCCAAAACATTATGACCACCCCATGATCAGCCAAAACATTATGACCCCCCATGATCAGCCAAAACATTGACCACAACATGATCAGCCAAAACATTATGACCACAACATGATCAGCCAAAACATTATGACCACCCCATGATCAGCCAAAACATTATGACCACCCCATTATCAGCCAAAACATTATGACCCCCCAATGATCAACCAAAACAATATGACCCCCCATGATCAGCCAAAACAGTATGACCCCCCCATGATCAGCCAAAACATTATGACCACAACATGATCAGCCAAAATATTATGACCACCCCATGATCAGCCAAAACATTATGACCACCCCATGAAAAAAATAATCATTTTTGAAAAAAAAACATAAAAAAAAAAAATTTGGGGAAAAAATAGAAAATAAATGTTTAGTTACTCAAGCCACTCAAATTGTAGCTTTCCTAGTTCTTATTCTTATTATAGCCAAATTTACCACCCTAACTCCTCCCACAGCTACATACACCGAATATATACCGAAACGTGCGGATTGTTCCTGATTGGTGTGCTATTACTTTGTGGAAAGTTTCGCCAAATGGTTCACGAAATATCGTAATTTTTGCGGCGAAATTGGTCACATAGGAATGAATAGAGAAATGTTCAAAACTAGAGTGGGAGGTGACAAAAGCTGACAACCCCATGATCAGCCAAAACATTATGACCCCCCATTATCAGCCAAAACATTATGACCACCCCCATAATCAGCCAAATACTTTATGACCCCCCATAATCAGCCAAAATATTATGACCCCTGTTAGGGTTAATCCTGTGTCTAGGGTAGTTTCCTGAAAACCTCTCAGACCTCAGATCCAATGTATTGTATAATTTCAGAGTACTCTGGAATCAGTTCTCAAAGAACCATATTAAACGACACTCACAGCATGCTGTCTTTTGAGAACTAATTGTATTGAGTTATCACAAAACACTTCATATAGTCTATTATACGTCACACAGGATAAGACATGCGCAGTAAATATCAAGACGTTTACAGCTGGTCAAGACAAAACAAACAGTCATTGTTCTTTGTTCTAAACTAGCTAAAGGAATAAAAAGAATTTGTAACAATGTAGATAATAAGGATATGAGAATATTTAATTATTCTCTACAGTAGCTGAAGGAATGCTGATAAAGTCTGTGGAAGTATCAGATATGTGTGTGAGAACAAATGAGTTTGGAGAATCTCATGTTGAGACAGTTATCTGAGAAGTTAAAGGGGTGTTCAAACTGTACATATTGTAAAATGGAAGTTTGTGAATATCAAAATGTCTGACAGAAACAAGATCGATGCTTAGCATAACCTTTCAATCCCCTCTTTAAGTCATGAATATGACTTACTACAAATCCGCAGCCTCCTGAAATCTACGGTTCTTGCTACGTTTGTTATATTCTTTTACATAAAGCTGCAGATATTGTGTATATGCGTGAGAAGGTTGGTCTGGTGTAGTGCATTTGCTAATACATAGTAGAATAAGCTTAAAAATCAGGTAGCCTATCAATCCTAACAATAGTACTATGATAATCATAATCAATATGTCCTTTAACCATGAAAACATTCCAATTAAACCCAAACTAGAAAAGGGATTCCATCCATAATTACCTATGTCCCTTGCTTGTTTTATTAATTCATTTACCTGTGTTCGGTGTTGATTAATAACGTCATAGTAGTCTGGGATTTCTAGGCTGGTATTGTGAAACCATGTACAACATTCATAATCTTGGGTAATTTCGCATAAACCTGTTAGAGCTGCACTCATGCTTTCAATAGCCAATTCCAGGGGCAGGCTGGTCCGGGGGGCAAGGTGGCAATTTCCCCCCAGGCTGCTCTAACATAAACACATAATGGCCGGCGGCCGCCCACTCACAATAATTTTTTTTCTGGAGAAAGTCGGGTCAGGGCAGGGGCCGCAAGCTGAGGCAGAGGGAAAGGGGCCGAAGCTCACGTGGCACTCACTTATGTAGTGGGGGCCGCTTTGTTCCCGCAGCCCCGCACCTCCCGCCGCTCGCACTAATACACTGACAGTGAGTGAGAGCCAACCTGTCAGCTCATGTGGGGGGATTTCCCCCCTCCCTCTCTGCCGAACACTACAGCATGTGTGAGCTCAGCTCACAGAGTTCGGCCGCCCACTCTGTACCCTCCCCTGCTTCCTCATTGGTAGAGGGAGGGAGCCCATCAGCCACGCCTCCAGCAGCTGCAAAGCATCGTGGGACATGTAGTCCCCATCGCCAGCGGCCCAAAAGCAATTCCTGGGCGCAAAAAATTCCCCAGCCTGCCCACAGGAGGAGGACGGATGAGAGGCAGCAGGGGAGCAGAGTGTCACTCCATGAGGCGTAAGGACAGAGCAGAGATAATGTAAGTTTTTATGGTGAATGTGTTTTTTTTTTTTATTAAAAAGAAAGGTCTTACACTATGAATATTTCTCTCTTCCTTCCCATTGTTTCAAGCTGGGAGCTGATATTATTAACCCCTTCGTGCCTAAACCTTTTTTTGACACTTGTTGTTTACAAGTAACAAATCAGTGTTTTTATTAGAAAATTACTTAGAACCCCCAAACACACATATATATATATATATATATATATATATATTTTTTTTTTTTTTGCAGAGACCCTAGAGAATAAAATGGCGATGGTTGTAATATTTTATGTCACACAGTATTTGTGCTGCGGTTTTTCAAATACAATTTTTTTGGAAGAAATACACTTTCATTAATTAACTATTTCAATATCGGGCATTTTCACCCCCTTCCTGCCCAGGCCAATTTTCAGCTTTCAGCGCTGTAACATTTTGAATGACAATTGTGCGGTCATACAACACTGTACCCAAATTAATTATAAAAAATGTTTTTTCTTTCTACTAGTAATGGCGCAGATCTGCGATTTTTATTGTGACTGACATTGCGGTGGACAGATCGGATACTTTTGACACTATTTTGAAACCAGTGACACTTATATTTATCAGAGCTATAAAAATGCATTGATTACTGTGTAAATGTCACTGGCAGGGAAGGAGTTAATACTAGGGGGCGATCAAGGGGTTAAATGTGTTATCTAGGGAGTGATTCTAACTGTGGGGGGGAGGATGGGACTGACTAGGGGAGGAGAACGATCAGTGTTCCTATATACTAGGAACACATGATCTGTCTCCTCTCCCCTGACAGGACGTAGATCTGTGTGTTTACACACACAGATCCATGTTCCTGCTCTGTCATGAGCGATCGCAGGTGCCCGGCGGACATCGCAGCCACCGGGCACGTGCATCGGCTCCTCTGTGATGTGTACCTCAGTGTACCGCCGGGAAGCCGAGGACGTCCTGTGATAAACAGCACACTGGTGACATCTATAATAAAAGCCGGTCCAGGAGGCGGGACTTTGTATGACAGCAGCCACACCGGGTAAGCGGGAGATCTCCGCTCTGTGTAATCCAGGAGCTCTTCTCTCTCTAATACCCATGCACTGAACAGACTGCATTGATGGGCTATGGTGAGGCTGAGCTGATGGGGACTGGTGAGGCTGCATTGATAGACAATAGTGAGGCTGCATTGCTAGACACTAGTGAGGCTGCATTGATAGACACTAGTGAGGCTGCATTGATAGACACTGATCAGGCGGCATTGATGGGGACTGGTGATGCTGAGCTGATTGGTGGTTTAATGGGCCACTTGACTAGACTTGCCCCCCAGTCCTAAGGCTGCCAGCCCTCCCCTGGCCAATTTGTATAACTCTAGTTGTCTTCTGATTGCTTTGAGCTCGACATTGAGTAGTCCTATATCTTGAGAGTTTTTTACCATAACATCATTTATTAGACTAGTGTAGTTATTTAATTTGTCCATCATGGTTATGCTCCATCCTGTCCAGGATGGAAACCATGCTTATGACTTATCTGAAGCAGAAAACATATGTGGGTTTTCTCTCTTGTATTTATAAGTTATCCTATGTACTGGACTTGAAGTAACTTGTATGTGATGTTCTTGATTCTGGCCTAGGGCTGACATGACTGGTACCAACTGTGCTAAATAACACCATCCTTTCACTTCTGCGGGGATCCATGGGTAATAAATTTTACCACAGCATATGTATGTATTGCTTCCCAATGAAAAACTTTTTAGAGAACTACTTAGGGGCTCAGCTCCATCCCCAAATGTAGCACTAATAAGTTTACTCACAAGTATCCCAGAGGTTGTATTCCTGTATGTAGTAAGTTCACTAATGGTGTTGTTAAGGGATTGATTTTTGTAACTACACATATGACCTATGATGATTTTACTGGTGTGGAAGGGAATACCCTTTGAAATGTTAAATACTGACTTGGGACACATACCTACACCTTTGGATGTATTGCCTAACTGAACACACCACTCGGGTTCATGTGTCCTTCCTAAAGTGTAAAACATAATACTCTGATTGCGGTACCCTTCTGAGACATTCTTAATACTTAAGACTAGAGTGTTTTCCAATAATAACTTGAGGTTTAGAGGGACAGCTAAAAGTGTGATCTGAGCAGTTTCTGGGTGTAACTTACTACAAATCCAGCATTTTTCATATCCTGACTTTCTAGCAAAAGCGTATTTAAATTTTACCAGTAATATTTTTCCAGAAAACCCTGTTTCTTTGATCAGTTCATTAGAGACATCTCTTTTACTGCGATTTCTGAGGTGAAAGTCAGTATGGTTGGTGTGTGTTTCACATTTACCACATATGAGTTTCAAGGCACCTAAGTCATCAAAATGATAGATACAGTTAGTTATTATCCACACTGGGACAAAGCTCAGAAGTAGAAACATCACCAGAAGGCAGAAGGCCTTCCCAGAAGTCTGTGGTGAACTGAGTGACATCACTGTCATTTATTTCTGTGCTTGTCATTTGAGGACTTAAAACACCTGCTTCGCTAAACCCCCAAACACACATATATATATATATATATATATATATATTTTTTTTTTTTTTTGCAGAGACCCTAGAGAATAAAATGGCGATGGTTGTAATATTTTATGTCACACAGTATTTGTGCTGCGGTTTTTCAAATACAATTTTTTTGGAAGAAATACACTTTCATTAATTAACTATTTCAATATCGGGCATTTTCACCCCCTTCCTGCCCAGGCCAATTTTCAGCTTTCAGCGCTGTAACATTTTGAATGACAATTGTGCAGTCATACAACACTGTACCCAAATTAATTATAAAAAATGTTTTTTCTTTCTACTAGTAATGGCGCAGATCTGCGATTTTTATTGTGACTGACATTGCGGTGGACAGATCGGATACTTTTGACACTATTTTGGAACCAGTGACACTTATATTTATCAGAGCTATAAAAATGCATTGATTAGTGTGTAAATGTCACTGGCAGGGAAGGAGTTAATACTAGGGGGCGATCAAGGGGTTAAATGTGTTATCTAGGGAGTGATTCTAACTGTGGGGGGGAGGATGGGACTGACTAGGGGAGGAGAACGATCAGTGTTCCTATATACTAGGAACACATGATCTGTCTCCTCTCCCCTGACAGGACGTAGATCTGTGTGTTTACACACACAGATCCATGTTCCTGCTCTGTCATGAGCGATCGCAGGTGCCCGGCGGACATCGCAGCCACCGGGCACGTGCATCGGCTCCTCTGTGATGTGTACCTCAGTGTACCGCCGGGAAGCCGAGGACGTCCTGTGATAAACAGCACACTGGTGACATCTATAATAAAAGCCGGTCCAGGAGGCGGGACTTTGTATGACAGCAGCCACACCGGGTAAGCGGGAGATCTCCGCTCTGTGTAATCCAGGAGCTCTTCTCTCTCTAATACCCATGCACTGAACAGACTGCATTGATGGGCTATGGTGAGGCTGAGCTGATGGGGACTGGTGAGGCTGCATTGATAGACAATAGTGAGGCTGCATTGCTAGACACTAGTGAGGCTGCATTGATAGACACTAGTGAGGCTGCATTGATAGACACTGATCAGGCGGCATTGATGGGGACTGGTGATGCTGAGCTGATTGGTGGTTTAATGGGCCACTTGACTAGACTTGCCCCCCAGTCCTAAGGCTGCCAGCCCTCCCCTGGCCAATTTGTATAACTCTAGTTGTCTTCTGATTGCTTTGAGCTCGACATTGAGTAGTCCTATATCTTGAGAGTTTTTTACCATAACATCATTTATTAGACTAGTGTAGTTATTTAATTTGTCCATCATGGTTATGCTCCATCCTGTCCAGGATGGAAACCATGCTTATGACTTATCTGAAGCAGAAAACATATGTGGGTTTTCTCTCTTGTATTTATAAGTTATCCTATGTACTGGACTTGAAGTAACTTGTATGTGATGTTCTTGATTCTGGCCTAGGGCTGACATGACTGGTACCAACTGTGCTAAATAACACCATCCTTTCACTTCTGCGGGGATCCATGGGTAACAAATTTTACCACAGCATATGTATGTATTGCTTCCCAATGAAAAACTTTTTAGAGAACTACTTAGGGGCTCAGCTCCATCCCCAAATGTAGCACTAATAAGTTTACTCACAAGTATCCCAGAGGTTGTATTCCTGTATGTAGTAAGTTCACTAATGGTGTTGTTAAGGGATTGATTTTTGTAACTACACATATGACCTATGATGATTTTACTGGTGTGGAAGGGAATACCCTTTGAAATGTTAAATACTGACTTGGGACACATACCTACACCTTTGGATGTATTGCCTAACTGAACACACCACTCGGGTTCATGTGTCCTTCCTAAAGTGTAAAACATAATACTCTGATTGCGGTACCCTTCTGAGACATTCTTAATACTTAAGACTAGAGTGTTTTCCAATAATAACTTGAGGTTTAGAGGGACAGCTAAAAGTGTGATCTGAGCAGTTTCTGGGTGTAACTTACTAAAAATCCAGCATTTTTCATATCCTGACTTTCTAGCAAAAGCGTATTTAAATTTTACCAGTAATATTTTTCCAGAAAACCCTGTTTCTTTGATCAGTTCATTAGAGACATCTCTTTTACTGCGATTTCTGAGGTGAAAGTCAGTATGGTTGGTGTGTGTTTCACATTTACCACATATGAGTTTCAAGGCACCTAAGTCATCAAAATGATAGATACAGTTAGTTATTATCCACACTGGGACAAAGCTCAGAAGTAGAAACATCACCAGAAGGCAGAAGGCCTTCCCAGAAGTCTGTGGTGAACTGAGTGACATCACTGTCATTTATTTCTGTGCTTGTCATTTGAGGACTTAAAACACCTGCTTCGCCTCTTTTCAGCCTTTCTTCAATTCCTGGGCTTAGATCAACCTTCTTTACTCTGCTGGCATGGATCCAGGTAGGGCTTTCCTCGGTAAGGATGGCGGTCCTGGTGATGGCTACCACTTTGGTCAACGGTCCGAATGGAATCTCTTGCAGCTTTCGACCTTTCTGAAGCCTCTGGACCACAACTTGATCACCGACCTGGAATGGGTGGGTTGGTACCTGTGAAGAAGGAGAGGTGCGAGCGACTCTTCTTTCAACAATATCAAGAGTTTCAATCAGTTTTTTTACATATTCTTCCTGTATTTGTTCCAAATCACCTTTCTCTACCATCAAGGGATGATTAGCCCACGGTGTGGAGAATGGCCTACCCATGAGTACCTCAAAGGGGGAATAACCCGTCACACTGTGAGGGGTCATTCTGATTTCAGCTAATACAGCTGGGAGAACTTTTTTCCATTTGCCAAAATTCCCACCCGTATCTTTCCTTATCCTGTCTTTAATTGTTCTATTCATTCTCTCTACAATCCCTGAACTCTGAGGATGGTAGGGGAGGTGAAATTTCCAGTCTATTTTTAGTACTTTTTCAAGATCTTGGCTGATTTTAGCTGTGAAAGCTGGGCCATTGTCTGAATTTATTTGCAATGGACATCGCCATCTAGGAATGATTTCCTGTGTAAGGATCTTCACTACAGTTTGTGCGTTTTCATTGTTGGTGACAAAGATTTCTGGCCAGCGTGACATCATGTCCACTATGACCAAAAGGTATTGTTGTTTCTCTCCTTCTTTGGGCATATGTGTAAAGTCTATCTGTAAATGGGTAAACGGCGTTGTTGGGTACTCAAGATGTTCATGCTTTGATTTCTTTGGGTTTGTTGGATTGTTCCTAATGCAAGTGACACATCTCCGTATAAAAGTTTTAACTAAATCAGGTAATCCTGCAACAGGAATACACAGTTTCCCACATTTGCAGATTAATGTTCTTTCTATGACAATATATTGAGACAAGCAACCCTCTCTGAAATGTCTGACATTGTAAAATGGTCTGATGAAATGTTAATTGCTTTTGCCATGTTGAAATGTGCAATGGTTACCAGCCCGAGCCTCGGCCTCCCTGAATTTGACAAAATGTTTCACTTGTTTGCCAGGAAAAATTGCAGAACCATAGGAGTACTAGCCCAGGAACATGGTGGGAGACTGCGCCCTGTAGCTTTTTTCTCAAAGGTGGTTCCAGTACAGGTGCAGGGCATGCCTGCTTGTCTCAGAGCGTTGGCTTCTTGTGCATTGGTTGTAGAGATGGCAGCACCATTTACCTTGGGCCATAACACTACTTTACATACTTCACACAACGTTACCACACTCCTCAAAACTTTACATACTCAGCATATGTCAGCTCAAAGATTGAGTGGGTGTGAAGTCATCCTCCTGTCCAATCCAAACCTGAAAATAAAAAGTTCAAACATAAACTCTGGCCCAGCTCCAATTTTGAATGCCTTGTTAGGTCTTAAATGAGAACAGGATGACTTACCACCACCTCATGACTGTATACAATCAATACATCAGGACACTTCACCTAGAGCAGATATGCTTTCAGTAACAATTCCTACTGCACAAACAGTTTTTGTTGATGGCTCTTGCAGCAGACCAAATGATAGTGTTTATCACGCGGGATATTCTATAGTCCAACTGCCGGATACTGTCCTCGAGGCCAATCCTATACCCTATCAGTCTGCACAAGCTGCTGAATTGATAGCATTAACCCGTGCATGCCAGCTGTTTGCAGGAAAAGAGGTAAACATTTACACCAATTCCAGGTATGCTCATGGTGTGGTCTGGGACCATGGTGTAATATGGCTTTGCAGAGGATATGGAGTTGCAGTGGCCGCTTCTTGCTGTTTTCGCTGTATCCTTTGAGCTCTAGTCTCGATTAGTTTTCCTGATGGGCTTATTATGTCGGTTATATCAGATCTGTCAGTAACGCTAGTAATAAGGGACCCTCCCGTTGCTTCATTATCCTTACCTTCCTCATCCGATTCTTCCTCTGCATCTCTTACTGTGGACGAACCTACGGCTGCTCTGTCTGCCTGTTGTTGTGGAGGTGGTGCCTGTGGTCTTTGGGGAGGATTGGTTTGTGTAACATGGTAACCTGCTAACAAATCTAAGTCCTCGGGTATCAGACTTGGGTATAAACCTTTCGGGGCAGTAGGGTTTGTAGTAACATTATAGGACGGGGGCAGGGTGACGGCGAAGCGTCCATGGTTTAGAGATTTCTCTAACTCATGTTTCTTCTCCAAAGCTGGATCTTTATCCTGTATTTTGGGAGGTTTAGTATTCTTATTTGTTCTATCATACCAATAGGGAGCGTATGTCAACCAGTTTTCCCCTCCCTTTCGCATATAGTCCTTGTCCCATTGGGGATCTGGACCATAATATGGCCATGCGTCTTTGTCATTTAGACAGAGGCTTTTAATCATGTCCATATGAAAGGGGTAATTTGCGCCATGCCAGAGAAAGGGACTGCAGCTGCCTAGACCCTTTGTCCATCCTGCCATATGATCCACCCAAGGGTTAACCAGGTATTGCTCCGTACCACACACTCTGGCAACAAAATCTTTACAGCTTTCACCTACATTTGGCAATGGAATCTTCCCTTGGGTTTTTCCCATTATCAATTCACAGTGCTTGACTGCCACCTAGTGGTGCAAACAATACCTCAATAATTATTCACTCAAGAAAGAAAATAGACTTGGAACAAACTCGAGAGTTTTTGGACATACAATAAAATCACAGCCTTGTTCATGAACCTGCTGTCTTGCCTCAGACAAGCTTAATCGTTCTATGAAATTAACTTTGCAATGTACATTAATTCTTAAAAATTTAATTTTTGGTGTACCTTCCCTAAAATACGGACCTCTGCCCAATTTGTGCCAGTACCCTCCAGGAACACTACTAATCAAGTATTCCCTTTGGTTCCTGAAGCAAAACGGCAGCCCACACACACATTCCTGAGCACTTCATTCAGCGTGATACTTTTAAAGCAAAGCAGTTATACAATCATACACAGGGTTTACACAATACATTGATCGTCAGTCATCTGTTCCGTACCAAACAGAACTAAAACTCTAGAGTACTCTTCAAATTCTTCTAAGGTCATCAAAACCTTTTCAAGTGTCCCCAAAACACTATTTATATGACCCTACGGGTCATGACCGGTCAACTTTTATTTATACTTATGAGAGGTTCTATAACCCAACAGCAATCTCTGTGGGATGGAAGCCAAGTCACACACCTGACACCTGGACCCCGGCAAGTCAATTTCACTCAATAAGAATAGAATTAACTTACCAAGTCTTGTTAAAAGTAGCTTTCCAAAAGCTTTCCAATTCCGTTAAGGGTAGCTTTCCATCCTTTTAAGGGTTAATTCTCCATCCCGGAGGAGCCCCCAGTGCTGTTAGGGTTAATCCTGTGTGTAGGGTAGTTTCCTTAAAACCTCTCAGACCTCAGATCCAATGTATTGTATAATTTCAGAGTACTCTGGAATCAGTTCTCAAAGAACCATATTAACCACTTCGCATCCGGCCGTAGCCGAATGACGGCCACAGCGCGGATGCCAAATCCCGGGAGGCCGTCATATGACGGCCTCCCCTTTCCTCGTTCCCTGTGCGCGCTCACGAGCGCGCAGCAGGGAAATTCTGTGTTGGCCGTGTCCCTCGGACACGGCCAATCACAGATCGCTGTAAACGGCCAATAACAGCGGCCGTTTACAGCGCGATCGCCCTGGCCAATGAGAGATGATCTCATATGTAAACATATGAGATCATCTCTCAGCGCCGCTCCTCCTCCTCACACAGAGACAGCGTGTGAGGAGGGGGAGATGAACGGCTGCAGCGCCGTAAGTGTTTTACAAAAAAATAAAAAAAAATAAATGCCATCTGTGCCCACTGCCACCAATGTCATCTGTCCCTAATGTCATCTGTCCCCAATGACATCCCCAGTGCCATCCGCCAGTGCCATCCGCAAGTGCCATCCGCCAGTGCCATCCGCAAGTGCCATCCGCAAGTGCCATCTCCAGTGCCATCCCCAGTGCCATCCCCAGTGCCATCCCCAGTGCCATCGCCAGTGCCATCCCCAGTGCCATCGCCAGTGCCATCGCCAGTGCCATCCGCCAGTGCCATCGCCAGTGCCATCCCTAGTGCCATCCCTAGTGCCATCCCCAGTGCCATCCCCAGTGCCATCCGCCAGTGCCATCCCCAGTGCCATCTGTAGTCAATGCCATCTGTAGTCAGTGCCATCTGTCATCAGTGCCACCTGTCAGTGTCACGTGCCATCTGTTATCAGTGTCGCCTGTCATCAATGCCACGTATCAGTGCCATCTGTGATCAGTGTCATGTGTCATCAGTGCCACGTATTAGTGCCGTCTGTCATCAGTGCCACGTATTAGTGCCGTCTGTCATCAGTGCCACATATTAGTGCCACGTGATATCAGTGCCATGTATGAGTGCCATCTCTCAGTGCCATCTGTCATCAGTGTCACGTGTCATCAGTGCCACGTCAGTGTCATCAGTGCCACGTCAGTGTCACGTGTCATTGTCCTGGTGCTCCAGGGCCTTCAAAAGTAATAGGTAGTCAACAATTTAGATGTGTAATTTATGCTCCTAGAACACGCGATGGCGCTCCCTGCATGTTGGGCCTCTCTATGTGGCCAGGCTGTGGAAAAGTCCCACATATGTGGTATCGTAATACTCAGGAGGAGTAGCAGAATTTATTTTTGGGTGTCATTTGTGGTAAACACATGCCATGTGAGAGAAATAACCTATTACAATGACAATTTTGTAGAAAAAAAATAGAAAATAAAAAAATAATTCATTTTGCAAAGAATTGTGGGAAAAAAATGACAACATCAAAAAGCTCACCATGCCTCTTACTAAATACCTTGGAATGTCTACTTTCAAAAAAGGGGTCATTTGGGGGGTATTTGCACTTTCCTGGCTTGTTCGGGTCACAAGAAATGAGATCGGCCACCAGTACATCAGATGTGATCAATTTTGTATAATTCGCACCACAGATTGTAGAGTCTGTAACTTTCACAAAGACCAAATAATTTCCACTAATTTGGGTTATTTTTACCAAAGATATGTGGCAGTATAAATTGTGGCCAAAATTTATGAAGAAAAATTAATAATTTCCTAAATTGTATCACAGAAACAAAGAAAAATGCGTTTTTTTTCAAAATTTTCGGTCTTTTTTCAATTATAGCGCAAAAAATAAAAAACCCAGAGGTGATCAAATACCACCAAAAGAAAGCTCTATTTGTGGGAAAAAAAGGACAAAAAATTCATTTGGGTACAGTGTTGCATGACTGAGTAATTGTCAGTCAAAGCGTGAGAGCACCGAAAGCTGAAAATTGGTCTGGATGGGAGGGGGGTGTTGGTGCCTGGTAGGCAAGTGGTTAAACGACACTCACACCATGCTGTCTTTTGAGAACTAATTGTATTGAGTTATCACAAAACACTTCATATAGTCTATTACACATTACACAGGATAAGACATGTGCAGTAAATATCAAGCTGGTCAAGACAAAACAAAACAAATGTTCTTTGTTCTAAACTAGCTAAAGGAATAAAAAGAATTTGTAACAATGTAGATAAGAAGTATGTGAGAATATTTCATTATTCTCTACAGTAGCTGAAGGAATGCTGATAAAGTCTGTGGAAGTATCAGATATGTGTGTGAGAACACATGAGTTAGGAGAATCTCATGTTGAGACAGTTATCTGAGAAGTTAAAGGGGTGTTCAAACTGTACATATTGTAAAATGGAAGTTTGTGAATATTAAAATGGCTGACAGAAACAAGATGGATGCTTAGCATAACCTTTCAACACCCCCATGATCAGCCAAAACATTATGACCACCCCATTAAAAAATAGTAATAATAATAAAAAAAATATAAATAAAAAAAAAAAATTTTGGAAAATAAATAATATTTTTAGAATAAAAAAAATAATTAAAAAAAAAAATTTTTTTTTTAAAAAAAAATCATTTTTTTTTAAAAAAAAATAATATTTTTAAAAAAAAAAACATTTTTTTTAAAAAAAAATCATTTGAAACCACTCCAGTAGGTGGAGGCAAGAACATGTCACACAATTTCCCCAGAAATTGTAGCTTTTCTAGTTAAGTGTTCTTGCATAGCAAGATCACTTATTGTTATCTCACATATATATTATTATTATTAAGTGTTCTTGCATAGCAAGATCACTTATTGTTATCTCACATATATATTATTATTATTAAGTGTTCTTGCATAGCAAGATCACTTATTGTTATCTCACATATATATTATTAAGTGTTCTTGCATAGCAAGATCACTTATTGTTATCTCACATATATATTATTATTAAGTGTTCTTGCATAGCAAGATCACTTATTGTTATCTCACATATATATTATTATTATTATTATTATTATTATTATTATTATTATTATTATTCTTATAGCCAAATTTTGCACGCTAACTCCTCCCACAGTTTTTATGCTACATATACCGAATATATACCAAAACGTGCGGATTGTTCCCGAATGGTGTGCTATTACTTTTTGGAACGTTTTTCCGAATGGTTCACGAAATATCGTAATTTTTGCGGCGAAATTTGTCCCATAGGAATGAATGGAGAAATGTTCAAAACTAGTGGGAGGTGACAAAAGCTCTGAGGGGAATTATAGCTCCTCCCACATAGCTCTGAGGGCAATTATAGGTAGTCTTCGTCGTTTCGCCGAATGGTTTACGAAATATCGTCATTTTTGCGGCGAAATTTGTCCCATAGGAATGAATGGAGAAATGATCAAAACTAGAGTGGGAGGTGACAAAAGCTCAGAGGGGAATTATAGGTAGTCCCACACAGCTGAGGGGAATTATAGGTAGTCCCACACATCTGAGGTGGATTATAGGTAGTCCCACACAGCTCTGAGGGCGATTATAGGTAGTCCCACACAGCTCTGAGGGCGATTATAGGTAGTCCCACACAGCTCTGAGGGGGATTATAGTTAGTCCCACACAGCTCTGAGGGGAATTATGAAATTTGAAAAAAAAAAAATAATTAAAAAAAAATAATAATAATAAAAAAAAAAAAAAATAAAATAATTTTAGAAAAAAAAAAAATGAAAATTAGGAAATTTGAAAAAAAAAACATTTTTAGAAAAAAAAATCATTTTAAAAAAAAAAAAAATAATTAAAAAAAAATAATTAAAAAAAAATTATTTTTGAAAAAAAAAATTATTTTTGAAAAAAAAAAAATTTTATAAAAAAAATCAATCCTTTTAGAAAAAAAATGAAAATTAGGAAATTTGAAAAAAAAATGTGAAATTTTTTTTAAAAAAAAATAATTTTGAAAAATTTATTTTTAGAAAAAATTGAATAAAAATCTAAAAAATCATTTAAAAAAAATCATTAAAAAAAAAAAAAATTATTTTTGAAAAAAATAAATAAATGTTTAGTTATTCAAGCCACTCCACCCAGTTTCTCCGCCCACTCCAGTAGGTGGAGGCAAGAACACGTCACACAATTTCCCCAGAAATTTTATTTTTTCTAGTTAAGTGTTCTTGCATAGCAAGATCACTTATTGTTATCTCACATATATATTATTAAGTGTTCTTGCATAGCAAGATCACTTATTGTTATCTCACATATATATTATTATTATTATTATTCTTATAGCCAAATTTACCACCCTAACTCCTCCCACAGTTTTTACGCTACATATACCGAATATATACCAAAACGTGCGGATTGTTCCCGAATGGTGTGCTATTACTTTGTGGAACGTTTCGCCGAACGTTTCACGAAATATCGTCATTTTTGCGGCGAAATTTGTCCCATAGGAATGAATGGAGAAATGTTCAAAACTAGAGTGGGAGGTGACAAAAGCTCTGAGGGGAATTTTAGCTCCTCCCACACAGCTTTGAGGGGGGTTATAGGTAGTCCCACACAGCTGAGGGGGTTATAGGTAGTCCCACACAGCTCTGAGGGGGATTATAGGTAGTCCCACACAGCTCTGAGGGGAATTATAGGTAGTCCCACACAGCTCTGAGGGAGATTATAGGTAGTCCCACACATCTCTGAGGGAGATTATAGGTAGTCCCACACAGCTCTGAGGGGAATTATAGGTAGTCCCACACATCTGAGGGGAATTATAGGTAGTCCCACACATCTCTGAGGGGAATTATAGGTAGTCCCACACAGCTGAGGGGGATTATAGGTAGTCCTACACAGCTCTGAGGGGAATTATAGGTAGTCCCACACATCTCTGAGGGAGATTATAGGTAGTCCCACACAGCTCTGAGGGAGATTATAGGTAGTCCCACACATCTCTGAGGGGGATTATAGGTAGTCCCACACAGCTCTGAGGGGAATTATAGGTAGTCCCACACATCTCTGAGGGGAATTATAGCTCCTCCAACACAGCTCTGAGGGGAATTATAGGTAGTCCCACACAGCTCTGAGGGGGAATTATAGGTAGTCCAACACAGCTGTGAGGGGGATTATAGGTAGTCCTACACAACTCTGAGGGGAATTATAACTAGTCCCACACAGCTCTGAGGGGAATTATGAAATTTGAAAAGAAAAAAAAAAAAAATAATAATAAAAAAATTAAAAAAAAATAATTTTAGAAAAAAAAAATGAAAATTAGGAAATTTAAAAAAAAAAAAAATTCTTTTTTGAAAAAAAAAAAAATATTTTAGAAAAAATATATAATTAAAAAAAAAAATAATAATAATTAAAAAAAATCATTAAAAAAAAAAACATTTTTGAAAAAAAAAAAAATTTATAAAAAAAAAATATAATAATTTTAGAAAAAAAAAATAGGAAATTTGAAAAAAAAATAATATTCTTTGGAAAAAAAATATTTTTTGAAAAATATTATTTTAAAAAAAAAAATTTCTTTTAAAAAAAAAAAAATAATTCAAAAAAATAATTAAAATTTTTTTTTTTTATAAAAAAAAAATAATCAATCATTTTAGAAAAAAAAATGAAAATTAGGAAATTTGAAAAAAAATATCTTTTTGGAAAAAAAATAATTTTTGAAAAAAAAAAATAATTTTTGAAAAATATTTTTTTTTTTAAATAATTAAATAAAAATAAAAAAAAAAACATTTAAAAAAAATCATTAAAAAAAATAAATAATAATTTTTGAAAAAAATAAATAAAAGTTTAGTTACTCAAGCCACTCCACCCAGTTACTCCGCCCACTCCAGTAGGTGGAGGCAAGAACACGTCACACAATTTCCCCAGAAATTGTATCTTTTCTAGTTATTATTATTATTCTTATAGCCAAATTTTGCACGCTAACTCCTCCCACAGTTTTTATGCTACATATACCGAATATATACCAAAACGTGCGGATTGTTCCCGAATGGTGTGCTATTACTTTGTGGAACGTTTTTCCGAATGGTTCACGAAATATCGTCATTTTTGCGGCGAAATTTGTCCCATAGGAATGAATGGAGAAATGTTCAAAACTAGTGGGAGGTGACAAAAGCTCTGAGGGGAATTATAGCTCCTCCCACATAGCTCTGAGGGCAATTATAGGTAGTCTTCGTCGTTTCGCCGAATGGTTTACGAAATATCGTCATTTTTGCGGCGAAATTTGTCCCATAGGAATGAATGGAGAAATGATCAAAACTAGAGTGGGAGGTGACAAAAGCTCTGAGGGAAATTTTAGCTCCTCCCACACAGCTTTGAGGGGGGTTATAGGTAGTCCCACACAGCTGAGGGGGTTATAGGTAGTCCCAAACAGCTGAGGGGGGTTATAGGTAGTCCCACACAGCTCTGAGGGGGATTATAGGTAGTCCCACACAACTCTGAGGGGAATTATAGGTAGTCCCACACAGCTGAGGGGGTTATAGGTAGTCCCAAACAGCTGAGGGGGATTATAGGTAGTCCTACACAACTCTGAGGGGAATTATAACTAGTCCCACACAGCTCTGAGGGGAATTATGAAATTTGAAAAGAAAAAAAAAAAAAAAAATAATAAAAAAATTAAAAAAAAAAAAATAATTTTAGAAAAAAAAAATGAAAATTAGGAAATTTAAAAAAAAAAAATTCTTTTTTGAAAAAAAAAATATTTTAGAAAAAATATATAATTAAAAAAAAATAATAATAATTAAAAAAAAAATCATTAAAAAAAAAAAAACATTTTTGAAAAAAAAAAAAATTTATAAAAAAAAAATATAATAATTTTTTAGAAAAAAAAATAGGAAATTTGAAAAAAAATAATATTCTTTGGAAAAAAAATATTTTTTTGAAAAATATTATTTTCAAAAAAAAAATTTTCTTTTAAAAAAAAAATAATAATTCAAAAAAATAATTAAAATTTTTTTTTTTTATAAAAAAAAAATAATCAATCATTTTAGAAAAAAAAATGAAAATTAGGAAATTTGAAAAAAAATATCTTTTTGGAAAAAAAATAATTTTTGAAAAAAAAAAATAATTTTTGAAAAATATTTTTTTTTTAAATAATTAAATAAAAATAAAAAAAAAAACATTTAAAAAAAATCATTAAAAAAAATAAATAATAATTTTTGAAAAAAATAAATAAAAGTTTAGTTACTCAAGCCACTCCACCCAGTTACTCCGCCCACTCCAGTAGGTGGAGGCAAGAACACGTCACACAATTTCCCCAGAAATTGTATCTTTTCTAGTTATTATTATTATTCTTATAGCCAAATTTTGCACGCTAACTCCTCCCACAGTTTTTATGCTACATATACCGAATATATACCAAAACGTGCGGATTGTTCCCGAATGGTGTGCTATTACTTTGTGGAACGTTTTTCCGAATGGTTCACGAAATATCGTCATTTTTGCGGCGAAATTTGTCCCATAGGAATGAATGGAGAAATGTTCAAAACTAGTGGGAGGTGACAAAAGCTCTGAGGGGAATTATAGCTCCTCCCACATAGCTCTGAGGGCAATTATAGGTAGTCTTCGTCGTTTCGCCGAATGGTTTACGAAATATCGTCATTTTTGCGGCGAAATTTGTCCCATAGGAATGAATGGAGAAATGATCAAAACTAGAGTGGGAGGTGACAAAAGCTCTGAGGGGAATTTTAGCTCCTCCCACACAGCTTTGAGGGGGGTTATAGGTAGTCCCACACAGCTGAGGGGGTTATAGGTAGTCCCAAACAGCTGAGGGGGGTTATAGGTAGTCCCACACAGCTCTGAGGGGGATTATAGGTAGTCCCACACAACTCTGAGGGGAATTATAGGTAGTCCCACACAGCTCTGAGGGGAATTATAGGTAGTCCCACACAGCTCTGAGGGGAATTATAGGTAGTCCCACACAGCTCTGAGGGGAATTATAGGTAGTCCCACACAGCTCTGAGGGGGATTATAGGTAGTCCCACACAGCTCTGAGGGGAATTATAGGTAGTCCCACACAGCTCTGACTGGGATTATAGGTAGTCCCACACAGCTCTGAGGGGGATTGTAGGTAGTCCCACACAGCTCTGAGGGGGATTATAGGTAGTCCCACACATCTGAGGTGGATTATAGGTAGTCCCACACAGCTCTGAGGGCGATTATAGGTAGTCCCACACAGCTCTGAGGGCGATTCTAGGTAGTCCCACACAGCTCTGAGGGGGATTATAGTTAGTCCCACACAGCTCTGAGGGGAATTATAAATTTGAAAAAAAAAATAATTAAAAAAAAATAATAATAATAAAAAAAATAAAAATAAAATAATTTTAGAAAAAAAATGAAAATTAGGAAATTTGAAAAAAAAAAAAACAATTTTTTAGAAAAAAAAAAAAAATTTTTGAAAAAAAAAAATAATTAAAAAAAAATAATAATAATAAAAAAAATAAAAATAAAATAATTTTAGAAAAAAAATGAAAATTAGGAAATTTGAAAAAAAAAACATTTTTTAGAAAAAAAATCATTTAAAAAAAAATAATAATAATTAAAAAAAAATTATTTTTGAAAAAAAAATTATTTTTGAAAAAAAAATTATTTTTGAAAAAAAAAATTAATTTTATAAAAAAAATCAATCATTTTAGAAAAAAATGAAAATTACGAAATTTGAAAAAAAAAGTGAAAAATTTTTTGAAAAAAATAATTTTGAAAAATTTATTTTTAGAAAAAATTGAATAAAAATCTAAAAAATCATTTAAAAAAAAATCATTAAAAAAAAAAAAAAAAAAATTATTTTTGAAAAAAATAAATAAATGTTTAGTTACTCAAGCCACTCCACCCAGTTTCTCCGCCCACTCCAGTAGGTGGAGGCAAGAACACGTCACACAATTTCCCCAGAAATTGTATTTTTTCTAGTTATTATTATTATTCTTATTATAGCCAAATTTACCACCCTAACTCCTCCCACAGTTTTTACGCTACATACACCGAATATATACCAAAACGTGCGGATTGTTCCCGAATGGTGTGCTATTACTTTGTGGAACGTTTCGCCAAATGGTTCACGAAATATCGTCATTTTTGCGGCGAAATTTGTCCCATAGGAATGAATGGAGAAATGATCAAAACTAGAGTGGGAGGTGACAAAAGCTCTGAGGGGGATTATAGGTAGTCCCACACAGCTCTGAGGGGTATAATAGGTAGTCCCACACAGCTGAGGGGATTATAGGTAGTCCCACAAAGCTCTGAGGGGGATTATAGGTAGTCCCACACAGCTCTGAGGGGGATTATAGGTAGTCCCACACAGCTCTGAGGGGAATTATAGGTAGTCCCACACAGCTCTGAGGGGAATTATAGGTAGTCCCACACAGTAATGAGGGGGATTATAAGTAGTCCCACATGATCAGCCAAAACATTATGACCCTCCATGATCAGCCAAAACATTATGACCCCCCCATGATCAGCCAAAACATTATGACCCCCCCATGATCAGCCAAAACATTATGACCCCCCCATGATCAGCCAAAACATTATGACCCCCCCATGATCAGCCAAAAAATTATGACCCCCCATGATCGGCCAAAACATTATGACCCCCCCATGATCGGCCAAAACATTATGACCCCCCATGATCAGCCAAAACATTATGACCCCCCATGATCAGCCAAAACATTATGACCCCCCCAGTAGGTGGAGGCAAGAACACGTCACACAATTTCCCCAGAAATTGTAGATTTTCTAGTTCTTATTCTTATTATAGCCAAATTTACCACCCTAACTCCTCCCACAGTTTTTACACTACATAGACAAGTAATATACCAAAACGTGCGGATTGTTCCCGAATGGTGTGCTATTACTTTGTGGAACGTTTCGCCGAACGGTTCACGAAATATCGTCTTTTTTGCGGGGAAATTTGTCCCATAGGAATGAATGCAGAAATGTTCAAAACTAGAGTGGGAGGTGACAAAAGCTCTGAGGGGATTATAGGTAGTCCTACACAGCAGCTCTGAGGGGGATTATAGGTAGTCCCACACAGCTCTAAGGGGGAATATAGGTAGTCCCACACAGCTCTAAGGGGGAATATAGGTAGTCCCACACAGCTCTGAGGGGGATTATAGGTAGTCCCACACAGCAGCTCTGAGGGGGATTATAGGTAGTCCCACACAGCTCTAAGGGGGAATATAGGTAGTCCCACACAGCTCTGAGGGGGATTATAGGTTGTCCCACACAGCTCTAAGGGGGAATATAGGTAGTCCCACACAGCTCTGAGGGCGATTATAGGTAGTCCCACACAGCTCTGAGGGCGATTATAGGTAGTCCCACACAGCTCGAAGGGGGATTATAGGTAGTCCAGGGGGGTTATAGGTAGTCCCACACAGCTCTGAGGGGGATTATAGGTAGTCCCACACAGCTCTGAGGGGAATTATAGGTAGTCCCACACAGCTCTGAGGGGGATTATAGGTAGTCCCACACAGCTCTGACTGGGATTATAGGTAGTCCCACACAGCTCTGAGGGGGATTGTAGGTAGTCCCACACAGCTCTGAGGGGGATTATAGGTAGTCCCACACAGCTCTGAGGGGGATTATAGGTAGTCCCACACAGCTCTGAGGGCGATTATAGGTAGTCCCACACATCTCTGAGGGGAATTATGAAATTTGAAAAAAAAAATAATTAAAAAAAAATAATAATAATAATAAAAAAAATAAAAATAAAATAATTTTAGAAAAAAAAATGAAAATTAGGAAATTTGAAAAAAAAACATTTTTAGAAAAAAAAAATAATTTTTGAAAAAAAAAAATAATTTTTTGAAAAAAAAAAATAATTAAAAAAAAATAATAATAATAAAAAAAATAAAAATAAAATAATTTTAGAAAAAAAAATGAAAATTAGGAAATTTGAAAAAAAAAACATTTTTAGAAAAAAAATCATTTAAAAAAAAATAATAATAATTAAAAAAAAATTATTTTTGAAAAAAAAAATATTTTTTGAAAAAAAAATTATTTTTGAAAAAAAAAAAAATTATTTTTGAAAAAAAAAAATATTTTTAAAAAAAAAAAAAAAAAATTTTTGAAAAAAAAAAAAATTTTATAAAAAAAAAAATCAATCATTTTAGAAAAAAAAAAAGAAAATTACGAAATTTGAAAAAAAAAGTGAAAAATTTTTTGAAAAAAAATAATTTTGAAAAATTTATTTTTAGAAAAAATTGAATAAAAATCTAAAAAATCATTTAAAAAAAATCATTAAAAAAAAAAAAAATATTTTTGAAAAAAATAAATAAATGTTTAGTTACTCAAGCCACTCCACCCAGTTTCTCCGCCCACTCCAGTAGGTGGAGGCAAGAACACGTCACACAATTTCCCCAGAAATTGTATTTTTTCTAGTTATTATTATTATTCTTATAGCCAAATTTTGCACGCTAACTCCTCCCACAGTTTTTATGCTACATATACCGAATATATACCAAAACGTGCGGATTGTTCCCGAATGGTGTGCTATTACTTTGTGGAACGTTTTTCCGAATGGTTCACGAAATATCGTCATTTTTGCGGCGAAATTTGTCCCATAGGAATGAATGGAGAAATGTTCAAAACTAGTGGGAGGTGACAAAAGCTCTGAGGGGAATTATAGCTCCTCCCACATAGCTCTGAGGGCAATTATAGGTAGTCTTCGTCGTTTCGCCGAATGGTTTACGAAATATCGTCATTTTTGCGGCGAAATTTGTCCCATAGGAATGAATGGAGAAATGATCAAAACTAGAGTGGGAGGTGACAAAAGCTCAGAGAGGAATTATAGGTAGTCCCACACAGCTGAGGGGAATTATAGGTAGTCCCACACAGCTCTGAGGGGGATTATAGGTAGTCCCACACCACTCTGAGGGGGATTATAGGTAGTCCCACACAGCTCTGAGGGGGATTATAGGTAGTCCCACACAGCTCTGAGGGGAATTATAGGTAGTCCCACACAGCTCTGAGGGGGATTATAGGTAGTCCCACACAGCTCTGACTGGGATTATAGGTAGTCCCACACAGCTCTGAGGGGGATTGTAGGTAGTCCCACACCACTCTGAGGGGGATTATAGGTAGTCCCACACAGCTCTGAGGGGGATTATAGGTAGTCCCACACAGCTCTGAGGGGAATTATAGGTAGTCCCACACAGCTCTGAGGGGGATTATAGGTAGTCCCACACAGCTCTGACTGGGATTATAGGTAGTCCCACACAGCTCTGAGGGGGATTGTAGGTAGTCCCACACCACTCTGAGGGGGATTATAGGTAGTCCCACACAGCTCTGAGGGGGATTATAGGTAGTCCCACACAGCTGAGGGGAATTATAGGTAGTCCCTCACAGCTGAGCGGAATTATAGGTAGTCCCACACAGCTGAGGGGAATTATAGGTAGTCCCACACAGCTGAGGGGGATTATAGGTAGTCCCACACAGCTCTGAGGGGGATTATAGGTAGTCCCACACATCTGAGGTGGATTATAGGTAGTCCCACACAGCTCTGAGGGGGATTATAGGTAGTCCCACACAGCTCTGAGGGCGATTATAGGTAGTCCCACACAGCTCTGAGGGGGATTATAGTTAGTCCCACACAGCTCTGAGGGGAATTATGAAATTTGAAAAAAAAATAATTAAAAAAAAAAAATAATAATAAAAAAAATAAAAATAAAATAATTTTAGAAAAAAAAATGAAAATTAGGAAATTTGAAAAAAAATATTTTAATAATTTTAGAAAAAATATATAATTTAAAAAAAAATAATAATAATGAAAAAAAATCATTAAAAAAAAAAAATTTTTGAAAAAAATATTTTTTATAAAAAAAAAAAAATCAATCATTTTAGAAAAAAAATGAAAATTTAGGAAATTTGAAGAAAAAAAAACATTTTTAGAAAAAAAAATTATTTTTGAAAAAAAAAAAAATTATTTTTGAAAAAAAAATTTGTCCCATAGGAATGAATGGAGAAATAATCAAAACTAGAGTGGGAGGTGACAAAAGCTCTAAAGGGGAATTATAGGTAGTCCCACACAGCTCTGAGGGGGATTATAGGTAGTCCCACACAGCTGAGGAGATTATAGGTAGTCCCACACAGCTCTGAGGGGGATTATAGGTAGTCCCACCCATCTCTGAGGGAGATTATAGGTAGTCCCACACATCTCTGAGGGAGATTATAGGTAGTCCCACACAGCTCTGAGGGGAATTATAGGTAGTCCCACACATCTGAGGGGAATTATAGGTAGTCCCACACATCTCTGAGGGGAATTATAGGTAGTCCCACACAGCTGAGGGGGATTATAGGTAGTCCCACACAGCTCTGAGGGGAATTATAGGTAGTCCCACACAGCTCTGAGGGGAATTATAGGTAGTCCTACACAGTTCTGAGGGGGATTATAGGTAGTCCCACACAGCTCTGAGGGGGATTGTAGGTAGTGCCACACAGCTCTGAGGGGAATTACAGGTAGTCCCACGCAGCTCTGAGGGGGATTATAGGTAGTCCCACACAGCTCTGAGGGGGATTATAGGTAGTCCCACACAGTTCTGAGGGGGATTATAGGTAGTCCCACACAGCTCTGAGGGGGATTATAGGTAGTCCCACACAGCTCTGATTGGGATTATAGGTAGTCCCACACAGCTCAGGGGAATTAAATGATTTTTTTGATTTTTATAAAAAAAATTCTAAAAAAAAGATTTTTCAACAATTTTTTTTTTCAAAAATTACTTTTTTTTCTAAAAATATTTTTTTTTTCAAATTTCCTAATTTTCATTTTTTTTTCTAAAATGATAGATTTTTTTTTTATAAAAAATATTTTTTTCAAAAATTATTTTTTTTTTAATGATTTTTTTCTAATTATTATTATTTTTTTTTAAGTGATATTTTTTTTTGGGGGAAATTGTGTGACGTGTTCTTGCCTCCACCTAGTGGGCTGAGTAACTGGGTGGAGTGGCTTGAGTAACTAAACTTTTATTTATTTTTTTTTCAAAAATGATTATCTATTTTTTTAATGATTTTTTTTAAATGATTTTTTTAGATTTTTATTCAATTTTTTCTAAAAATACATTTTTCAAAATTATTTTTTTCAAAAATTTTTTTTTTCACATTTTTTTTTCAAATTTCCTAATTTTCATTTTTTTCTAAAATGAATGATTTTTTTTTATAAAAATTTTTTTTTCAAAAAGAATTTTTTTTTTCAAAAAGAATTTTTTTTTTCAAAAAGAATTTTTTTTTTCAAAAAGAATTTTTTTTTTTCAAAAAGAATTTTTTTTTTCAAAAAGATTTTTTTTATATGATTTTTTTAATTATTTTTTTTAAATGATTTTTTTTCAAAATTTTTTTTTTCTTCAAATTTCCTAAATGTTCATTTTTTTTCTAAAATGATTGATTTTTTTTTTTATAAAAAATATTTTTTTCAAAAATTATTTTTTTTTTAATGATTTTTTTTAATTATTATTATTTTTTTTTAAATTATATATTTTTTCTAAAATTATTTTTTTTTTCAAAAAAGAATTTTTTTCAAATTTCCAAATTTTCATATTTTTTTCTAAAATTATTTTATTTTTATTTTTTTTATTATTATTCTTTTTTTTTTATTATTTTTTTTTTTCAAATTTCACAATTCTCCTCAGAGCTGTGTGGGACTAACTATAATCCCCCTCAGAGCTGTGTGGGACTACCTATAATCGCCCTCAGAGCTGTGTGGGACTACCTATAATCGACCTCAGAGCTGTGTGGGACTACCTATAATCCACCTTAGATGTGTGGGATTACCTATAATTCCCCTCAGAGATGTGTGGGACTACCTATAATTCCCCTCAGAGCTGTGTGGGACTACCTACAATCCCCCTCAGAGCTTTGTGGGACTACCTATAATCCCCCTCAGAGCTGTGTGGGACTACCTATAACCCCCCTCAGCTGTGTGGGACTACCTATAACCCCCTCAGCTGTGTGGGACTACCTATAACCCCCCTCAAAGCTGTGTGGGAGGAGCTAAAATTCCCCTCAGAGCTTTTGTCACCTCCCACTCTAGTTTTGAACATTTCTCCATTCATTCCTATGGGACAAATTTCGCCGCAAAAATGACGATATTTCGTGAAACGTTCGGCGAAACGTTCCACAAAGTAATAGCACACCATTCGGGAACAATCCGCACGTTTTGGTATATATTCGGTATATGTAGCGTAAAAACTGTGGGAGGAGTTAGGGTGGTAAATTTGGCTATAAGAATAATAACTAGAAAATCTACAATTTCTGGGGAAATTGTGTGACGTGTTCTTGCCTTCACCTACTGGAGTGGGCGGAGTAACTGGGTGGAGTGGCTTGAGTAACTAAACTTTTATTTATTTATTTTTTTCAAAAATAATTATTTATTTTTAATGATTTTTTTTTTAAATGTTTTTTTTTTAATTTTTATTTAATTATTTCTAAAAAAAATTGTTTTCAAAAAAAATTTTTTTTTTTTTTTCAAAAATTTTTTTTTTTCCAAAAAGATATTTTTTTTCAAATTTCCTAATTTTCATTTTTTTTTCTAAAATGATTGATTTTTTTTTATAAAAAAAACTTTTCTTTATTATTTTTTTGAATTATTATTATTTATTTTTTTTAAAAGAAAAACATTTTTTTGAAAATAATATTTTTCAAAAAATATTTTTTTTTCAAAGAATATAATTTTTTTTCAAATTTCCAAATTTTTCTTTCTAAAATTATTATTATTTTTTTTTTTATAAATTTTTTTTTTTCAAAAATGTTTTTTTTTTTTTTAATGATTTTTTTTTAATTATTATTATTTTTTTTTTAAATGATATTTTTTTTCTAAAATAATATTTTTTTTCAAAAAAATTTTTTTTTTTTTTTTTAATTTCCTAATTTTCATTTTTTTTTCTAAAATTATTTATTTTTTATTTTTTCTTTTCAAATTTCATAATTCCCCTCAGAGCTGTGTGGGACTAGTTATAATTCCCCTCAAAGTTGTGTAGGACTACCTATAATTCCCCTCAGAGATGTGTGGGACTACCTATAATCTCCCTCAGAGATGTGTGGGACTACCTATAATTCCCCTCAGAGCTGTGTGGGACTACCTATAATCTCCCTCAGAGATGTGTGGGACTACCTATAATCTCCCTCAGAGATGGGTGGGACTACCTATAATTCCCCTCAGAGCTGTGTGGGACTACCTATAATCCCGCTCAGAGATGTGTGGGACTACCTATAATTCCCGTTAGAGCTGTGTGGGACTACCTATTATCCCCCTCAGCTGTGTGGGACTACCTATAATCCCCCTCAGCTGTGTGGGGCTACCTATAACCCCCCTCAGCTGTGTGGGACTACCTATAATTCCCCTCAGAGCTGTGTTGGAGGAGCTATAATTCCCCTCAGAGCTGTTTGGGACTACCTATAATCCCCCTCAGAGCTGTGTTGGACTACCTATAATTCCCCTCAGAGCTGTGTAGGACTACCTATAATCCCCCTCAGAGCTGTGTTGGACTACCTATAATTCCCCTCAGAGCTGTGTGGGACTACCTATAATTCTCCTCAGAGCTGTGTGGGACTACCTATAACCCCCCTCAGAGCTGTGTGGGACTACCTATAATCCCCCTCAGCTGTGTGGGACTACCTATAATTCCCCTCAGCTGTGTGGGACTACCTATAATTCCCCTCAGCTGTGTGAGACTACCTACAATTCCCTTCAGAGCTGTGTTGGAGGAGCTATAATTCCCCTCAGAGCTGTGTGGGACTACCTATAATCCCCCTCAGAGCTGTGTTGGACTACCTATAATTCCCCTCAGAGCTGTGTGGGACTACCTATAATTCTCCTCAGAGCTGTGTGGGACTAACTATAACCCCCCTCAGAGCTGTGTGGGACTACCTATAATTCCCCTCAGAGCTGTGTGGGACTACCTATAATTCCCCTCAGAGCTGTGTGGGACTACCTATAATTCTCCTCAGAGCTGTGTGGGACTACCTATAACCCCCCTCAGAGCTGTGTGGGACTACCTATAATTCCCCTCAGAGCTGTGTGGGACTACCTATAATTCCCCTCAGAGCTGTGTCGGACTACTTATAATCCCCCTCAGCTGTGTGGGACTACCTATAATCCCCCTCAGAGCTGTGTGGGACTACCTATAATTCCCCTCAGAGATGTGTGGGACTACCTATAATTCCCCTCAGAGCTGTGTGGGACTACCTATAATCTCCCTCAGAGATGTGTGGGACTACCTATAATCTCCCTCAGAGATGGGTGGGACTACCTATAATTCCCCTCAGAGCTGTGTGGGACTACCTATAATCCCGCTCAGAGATGTGTGGGACTACCTATAATTCCCGTTAGAGCTGTGTGGGACTACCTATTATCCCCCTCAGCTGTGTGGGACTACCTATAATCCCCCTCAGCTGTGTGGGGCTACCTATAACCCCCCTCAGCTGTGTGGGACTACCTATAATTCCCCTCAGAGCTGTGTTGGAGGAGCTATAATTCCCCTCAGAGCTGTTTGGGACTACCTATAATCCCCCTCAGAGCTGTGTTGGACTACCTATAATTCCCCTCAGAGCTGTGTAGGACTACCTATAATCCCCCTCAGAGCTGTGTTGGACTACCTATAATTCCCCTCAGAGCTGTGTGGGACTACCTATAATTCTCCTCAGAGCTGTGTGGGACTACCTATAACCCCCCTCAGAGCTGTGTGGGACTACCTATAATCCCCCTCAGCTGTGTGGGACTACCTATAATTCCCCTCAGCTGTGTGGGACTACCTATAATTCCCCTCAGCTGTGTGAGACTACCTATAATTCCCTTCAGAGCTGTGTTGGAGGAGCTATAATTCCCCTCAGAGCTGTGTGGGACTACCTATAATCCCCCTCAGAGCTGTGTTGGACTACCTATAATTCCCCTCAGAGCTGTGTGGGACTACCTATAATTCTCCTCAGAGCTGTGTGGGACTACCTATAATCCCGCTCAGAGATGTGTGGGACTACCTATAATTCCCGTTAGAGCTGTGTGGGACTACCTATTATCCCCCTCAGCTGTGTGGGACTACCTATAATCCCCCTCAGCTGTGTGGGGCTACCTATAACCCCCCTCAGCTGTGTGGGACTACCTATAATTCCCCTCAGAGCTGTGTTGGAGGAGCTATAATTCCCCTCAGAGCTGTTTGGGACTACCTATAATCCCCCTCAGAGCTGTGTTGGACTACCTATAATTCCCCTCAGAGCTGTGTAGGACTACCTATAACTCCCCCTCAGAGCTGTGTTGGACTACCTATAATTCCCCTCAGAGCTGTGTGGGACTACCTATAATTCTCCTCAGAGCTGTGTGGGACTACCTATAACCCCCCTCAGAGCTGTGTGGGACTACCTATAATCCCCCTCAGCTGTGTGGGACTACCTATAATTCCCCTCAGCTGTGTGGGACTACCTATAATTCCCCTCAGCTGTGTGAGACTACCTATAATTCCCTTCAGAGCTGTGTTGGAGGAGCTATAATTCCCCTCAGAGCTGTGTGGGACTACCTATAATCCCCCTCAGAGCTGTGTTGGACTACCTATAATTCCCCTCAGAGCTGTGTGGGACTACCTATAATTCTCCTCAGAGCTGTGTGGGACTAACTATAACCCCCCTCAGAGCTGTGTGGGACTACCTATAATTCCCCTCAGAGCTGTGTGGGACTACCTATAATTCCCCTCAGAGCTGTGTGGGACTACCTATAATTCTCCTCAGAGCTGTGTGGGACTACCTATAACCCCCCTCAGAGCTGTGTGGGACTACCTATAATTCCCCTCAGAGCTGTGTGGGACTACCTATAATTCTCCTCAGAGCTGTGTGGGACTACCTATAACCCCCCTCAGAGCTGTGTGGGACTACCTATCATCCCCCTCAGCTGTGTGGGACTACCTATAATTCCCCTCAGAGCTGTGTTGGAGGAGCTATAATTCCCCTCAGAGATGTGTGGGACTACCTATAATTCCCCTCAGAGATGTGTGGGACTACCTATAATTCCCCTCAGAGCTGTGTGGGACTACCTATAATTCCCCTCAGAGCTGTTTGGGACTACCTATAATCCCCCTCAGAGATGTGTGGGACTACCTATAATCCCCCTCAGAGCTGTGTTGGACTACCTATAATTCCCCTCAGAGCTGTGTAGGACTACCTATAATCCCCTCAGAGCTGTGTTGGACTACCTATAACCCCCCTCAGAGCTGTGTGGGACTACCTATAATCCCCCTCAGCTGTGTGGGACTACCTATAATTCCGCTCAGCTGTGAGGGACTACCTATAATTCCCCTCAGCTGTGTGGGACTACCTATAATCCCCCTCAGAGATGTGTGGGACTACCTATAATCCCCCTCAGAGCTGTGTTGGACTACCTATAATTCCCCTCAGAGCTGTGTAGGACTACCTATAATTCCCCTCAGAGCTGTGTGGGACTACCTATAATTCTCCTCAGAGCTGTGTGGGACTACCTATAACCCCCCTCAGAGCTGTGTGGGACTACCTATAATTCCCCTCAGAGCTGTGTGGGACTACCTATAATCCCCCTCAGAGATGTGTGGGACTACCTATAATTCCCCTCAGAGCTGTGTGGGACTACCTATAATTCCCCTCAGAGCTGTGTGGGACTACCTATAATCCCCCTCAGCTGTGTGGGACTACCTATAATCCCCCTCAGCTGTGTGGGACTACCTATAATTCCCCTCAGAGAAATTGTGTGACGTGTTCTTGCCTCCACCTACTGGAGTGGGCGGAGAAACTGGGTGGAGTGGCTTGAGTAACTAAACATTTATTTATTTTTTTCAAAAATAATTTTTTTTTTTAATGATTTTTTTTAAATGATTTTTTAGATTTTTATTCAATTTTTTCTAAAAATAAATTTTTCAAAATTATTTTTTTCAAAATTATTTTTTTCACATTTTTTTTTTCAATTTTCCTAATTTTCATTTTTTTCTAAAATGATTGATTTTTTTTTATAAAAATTTTTTTTTTCAAAAATAATTTTTTTTTTCAAAAATAATTTTTTTTTCAAAAATAATTTTTTTTTCAAAAATAATTTTTTTTTCAAAAATAATTTTTTTTTTTCAAAAATAACTTTTTTTTTCAAAAATAATTTTTTTTTAATTATTATTATTTTTTTTTAAATGATTTTTATTTCTTCAAATTTCCTAAATTTTCATTTTTTTTCTAAAATGATTGATTTTTTTTTTTTTTTATAAAAAATATTTTTTTCAAAAATTATTATTTTTTTAATGATTTTTTTTAATTATTATTATATATTTTTTTCTAAAATTATTTTTTTTTCAAAAAAGAATTTTTTTCAAATTTCCTAATTTTCATTTTTTTTTCTAAAATTATTTTATTTTTATTTTTTTTATTATTATTTTTTTTTTAATTATTTTTTTTTTTTTTTTCAAATTTCATAATTCCCCTCAGAGCTGTGTGGGACTAACTATAATCGCCCTCAGAGCTGTGTGGGACTACCTATAATTCAAATTTCCTATATAGGTTGGCAATCCATTCTTTCCAAAGATTCCAGGAGGCCCAGCAGGTTAGTAAGGAATTGGCCAATACTGTAATCCGGTGGCCTGTAAACAACAGCGATCAAAGCTTGTACAGGGGACTCCAGTTTGATAACCAAGAACTCCAAATCAGTCACATTGTGATGATACTGCTTTTTAAAGGCCTTGAAATGGTTTCTGACATACAAGGCGACACCTCCGCCATATTTACTTGCAATGTCAGGATGGTTCATGTACGAGAGGTGTCTGTTGCGTTTGAACAGGTTGTAGCCCTCCAGCTGGAGACTTTCAGCAACAGAAGAGCCTGAGAGATGAGTTTCAGTGAAACATAAAACATCTCCAAGTGTCAACTCGTGGTGAGATTTGATATCTTCAATGTGAGCTGGTAATCCTTCCGTGTTGTGATGGATAATTGTTAATGTTTGCTGTTTGTCTGTTGTCTGTAGAAACTTTAAGAGGGGCATAACACTTTCCAGTGATGCATTCTTCATTGAGTCCAGGGAGGCTGTGATTTCAGGATCAGCAAAGATCTTCTTCTCATCAAAGTCGGTTATGTGCAGTCCTTGCAGTGTAGTTGTTCTACTCAGAGCAACATAGGCCATTCCCGGTTGGAAGACCCGTTTCAATGAGACCACTGCCGACTGTATCGACATCCTGAAATGTTGAAAGCTGCTGTTCCTGTAAATGCAGTTAGTAAAACGCTGGGCATGGATATGTCTGCTTCCTCACGTAGTCTGGTAAGTTTACAGAGTATCTTTGTCGCCTCAGCATAGATGCACTTTATCAGGTGTGATTTGCCTGTCCCTGCGCCACCAGTGACAAAGTAATAGAATGGGTCAGGATTTAGGCCACGCACACGGTTAGTGCACCAGTCACAAACTGAGTAGAATGTCTGAGCTTGTGTCCGGTTAAGGTTTCTGTACATTTTCCGAAGGAAATCAGGGCACATTTGTGGGGCCTTCACAGTAAGCGCAATTCCACCTGTTTGTTTGTGATGTGTATACTCTGGAACATCATCTTGTTCATTCTCATGAAGTGGCTCCCCTTCTTTGCGTTCCTCTATACATTCCAACCTATCCAACTCAGCTTCTGGGGCAAAGGTGTTCCAAGCATCTTCAACAGGGCCGTTTTTTACAAAGTCATCCAAGACTTGTTCCACAATTTTGTTGTGTTGTTCTTTTTTTTTATTATCAAATTTTTATTGGTTTTTCTTTCACATTTACATTGAAAATGTCACTTATGTACATACACAGTATAACATCATATTTATTCTACTCTTTTATTCCCCCCTCCCCCCTATAAGCATGACACCAGAATAAAATAAAAAAAAAAAAAAAAACATTTTAGAAAATAAAGGGAAGGAAGGAAACGGAAAGGGTTATGTATTCCTCCCCCCTCCCTCCCTCCCCTCCCCCCGCACCTCTACTCTACTCCTATATTCGTTTACGTTTCTATCCATGTGTCTAAGAAAAAAAAAAAAAAAAAAAGTTACATCCACCAAGTGGTTTGTGTTTATTTAAATCCATCTTATGCCTTTTACATTCCTTTCCAGGAAAGAAAGATAAAAAAAAAAAAAATAATAATTGGAGTGGGGACAATTACCTCCACCAAGTGGTTTGTGTTTATTTTAACTCCATTTTATCATGCGTGTCTTTACACTTCTATCGAAATAAAAAATAAAAAATAAAAAAAAGGGTGACTAAAAAAGTGGCGGTTCACTAAGGTCTCCATGTGATTGTGTTTATAATTTATTCCATATTTACCTTCCTATTTCAGTTCATAGGGGAATAGAATTTGTGTGGGGGGGAGAAAAAAAATAAATAAAAAAAGAAGAAAAAAATAAAATAAAAAGTTCCTCTCTCCCAAATACCCTCCCCCCTCTCCCCCAGGGCGTTCCGGGTTCAATTCTTGCCATTCTATCAATCAATCTCTGCTTTCCGCAACTCCCATTCTGTCCATATTTGCCCAAACCTCTCTTTTCTACCTTCAATCTTATGTATCCATCTCTCGGCTTCCATTATTAATTCCACTTCTTTCTTCCAATCTAAAATAGTTGGACATCTAGGTTGTTTCCAAAACCTCGGTATCAATAATTTAGCTGCATTTAATAAGAATGGTAGAATACTATTCCTATATTTCTTGCGTGTCTTCTGTGCACTGTTCCTGTATTTGGTGCATATATTGCGGCGAAGGTATAACATTGACCGTTTAATCTGGCTTTCACAAAGAGATAGCGACCTTCTGGATCTATCTGGGTGGATTCCATTATTATCGGGCATGTTTTCCTAAATGTTATTGTTACCCCTCTTGCCCTGGCAATCGGGGAGGGGGCGTGGAACCACTGATTGAATTCATGTGTTGGCATATTTGGTATATCCTCTTTCACAAAGTGAGTTTCTTGTAAATATGCTATATCTGCTGCATAATGTTGTAACTCTTGCCATAGGCGACCTCTTTTCTGTGCTGATTTTAGGCCTCTTATATTATATGATATTATTTTTATTGGAACAGCCATTCAATTTTTTCTTTATTCGGGATGTTTAGCTTCACTATTATCCGGGCCCCTTGAGGGTGGGGTGGGAGAAGAGTAGGAGGAGAGAGGAAGAGAAAAAAAATAAAAGAAAAAAGAAAAGAAAAAAAAATTAAAAAAAATAAAAAATTAAAAAAAACCTTTCCCCTATAACCCAATAGTCCATTTTGGGTTATTAACTAATTGGGCAGTGACGTCTAGAGGGAAGCTGCGCCCCCCTTTTCGACCTCTCTGGCCTTTTTGCAAAATTGCAATTTCTAAGTCCTGTGTATTGGACCTAACCTAATGAGTTTATTAGCTCTGTAACCCACCCCACTGATCTGAAGCACCCTCCCCCTTTTTGTTCCCTGCTTATTGACCTACATTATTTCTTTATTCATCACTGCTCTTCCCCCCTCGCTAGTTCAGCCCTCCCTCCCCCCATATCCCCACCATCCGTCCCCATCCCCTTCCCCCTCATATCTGCATTCCTATTTGCATTTAGTCCTCTTCAAAAAGAGGGTGTGTGGGGGAGAGGGGTAGAGAGGGGGGGAAAGAAGGGGAGGAGCGAGAGAAAGAGCAAGGGGAGGCGCGGGTGAGGGACCACGTGAGAGGGAGGGGGAGAGAGAGAGAGAGAGAGAGAGAGAGAGAGAGAGAGAGAGAGAGAGAGAGAAAAAAAAAAAACCCCCATTAGTTCACAGTTAGTATTCTCCCTGTTTAATAAGACTATTCATTCATTATATCACATATATCTACATTTCATAGTATTCTTGCTATTAATGGGCCTCCCTTGGACCGTTCTACCAGTCCTAAAAAAAAAAAAAAAAAAATATAAAAACCCAGCAGGGCCCACGTCAATCCTTTATACCATTATACCATTGGTATCTGCACATTCATAAAATTCTTGCTTTGTCAATTGTGTTATTCCCTTCAAAGTCAGATGGGGGGACGACCCAAAAAAAAAAAGAAGGACCTCACTCGGTCCTTTCTATCGCATATCTGTGCATGCACCCTTTGTGTATCTTACATCAATATAAGTGAAGGGAAAGAAAATATAAAAATAAATAAAATAATAATTTAGTGTCGTGAAGACCCTTGATCAAAAATCTTAACACTTTATATCATTTATGTGTATTGCCCTTAAGTATCTTCCCCTTCCCTCCCCCTCTCCCCCCTTTAAACCCCTTCCCACTATCTTCCCATTCTGTTTAGTGATTTGTATATTCCCTTATCAACTATAGTACCCTTCCACCCTGTATTTTAATGTCTCTCACTGTAATATTGCATCGCAAAACAATAAAAATAAAAAAAAATAAAAAAAAACAATAACAACGACGTGTTAATGTGTACTTCTCCACCTGTGTCTTATTCCCCTTGTCCCCCTTTTCTTCCTGACTTTACAGTATATTATTATTCAGCTTTCTCATTGTCACATGGTATTCAATATATCTAATTTCATTTCATCATACCAAAGAAAAAAAAAAGAAAAAATATCAATATCTCCCCCCTCTCTCCCACCCCCCCATCCCCCCTCCGCCCTATTAATCACCAACGGTACATTTCAGGTTATCCAACATTTCCCTCCGTGACCTCCCCCGCTCCCCCCCCATTTTGTAAACTGTAAGTAATAAGTTCCAAATTGTCCATAGCCTCACCCCCGTCCCTCCCCCTCCCCCCACCTCGTAGATTGCCAACAGTATGTTTCAAGTTGTCCGTCATTTTCCTCTATAGCCTCCCTCCCCCTCCCCTCCCTCCCCCTGTCTTTATTTTTATGATAATTTTGGAGGGGAATTTGTTGCCATTGTTCCGGACGTTGTAGGGATTTTCTTATGTCTATTCTTCTCCAGTCTAAAAATTCTGTTGGGGGTAGTTCAAGTGTCTCTGCAAACGACTGCATATCATCCTTAGTTCTAAGGGTTGCTGTTTTCCCATTTCGAGTGGCTGTGAGGCTAAATGGGAATCCCCAGCGATATTTAACCTCCGCTGCGCGGAGGGCTTCTAGTATTGGCTTTACATTACGTCTTTGCATTAGAGTCCGATTTGATAAATCATGATATAGAGATATCTGTGCTCCATCATAAACAATCTCCATCTTTCCGCGTGCATGTTTCATTATATTCTCCTTTACTGTAAACTTATGAAGCTTACACACTATATCTCTTGGTTTTTCAGCGTTTGGCCTGATATAGGAAGGTATGCGATGGACTCTATCTACCTCAATGGATTCTGGTTCTTCATCTCCCATTATTTGGTGGAATATTTGTTGAATTGTAGGAAGTAGCTCTGCTCTCTGAATCGCCTCTGGTATTCCTTTTATTCTAATATTTTGTCTTCGTTCCCTATTTTCATAATCGTCTAGTTGATCTTTATATGAGTTTAAAAGCTCTTCTTGATAGTTTAGTGTGTCCTGTATATCCGCGACTGTTTGTATTATTGCCTCCTGATTATTTTCAGCTGTTTCTACTCTGTGTCTCAGTTCGCAGATCTCCTCTCTGATGCCCTCTACAGCTTGCTGGCAGGATTGCTCAACCGCTGATATTAACTGTTGGATATCTGTTTTGGTGGGTAATGCTTTGAGAAGGTCTCTAAGTTCTCTAATGTCCTTCTCTAGGCTTTCTGCTTGTCTCTCGGGCCTTGAAAACTTCTCTCCTCCATCCCAACTTGTATTCAAAGTTTGTACTGTCGTACTTTGGGGGTTTATGAGTTTTTTCCATTAGGGCTTGGCAACGGGTTAGACAAAATTTTTTGATTCCCCATTTCCTTCCACAGCGTTTTTGGTTGATCCAGTGTTAGCGCTATTATGGAGGTTCCCTCTGTCCTCCATTACTGCTCCCTCTATCCTCTCCATTGGTATCGCTGGGGAGATACAGATTGCGTTAGGGGGGATATAGGGGATGTAGTGAGTGTCAATGGATTTTGGCCGTTTACCTGTATTTCCACCTCATATTCTGGATTCCCTAGGTGGTTCCCTCTGTCACTACTTTCCCTCTTCTCCCGTCCCTGGGTTTGTCCTGTTGGTGGTGGTAGTGGTTTTTGTTGTGTCTTGCCCTTCATATTTTGTCTCTTCTGATCACCCTCTTCCATTACCGCAGTGGAAATACCATGGGTTGGGCTAGTATTGGGGTTTCTGCCGTTCACCATTGTCCGGCCTCTACCTATCCCCGGTGAGCCCCGCTCTTTAATCTGGGTACCCCTGCCCGATGTCCGGGATCCACGTTCTGATTTAGTTGAATTTGATACACTGCCTGCACCACGTTCTGGTGTCCTTTCTATATCGGGACGAGTTTTACTTGCCTTCATCATATCTCGCTTCTGTTCTCCACTTACAGTGCGTGGGGAGAGGTATGCTCTTATCGCACCTGCTTGTTGTGCTGTTTGTCTGCGTGTCGGCATTACTCTCCCCCCTTTTCCTTTTATGCAACCCTCCACTTGTTTACTTTGTTTTCCTTTCCTGACCCCCAAAAGGTGTATGGGGATGATAATGGGATGGTAGGGTGGGGGGTGAGGGTATGTTTCAGTCTACTGTCCTCTTTAAATGTGTTTACTTTCTCAACCCCCCGAGATGTAGGTGGGTGGGGGTTGAGTGATGTTGGAGTAGTAGGGTGGGGGGGGGGGGTGACGTGTCCAGTCCGCTATCCCTTAAATGGGTGAATGGGCTCTGTAATTAATGTAGTCTGTGCCCCTTTAAACCTTGTGCAGAATTACTTTGATTTGCTGTTTTATGATGGACATATAATATATATATTTAGACTGGGGGTCGTTTAGCATATAGTTGATGGCAAACTTGGTAACAGAGTTTATTTTTCCATTTAATAATAGGCATCCATTATAAAGTCTATATGCGATCTCTGTATCTATGCAGGCTGTTCACTCTGTACCCTCTGTAAAATCCGTTTAACATTTATAGCATTTATAAAGCAGCTACAGTGTGTCAGTGAGTCCGTTCAATGCATATTCACCAGTGCCTTTTAACTCTCTCTTCCGTCACATCTCCATCATTCATTATTTAATTTTAAATTTTTAAGACTCACCCCCCGCTGTCGATACAGCACACCAGCCCGCTGTCTACTTAGCCGCTTTCCAGTGCAGAGGTAGCTTATGATAGGTATGTTATAGGGTTCATCGCCGGCTTTACTGCACCGGCACTGTGAGTTCCATTCCGTTCTCCTTATGGTCTCTCCTCCTCACTGCTTCCCGGTGCAGTGCTCCAGGCACAAGGCTCTTTCAGGTCCTAAATTCTCAGACGCTGTGGTATCTTCAGCGGGGTGTAGATAGACTAGATACGGACCAGGCAGCGACCGCTTGCGCTATGCTCTATCACGCCGCGCTCTCGGGACACACAGCACACACATCATACACCGCGCTGTCTCGTAACTCATCCAGGAGGGCTCTCATGTGCAGTGCTTTTCGAATTAGCTTCCAATTAGTTCGTCATCAGCATGTCAGCATGTCAGGGGGAGACTCCAGATCACTCCCTTACACACAACGCCCTTCCACCTTCATCTCTCCCCGGACGGCAAAGCTTAATTCTTGTTGTGTTGTTCAAACTTCTTTTGGTTGCTGGTAACAATTGCAGACACTGCTCGGATTGCTTCTTCTCCGGGTAAGCTCACACAGGCACCTTTGTAAAAATCCTGGTGTGTTGGGAACCTTACAGTTTTCAGTGATGACTCTGAACGGTGGGGGAGGTAGAGTTTAAGCAGTCTGCCATAGTAGTTTTCGGGATCCTTCTTCTCTGAGAAGCGTGCGTACCTGCAGGCTTCCCTCTCGTGCGTTTTTGAATCATTCCCATTTCATTCAATAGGCTGACACGCTTGCCGTCTTCCTTTTGCTTGCCATCTTCCTTCTGCTTGCCATAGACAATCCTGTAATGGGATGCAAAGTCTGCCAGACACATGGACTCAAACTCTGGTGTTTTGGGTCTGGCTCTGTATTTGTCGACAAAACTCGTCATCCACACATTAAGAGAATCAGCTGGTTTGTTCTGCAACGCACTGAGCGGGAGACTCATTTTCAGTGCGTTGTCACCAGTTGGCAGAAAAACAACCTCACGTGAGCAAGACTTCATTTTCAGGCTGCACGTACGGGCCACAGACTCCTGGGCACTGACCTCTCTGTGTTTTGAATAAGCCTGAAGAACTTCTTTCATTTCTTCTCGTTCTGTCTCTGGGCTCATTTCTTTGACTATTGTTTTGAGATAGTGACTCATCTCCCGTTCTGGCTTGGATATGTAGGATAACATGTACATGATGCAACCATACTCATCAAGAATGTACTGGATGTCCATGTTGGCATTCCAGGCCGTCAGCAAATGTGGATTGTAGTTGTTCACCCAGCAGTCCTTGACATCACGCTTCATTAGAATTACGCTTGAGGAGGTCAATGCCTCAATGTAAGAGTTGTACTGATTCAAAGTCATATCACACTGTGCCAGTTGCTGTGACATGTCTTCAAGCTGCACTTTTGGGTTATTAAGCAAATCCCAGACTGGTTTCAGTTTGTTTTTGGCTGCTTGTGGTTTCATTGCACAATCTCCTTGTTCTTCTGGCATCGGGTAAGTTATCCTCGTTTTTCTAATAGGTGGCTTTGGAAATCCAAATCTGCATACTCTGTTACCTTTCTTGCACGATTTTGAATGAGATCTGCTGTGCATTTGAAGTTCTGTTACAAATCTGTGAAGTAAGGCTTGTTTGGCTTCATCAGGCAGCTGGCATGAGATGTTATTAACTATAAAGGCACACACCTTGTCATCACTGTCTTGTCCAAATATAGGAGCTCCTGCTACCCAACAGAGACAATGTATATGAGGGCTCCCTCTCGCCTGAAATTCAACTCTGTAAAAGTAATCGATAACTTCACCAATTGGCTGTGCAGGACCCAACAGCAGCTCTCGCATCAGAGCATCAACCCGTTTGTCAAACATGCGCATGGTGGTCACTGGGTTGCCTCAAAGAATGTCACACTTTTCAGCCCAGTCTAGCTCTGCAAAATCCACCTTTTGACCCTGTTGTGCCTTTATTGCCGTTATTACCTCTGGCCATCTGAATTCTGCAGCAGAGAAGGTAAGAAAAAATGTTGGCTTACCCAACTGTCTGACCATGGCTAGCAAATTCTTCAGATTCTTATCCCAGTAAGCTGGACTCCCTCTCAGTGGTTGCATGAACCTTGTGGCATCTCGGTTTCGCACCAACCTTTCAACCTCACGCTTGTCCTGTAGCAGCTTGTTGGATATTTTTCGTCCATCCCTGGTATTGGGTTTTCCTTTCCTTAACTGGATGGACATGCTGCTTTTGGCCATGTGTGTTTCTGTGACAAACTGCGCAAAGAAGAGGTAGCTAGTGTCTCTTGCAAAACGAGTATCAACACAAAAAAGCCTTGCATTGAAATACATGCTCGGGGACAGTTTGACTTGTCTTGCCTGGTCCAATGTATTCTGTCCAGTAGGGAACTGAACAGGGAAAGCCATTGCCTCAAGCCTAGGAACTTTAAAGAAGCTGACAGGTGTGTTTCCTTGTGCAGGTGCAATGCTGAATATTCCTTCACCGTGTGTCAGTGCTTCCTCTCCAAGTCAGATGGCTGCAAACAACTGTCTAGGCCAATTCCAGGTCTTAGTGCATCCTTCTCATCCTCTGCATTGGGAGGTTGTTGGTCATGGCCTTCCTGCTGCTCAGAAGCAGCTGGTAAACATGCAGACTGTACCTCTAATGGATCACAATTTTCGATGCGTTCAAGTATCTCCATCATTTCAGCTTCATCACAACTGTCGAGTTCCATCCCATCATCATTATCAGCATCATCATCATCAGCGATTGTCTCATCCACTCTGATTGAAATGTCACTGTAATCGGGGTGTGTGTCAATGAGTTTTGACAGACCTGCTATTACATTTCTCATGTTGACATTGTGAAACAGCTGGTGGCCTTTGTAAGTCAGACGTCTTTTAAGCTTCACTCTGTATAACTGGGATGTGCTGTGCGATCTTGGTAGAGTATTGACTGTGGTTTCCACCTCGGATGGCACACACACTACAGCGCCGTGTATAGCTGCCTGTCGACCTTTGGGAAGTGTAATGATCTTGGCAAATGGCAGTATTTTGGCCAAAAGTTGTCTTTCCAGCACATTCAAATTGCAGAGCTCTGGGGGAATGGGTGCCAGCTCCATGTTGTTAGCCACAGCGATGGATGATTTGTGTCCTGCTTTTAAATGTGAATCACAGTTGTGACAAATCCATTCTTTGGTCCTTTCAATTGGTACGGTGCATTGTTCAGGGCCTTGACAGTAATTGTTGCACATATGGACATATTTCCCTGTCAAACAGGCAGCAACAATATGAAGATTCTGTTTGTAATTGCTGTGAATGCAATGTTTCACTTGGTTAGGGAAAAGGGTACGATGACACATCGTGCACACAAAAGTTGGCCCAGCTTTAATGCATTCATGGAAAGTGGATATAGCTGTCTGCATTAGGCTGTTGTCCACTGGTTGACTGCATTCCCGCATGACACGAGTCCATCGTCTGTATTTCATTCTTATTTTGAAGGCACATTGCATCTTATGGGTTATGCGAAAATCTGCTTGAGTGTGACGCTTCATTTTCATGTAACTCATGCAATGTTGCAAGTGACGTTTTCTGAAAGCAGGATCATTATGATATTTTCTGGTGATGTATTGCTTCTGCTTCAAGTTTAAATCGGCATTTGTCGCATATTTTCTGGTGATGTATTGCTTCTGCTTCAGGTTGAAATCTGCATTTGTCGCATATTTTCTGGTGATGTATTGCTTTTTCTTCAAGTTAAAACTGGCATCAGTTGCATATTTGCTGGTTGTGTATTGCTTCTGCTTCAGGTTGAAATCTGCATTTGTCGCATATTTTCTGGTGATGTATTGCTTCTGCCTCAGGTTGAAATCTGCATTTGTCGCATATTTTCTGGTGATGTATTGCTTCTGCTTTAGGTTGAAATCTGCATTTGTTGCATATTTTCTGGTGATGTATTGCTTCTGCCTCAGGTTGAAATCTGCATTTGTTGCATATTTTCTGGTGATGTATTGCTTTTTCTTCAAGTTAAAATTGGCATCAGTTGCATATTTGCTGGTTGTGTATTGCTTCTGCTTCAAGTTAAAATCTGCATTTGTCGCATATTTACGAATGATATATTGCTTCTGCTTCAACTTAAAATCAGCATCTGCTCTGTATCGGCTCGTGATGTATGTCCTCTTCTTATTGGTGACAGACATCTTTGTAGCCTTGAAATCACAACCTGAAATCAACCTTCTTTCATTTCTGTGTCTTGTCTTCATTTTTTCTCGTTGCTGTGCATTTAATTTGGAAAATGCCTTACTGTCCTTCAAAATGCCGTGTGAGGATTTTGCATCAAGTGACCATGGACAATGCTTGCTGGCTGGGAATCCAGTGTGTGTTGCATCTTTAGTCATCTGTGTCACTTTGTTCTCCACATGCTTTCCATTATGTGGTTTGTCAGATTGCACCGGTGGGGACAGCAAACCATCTGACAGACGTCTTGCACGATGAAATGAGACTGGCATGAAGTCATACTGCAGTCCATCAATAGGGCCTCTGGTGTCTGTAAGGAACAATTCATACAACTTATAAATCCTTGCCCCCATACCACTCAAATGTGTAAAAGTGATCATAACAGCTTTTCCTTTTCCAGTGGCAGGAAGTCCATCCTTATTTCGACTATGAGAATCAAACAGTCCATATCTCCCAGACTTGTCTCTGAACAATGCAATGCAATATGGCACTACTATAAAAAGTGCATGTGTAACATCTGCGTCGAGGCACTGAAGTCTTGTGGAGAGGTCAACAAACCAACCTTGGTTGTCACCCTCTACCGTGGCTCTCACACATCCCGATAACACTGGAGATTTAACAACGTTATACTCATATTTGTCAGTGCTGACTCTGAGAGGCACTTCTTCCATTGTCAAGTGTTGGTGCTGATAGACATTTCTTAGTTTTAGCTGTTTTATTGTTGTGCCATACAAGCTGTTGCCCTTCTTTAGTATTTGATCAAGATCATCCTTCCTCACATCATCAAGCTCACTGTGGTATGCCAAAAATGTCAGAGCCATGCATGTACACTGTTTGTTCCTTAACATTCCATAGCCATGATGACCCTGATGAAATGATGCCTGCACAGATATCTCACTTGGTACACATGGTTCTTGCATGCCATGGTTTTCAGAAGTGCCCATCACACTGTCACTGTGCTCTTGAACTTGACACTGAGTTGAACATGGGAATGGCACCACAGGTTCACTTTGTACCTCCTGGGCACATTCACTGTCACAAACCTCCATTTCCACTATGCTGTTGTGGGGCTCCGGATCCCAAAAGTGTGTGCCTGAAAGGTCCAGTTTAGTCCAGCGTATCTTTGCAGCTTTAGATCTCTTACCTTTAGATGGCATGATGATATTTGTGGAAGGAGCTATAATTCCCCTCAGAGTTGTGTGGGAGGAGCTATAATTCTCCTCAGAGCTGTGTGGGAAGAGCTATAACTCCCCTCCAAGCTGTGTGGAAGGAGCAGTAATGCTATAATTCCCCTCAGAGCTTTGTGGGAGGAGCTACAATTCCCCACAGAGCTGTGTGGGAGAAGCTATAATTCACCTCAGAGCTTTGTTCGAAGAGCTATAATTCTCCTCAGAGCTATGTGGGAGGAGCTATAATTCACCTCATAGCTGTGTGGGAGGAGCTATAATTCACCTCAGAGCTTTGTTCGAAGAGCTATAATTCCCCTCAGAGTTGTGTGGGAGGAGCTATAATTCTTCTCCGAGCTGTGTTGGATGATATTAGGAGGTTAGGTCGGGATTGGTTGATATATTAGGAGGTTAGGTCGGTATTGGGTGATATTAGGTTAGGTCGGGATTGGGTGATATTAGGAAGTTTTGTCGGAATTAAGTGATATTAGGAGGTTAGGTCGGGATTGGGTGATAATAGGAGATTAGGTCGGGATTGGGTCATATTAGGAGATTAGGTCGGGATTGGACAATATATTAGGCAGTTAGATCGGGAATGGGTGATATTAGGAGGTTATGTCGGGATTGGGTAATATTAAGAGATTAGGTCGGGATTGGGTGATATATTAGGAGGTTAGGTCGGGATTGGGTGATATTAGGAGATTAGGTTGGGATTGGGTGATATATTAGCAGGTTAGGTTGGGATTGGATGATATTAGGAAGTTTGGTCGGTTTTGGGCGTTTCATTGAATGTCAATGGATGGCGTGAGTTGCAAACAAATGGTCATATTGTGAAAACTATCAGGACTATATTATGACCACCTCATGATCAGCCAAAACATTATGACCACCCCATGAAAAAAAAAATTAAAAAAAAAATCATTTTTGAGAAAAAACATTTTTTTTTTAAATGTATTAAGTCCTATCATTAGCTGAACATTTTTTTCAAAAAATAATTTTCCTTTATTTAAAAAAAAAAAAAAAATTATTTCAAAAAATTTTTTTTAAATGTTTTTTGTTCTAAAATGATTCTTTTTTTTTTTTTTTACATTTTTTTTCACTAAAATGATTTTTTTTTCTAAATTTTATTTTTTTAAATTTCCTAATTTTCATTTTTTTTAATGATTTTTTTTTTCCAAAATGATTTTTTTTTTTTTAATTTTTTTTTCTAAAATGATTTTTTTTTCAAATTTCATAATTTCATAATTCTCCTCAGAGCTGTGTGGGACTAGCTATAATTCTCCTCAGAGCTGTGTGGGACTAGTTATAATTCTCCCCAGAGCTGTGTAGGACTAGTTATAATTCTCCTCAGAGCTGTGTGGGAGGAGCTATAATTCTCCTCAGAGCTGTGTGGGAGGAGCTATAATTCCCCTCAGAGCTGTGTGGGAGAAACTATAATTCCCCTCAGAGCTGTGTGGGACTACCGATAATTCCCCTCAGAGCTGTGTGGGACTACCTATAATTCCCCTCAGAGCTGTGTGGGACTACCTATAATCCCCCTCAGAGCTGTGTGGGACTACCTATAATTCCCCTCAGAGCTGTGTGGGACTACCTATAATTCCCCTCAGAGCTGTGTGGGACTACCTATAATTCCCCTCAGAGCTGTGTGGGACTACCTATAATCCCCCTCAGAGCTGTGTGGGACTACCTATAATCCCCCTCAGAGCTGTGTGGGACTACCTATAATTCCCCTCAGAGCTGTGTGGGACTACCTATAATTCCTCTCAGAGCTGTGTGGGACTACCTATAACTCCCCTCAGCTGTGTGGGACTACCTATAATTCCCCTCTGAGCTTTTGTCACCTCCCACTCTAGTTTTGATCATTTCTCCATTCATTCCTATGGGACAAATTTCGCCGCAAAAATGACGATATTTCATGAACCATTTGGCGAAACGTTCCACAAAGTAATAGCACACCATTCGGGAACAATCCGCACGTTTTGGTATATATTCAGTATATGTAGCGTAAAAACTGTGGGAGGAGTTAGGGTGGTAAATTTGGCTATAAGAATAATAATAATAATAATAACTAGAAAAAATACAATTTCTGGGGAAATTGTGTGACGTGTTCTTGCCTCCACCTACTGGAGTGGGCAGAGAAACTGGGTGGAGTGGCTTGAGTAACTAAACATTTATTTATTTTTTTCAAAAATAATTTTTTTTTTTAAATGATTTTTTAGATTTTTATTCAATTTTTTTCTAAAAATAAATTTTTCAAAATTATTTTTTTCAAATTTTTTTTTCACATTTTTTTCAAATTTCCTAATTTTCATTTTTTTCTAAAATGATTGATTTTTTTTTATAAAATTATTTTTTTTCAAAAATAATTTTTTTTTTCAAAAATAATTTTTTTTTTCAAAAATAATTTTTTTTTTCAAAAATATTTTTTTTTTTCAAAAAAAATTTTTTTTTTTTTCAAAAATAATTTTTTTTTTTTCAAAAATAATTTTTTTTTTCAAAAATAATTTTTTTTAATTATTATTATTTTTTTTTAAATGATTTTTTTTTCTAAAAATGTTTTTTTCTTCAAATTTCCTAAATTTTCATTTTTTTTTTTCTAAAATGATTGATTTTTTTTTTTTTTTATAAAAAATATTTTTTTCAAAAATTATTTTTTTTTTAATGATTTTTTTAATTATTATTATTTTTTTTTAAATTATATATTTTTTCTAAAATTATTTTTTTTTCAAAAAATTATTTTTTTCAAATTTCCTAATTTTCATTTTTTTTTCTAAAATTATTTTATTTTTATTTTTTTTTTTTATTATTATTTTTTTTTTCAAATTTCATAATTCCCCTCAGAGCTGTGTGGGACTAACTATAATCCCCCTCAGAGCTGTGTGGGACTACCTATAATCGCCCTCAGAGCTGTGTGGGACTACCTATAATCGCCCTCAGAGCTGTGTGGGACTACCTATAATCCACCTCAGATGTGTGGGACTACCTATAATCCCCCTCAGAGCTGTGTGGGACTACCTACAATCCCCCTCAGAGCTGTGTGGGACTACCTATAATCCCAGTCAGAGCTGTGTGGGACTACCTATAATCCCCCTCAGAGCTGTGTGGGACTACCTATAATTCCCCTCAGAGCTGTGTGGGACTACCTATAATCACCCTCAGAGCTGTGTGGGACTACCTATAATCCCCCTCAGAGCTGTGTGGGACTACCTATAATCCCCCTCAGAGCTGTGTGGGACTACCTATAATCCCCTCAGAGCTGTGTGGGACTACCTATAATTCCCCTCAGCTGTGTGGGACTACCTATAATTCCCCTCTGAGCTTTTGTCACCTCCCACTCTAGTTTTGATCATTTCTCCATTCATTCCTATGGGACAAATTTCGCCGCAAAAATGACGATATTTCGTAAACCATTCGGCGAAATGACGAAGACTACCTATAATTGCCCTCAGAGCTATGTGGGAGGAGCTATAATTCCCCTCAGAGCTTTTGTCACCTCCCACTAGTTTTGAACATTTCTCCATTCATTCCTATGGGACAAATTTCGCCGCAAAAATTACGATATTTCGTGAACCATTCGGAAAAACGTTCCACAAAGTAATAGCACACCATTCGGGAACAATCCGCACGTTTTGGTATATATTCGGTATATGTAGCATAAAAACTGTGGGAGGAGTTAGCGTGCAAAATTTGGCTATAAGAATAATAATAATAATAATAATAATAATAATAATAATATATATGTGAGATAACAATAAGTGATCTTGCTATGCAAGAACACTTAATAATAATATATATGTGAGATAACAATAAGTGATCTTGCTATGCAAGAACACTTAACTAGAAAAGATACAATTTCTGGGGAAATTGTGTGACGTGTTCTTGCCTCCACCTACTGGAGTGGGCGGAGTAACTGGGTGAAGTGGCTTGAGTAACTAAACGTATTTCTTTTTTTTTCAAAAATGATTATTTTTTTAATGATTTTTTTTTTTAAATGATTTTTTTTGATTTTTATTTAATTATTTAAAAAAAAAAATATTTTAAAAAATTATTTTTTTTTTCAAAAAATGTTTTTTTTTTCAAAAATTATTTTTTTTCCAAAAAGATTATTTTTTTTAAAATTTCCTCATTTTCATTTTTTTCTAAAATGATTGATTTTTTTTTTTATAAAAAAAAAAAAAATTTTTTTTTTTTGAGTTATTATTATTTTTTTTTTTTAAATGATATTTTTTTTTCAAAAAAGATTTTTTTTTTCAAAAAAGATTTTTATTTTTTCAAATTTCCTAATTTTCATTTTTTTTTCTAAAATTATTTTATTTTTTATTTTTTTATTATTATTTTTTTTTTTAATTTTTTTTTTTTTTCAAAAATGTTTTTTTTTTTTTTTTGAATGATTTTTTTTAATTATTATTTTTTTTTTTTAAATGATATTTTTTTTCTAAAATAATTTTTTTTTCAAAAAAGAATTTTTTTTTTAAATTTCCTAATTTCATATTTTTTTCTAAAATTATTATTTTTTTTTTATTATTATTTTTTTTTTATTTTTTCTTTTCAAATTTCATAATTCCCCTCAGAGCTGTGTGGGACTAGTTATAATTCCCCTCAGAGTTGTGTGGGACTACCTATAATCCCCCTCAGAGCTGTGTGGGACTACCTATAATTCCCCTCAGAGCTGTGTGGGACTACCTATAATTCCCCTCAGAGCTGTGTGGGACTACCTATAACTCCCCTCAGCTGTGTGGGACTACCTATAATTCCCCTCTGAGCTTTTGTCACCTCCCACTCTAGTTTTGATCATTTCTCCATTCATTCCTATGGGACAAATTTCGCCGCAAAAATGACGATATTTCGTGAACCATTTGGCGAAACGTTCCACAAAGTAATAGCACACCATTCGCGAACAATCCGCACGTTTTGGTATATATTCGGTATATGTAGCGTAAAAACTGTGGGAGGAGTTAGGGTGGTAAATTTGGCTATAAGAATAATAATAATAATAATATATATGTGAGATAACAATAAGTGATCTTGCTATGCAAAATGTTTTTTTTTTTTAATGATTTTTTTTTAATTATTATTTTTTTTTTTTAAATGATATTTTTTTTTCTAAAATAATTTTTTTTTCAAAAAAGATTTTTTTTTTTTTTTTAAATTTTCTAATTTCATATTTTTTTCTAAAATTATTATTTTTTTTTTATTATTTTTTTTTTATTTTTTCTTTTCAAATTTCATAATTCCCCTCAGAGCTGTGTGGGACTAGTTATAATTCCCCTCAGAGTTGTGTGGGACTACCTATAATCCCCCTCAGAGCTGTGTGGGACTACCTATAATTCCCCTCAGAGCTGTGTGGGACTACCTATAATTCCCCTCAGAGCTGTGTGGGACTACCTATAACTCCCCTCAGCTGTGTGGGACTACCTATAATTCCCCTCTGAGCTTTTGTCACCTCCCACTCTAGTTTTGAACATTTCTCCATTCATTCCTATGGGACAAATTTCGCCGCAAAAATTACGATATTTTGTGAACCATTTGGCAAAACGTTCCACAAAGTAATAGCACACCATTCGGGAATAATCCGCACGTTTTGGTATATATTCGGTATATGTAGCGTAAAAACTGTGGGAGGAGTTAGCGTGCAAAATTTGGCTATAATAAGAATAATAATAATAATAATAATATATATATGTGAGATAACAATAAGTGATCTTGCTATGCAAGAACACTTAATAATAATAATAATAATATATATGTGAGATAACAATAAGTGATCTTGCTATGCAAGAACACTTAACTAGAAAAGATACAATTTCTGGGGAAATTGTGTGACGTGTTCTTGCCTCCACCTACTGGAGTGGGCGGAGTAACTGGGTGAAGTGGCTTGAGTAACTAAACGTATTTCTTTTTTTCAAAAATGATTATTTTTTTAATGATTTTTTTTAAATGATTTTTTTTGATTTTTATTTAATTATTTAAAAAAAAAATATTTTAAAAAATTATTTTTTTTTTCAAAAAATGTTTTTTTTTTCAAAAAATGTTTTTTTTTTTCAAAAAATGTTTTTTTTTTTCAAAAAATGTTTTTTTTTCAAAAATTATTTTTTTTTCCAAAAAGATTATTTTTTTTAAAATTTCCTCATTTTCCTTTTTTTCTAAAATGATTGATTTTTTTTTTTATAAAAAAAAAAAATTTAATTTTTTTTTTGAGTTATTATTTTTTTTTTAAATGATATTTTTTTCAAAAAAGATTTTTTTTTTCAAAAAAGATTTTTATTTTTTCAAATTTCCTAATTTTCATTTTTTTTTCTAAAATTATTTTATTTTTTATTTTTTTATTATTATTTTTTTTAAAATTTTTATTTTTTTCAAAAATGTTTTTTTTTTTAATGATTTTTTTTAATTATTATTTTTTTTTTTTTTTAAATGATATTTTTTTTCTAAAATAATTTTTTTTTCAAAAAAGATTTTTTTTTTTTAAATTTCCTAATTTCATATTTTTTTTCTAAAATTATTATTTTTTTTTTTATTATTATTATTTTTTCTTTTTTTTTTTTCTTTTCAAATTTCATAATTCCCCTCAGAGCTGTGTGGGACTAGTTATAATTCCCCTCAGAGTTGTGTAGGACTACCTATAATCCCCCTCAGAGCTGTGTGGGACTACCTATAATTCCCCTCAGAGCTGTGTGGGACTACCTATAATTCTCCTCAGAGCTGTGTGGGACTACCTATAACCCCCCTCAGAGCTGTGTGGGACTACCTATAATCCCCCTCAGCTGTGTGGGACTACCTATAATCCCCCTCAGAGATGTGTGGGACTACCTATAATCCCCACAGAGCTGTGTGGGACTACCTATAATCCCCTCAGAGCTGTGTGGGACTACCTATAATCTCCCTCAGAGCTGTGTGGGACTACCTATAATCCCCCTCAGAGCTGTGTGGGACTACCTATAATCCCCCTCAGAGCTGTGTGGGACTACCTATAATCCCCTCAGGGCTGTGTGGGACTACCTATAATCCCCTCAGAGCTGTGTGGGAGGAGCTATAATTCCCCTCAGAGCTTTTGTCACCTCCCACTCTAGTTTTGAACATTTCTCCATTCATTCCTATGAGACAAATTTCGCCGCAAAAATGACGATATTTCGTGAACCATTCGGAAAAACGTTCCACAAAGTAATAGCACACCATTCGGGAACAATCCGCACGTTTTGGTATATATTCGGTATATGTAGCATAAAAACTGTGGGAGGAGTTAGCGTGCAAAATTTGGCTATAAGAATAAGAATAAGAACTAGAAAAAATACAATTTCTGGGGAAATTGTGTGACGTGTTCTTGCCTCCACCTACTGGAGTGGGCGGAGAAACTGGGTGGAGTGGCTTGAGTAACTAAACATTTATTTATTTTTTTCAAAAATAATTTTTTTTTTTTTAATGATTTTTTTTAAATGATTTTTTAGATTTTTATTCAATTTTTTCTAAAAATAAATTTTTCAAAATTATTTTTTTCTAAAAAATTTTCACATTTTTTTTTTTCAAATTTCCTAATTTTCATTTTTTTTCTAAAATTATTGATTTTTTTTATAAAAAATTTTTTTTTCAAAAAAAAATTTTTTTTTTTTAAAAATAATTTTTTTTTTCAAAAATATTTTTTTTTTTCAAAAATATTTTTTTTTTTCAAAAATAATTTTTTTTTTTCAAAAATAATTTTTTTTTTCAAAAATAATTTTTTTTTAATTATTATTATTTTTTTTTAAATGATTTTTTTTTCTAAAAATGTTTTTTTTTTTCAAATTTCCTAATTTTCATTTTTTTTTCTAAAATTATTTTATTTTTATTTTTTTTATTATTATTATTTTTTTTTTAATAATTTTTTTTTTTTTCAAATTTCATAATTCCCCTCAGAGCTGTGTGGGACTAACTATAATCCCCCTCAGAGCTGTGTGGGACTACCTATAATCGCCCTCAGAGCTGTGTGGGACTACCTATAATCGCCCTCAGAGCTGTGTGGGACTACCTATAATCCACCTCAGATGTGTGGGACTACCTATAATCCCCCTCAGAGCTGTGTGGGACTACCTACAATCCCCCTCAGAGCTGTGTGGGACTACCTATAATCCCAGTCAGAGCTGTGTGGGACTACCTATAATCCCCCTCAGAGCTGTGTGGGACTACCTATAATTCCCCTCAGAGCTGTGTGGGACTACCTATAATCCCCCTCAGAGCTGTGTGGGACTACCTATAATTCCCCTCAGAGCTGTGTGGGACTACCTATAATCCCCCTCAGAGCTGTGTGGGACTACCTATAATCCCCCTCAGAGCTGTGTGGGACTACCTATAATTCCCCTCAGAGCTGTGTGGGACTACCTATAATTCCCCTCAGCTGTGTGGGACTACCTATAATTCCCCTCTGAGCTTTTGTCACCTCCCACTCTAGTTTTGATCATTTCTCCATTCATTCCTATGGGACAAATTTCGCCGCAAAAATGACGATATTTTGTGAACCATTTGGCGAAACGTTCCACAAAGTAATAGCACACCATTCGGGAACAATCCGCACGTTTTGGTATATATTCGGTATATGTAGCGTAAAAACTGTGGGAGGAGTTAGGGTGGTAAATTTGGCTATAATAAGAATAATAATAATAACTAGAAAAGATACAATTTCTGGGGAAATTGTGTGACGTGTTCTTGCCTCCACCTACTGGAGTGGGCGGAGTAACTGGGTGGAGTGGCTTTAGTAACTAAACTTTTATTTATTTTTTTCAAAAATTATTTATTTTTTTTAATGATTTTTTTTAAATGTTTTTTTTGATTTTTATTTAATTATTTAAAAAAAAAATATTTTTTCAAAAATTATTTTGTTTTTCAAAAATTATTTTTTTTCCAAAAAGATATTTTTTTTAAAATTTCCTAATTTTCATTTTTTTTCTAAAATGATTGATTTTTTTTTTATAAAAAAAAAAAAAATTTTAATTATTTTTTTGAATTATTATTAATATTTTTTTTTTAAAAGAAATTTTTTTTTTTGAAAATAATATTTTTCAAAAAATATTTTTTTTTCAAAGAATATTATTTTTTTTCAAATTTCCTAATTTTTTTTTTTAAAATTATTATTTTTTTTTTTATAAATTTTTTTTTTTTTCAAAAATGTTTTTTTTTTTTTAATTATTTTTTTTAATTATTATTTTTTTTTTTATTATATATTTTTTATAAATTATTTTTTTTTTAAAAAAATAATTTTTTTTTTTTTTAAATTTCCTAATTTTCATTTTTTTTCTAAAATTATTTGTTTTTAATTTTTTTATTATTATTATTATTTTTTTTTTTTTCAAATTTCATAATTCCCCTCAGAGCTGTGTGGGACTAGTTATAATTCCCCTCAGAGTTGTGTAGGACTACCTATAATCCCCCTCAGAGCTGTGTGGGACTACCTATAATTCCCCTCAGAGCTGTGTTGGAGGAGCTATAATTCCCCTCAGAGATGTGTGGGACTACCTATAATTCCCCTCAGAGATGTGTGGGACTACCTATAATTCCCCTCAGAGCTGTGTGGGACTACCTATAATCCCCCTCAGAGATGTGTGGGACTACCTATAATCTCCCTCAGAGATGTGTGGGACTACCTATAATCTCCCTCAGAGATGTGTGGGACTACCTATAATTCCCCTCAGAGCTGTGTGGGACTACCTATAATCCCCCTCAGCTGTGTGGGACTACCTATAATTCCCCTCAGAGATGTGTGGGACTACCTATAATTCCCCTCAGATGTTTGGGACTACCTATAATTCCCCTCAGAGCTGTGTGGGACTACCTATAATCCCCCTCAGAGCTGTGTGGGACTACCTATAATCTCCCTCAGAGATGTGTGGAACTACCTATAATCTCCCTCAGAGCTGTGTGGGACTACCTATAATCCCCCTCAGAGCTGTGTGGGACTACCTATAATCCCCCTCAGAGATGTGTGGGACTACCTATAATTCCCCTTAGAGCTGTGTGGGACTACCTATTATCCCCCTCAGCTGTGTGGGACTACCTATAATCCCCCTCAGCTGTGTGGGACTACCTATAACCCCCCTCAGCTGTGTGGGACTACCTATAATTCCCCTCAGAGCTGTGTGGGACTACCTATAATCCCCCTCAGAGATGTGTGGGACTACCTATAATTCCCCTCAGAGCTGTGTGGGACTACCTATAATTCCCCTCAGAGCTGTGTGGGACTACCTATAATCCCCCTCAGAGCTGTGTGGGACTACCTACAATTCCCCTCAGAGCTGTTTGGGACTACCTATAATTCCCCTCAGAGCTGTGTGAGACTACCTATATTCCCCCTCAGAGCTGTGTGGGAGGAGCTATAATTCCCCTCAGAGCTGTGTGGGACTACCTATAATCCCCCTCAGAGCTGCGTGGGACTACCTATAATTCCCCTCAGAGCTGTGTGGGACTACCTATAATCCCCCTCAGAGCTGTGTGGGACTACCTATAATCCCCCTCAGCTGTGTGGGACTACCTATAATCCCCCTCAGCTGTGTGGGACTACCTATAATTCCCCTCAGAGCTGTGTGGGACTACCTATAATCCCCCTCAGCTGTGTGGGACTACCTATAATTCCCCTTAGAGCTGTGTGAGACTACCTATAATCCCCCTCAAAGCTGTGTGGGACTACCTACAATTCCCCTCAGAGCTGTGTGGGACTACCTACAATTCCCCTCAGAGCTGTGTGGGAGGAGCTATAATCCCCCTCAGAGCTGTGTGGGACTACCTATAATCCCCCTCAGAGCTGTGCCGGACTACCTATAATCCCCCTCAGCTGTGTGGGACTAGCTATAATCCCCCTCAGACCTGTGTGAGACTACCTACAATTCCCCTCAGAGCTGTGTGGGACTACCTATAATCCCCCTCAGAGCTGTGTGGGACTACCTATAATCCCCCTCAGAGCTTTGTGGGACTACCTATAATCCCCTCAGCTGTGTGGGACTACCTATAATCCCCCTCAGAGCTGTGTGGGACTACCTATAATTCCCCTCAGAGCTTTTGTCACCTCCCACTCTAGTTTTGATAATTTCTCCATTCATTCCTATGGGACAAATTTCACCGCAAAAATGACGATATTTCGTGAACCATTTGGCGAAACGTTCCACAAAGTAATAGCACACCATTCGGGAACAATCCGCACGTTTTGGTATATATTCGGTATATGTAGCGTAAAAACTGTGGGAGGAGTTAGGGTGGTAAATTTGGCTATAATAATAATAACTAGAAAAGATACAATTTCTGGGGAAATTGTGTGACGTGTTCTTGCCTCAACCTACTGGGGGGGTCATAATGTTTTGGCCGATCATGGGGGGTCATAATGTTTTGGCCGATCATGGGGGTCATAATGTTTTGGCCGATCATGGGGGGGTCATAATGTTTTGGCTGATCATGGGGGGGTCATAATGTTTTGGCTGATCATGGGGGGGTCATAATGTTTTGGCTGATTATGGGGGGGTCATAATGGTTTGGCCGATCATGGGGGGGTCATAATGTTTTGGCCGGTCATGGGGGGTCATAATGTTTTGGCTGATTATGGGGGGGTCATAATGGTTTGGCCGATCATGGGGGGGTCATAATGTTTTGGCCGGTCATGGGGGGGTCATAATGTTTTGGCCGATCATGGGGGGGTCATAATGTTTTGGCTGATCATGGGGGGTCATAATGTTTTGGCTGATCATGGGGGGTCATAATGTTTTGGCTGATTATGGGGTTGTCAGCTTTTGTCACCTACCACTCTAGTTTTGAACATTTCTCCATTCATTCCTATGGGACAAATTTCCCCGCAAAAATTACGATATTTCGTGAAATTGTTATCTCACATACATGGAACTAGCTATAATCCCCTCAGAGCTGTGTGGGAGGAGCTATAATTCTCCTCAGAGGTTTTGTCACCTCCCACTCTAGTTTTGAACATTTCTCCATTCATTCCTATGGGACAAAAATTCCCCTCAGAGCTGTGTGGGACTACCTATAATTCCCCTCAGAGCTGTGTGGGACTACCTATAATCCCCCTCAGAGCTGTGTGGGACTACCTATAATTCCCCTCAGCTGTGTGGGACTACCTATAATTCCCCTCTGAGCTTTAGTCACCTCCCACTCTAGTTTTGATCATTTCTCCATTCATTCCTATGGGACAAATTTCGCCGCAAAAATGACGATATTTCGTAAACCATTCGGCGAAACGACGAAGACTACCTATAATTGCCCTCAGAGCTATGTGGGAGGAGCTATAATTCCCCTCAGAGCTTTTGTCACCTCCCACTAGTTTTGAACATTTCTCCATTCATTCCTATGGGACAAATTTCGCCGCAAAAATGACGATATTTCGTGAACCATTTGGAAAAACGTTCCACAAAGTAATAGCACACCATTCGGGAACAATCCGCACGTTTTGGTATATATTCGGTATATGTAGCATAAAAACTGTGGGAGGAGTTAGCGTGCAAAATTTGGCTATAAGAATAATAATAATAATAATAATAATAATAATATATATGTGAGATAATAATAATAATAATAATATATATGTGAGATAACAATAAGTGATCTTGCTATGCAAGAACACTTAATAATATATATGTGAGATAACAATAAGTGATCTTGCTATGCAAGAACACTTAATAATAATATATATGTGAGATAACAATAAGTGATCTTGCTATGCAAGAACACTTAACTAGAAAATCTACAATTTCTGGGGAAATTGTGTGACGTGTTCTTGCCTCCACCTACTGGGGGGGTCATAATGTTTTGGCTGATCATGGGGGGTCATAATGTTTTGGCTGATCATGGGGGGTCATAATGTTTTGGCCGATCATGGGGGGGTCATAATGTTTTGGCTGATCATGGGGGGGTCATAATTTTTTGGCTGATCATGGGGGGGTCATAATGTTTTGGCTGATCATGGGGGGGTCATAATGTTTTGGCTGATCATGGGGGGGTCATAATGTTTTGGCTGATCATGGAGGGTCATAATGTTTTGGCTGATCATGTGGGACTACTTATAATCCCCCTCAGAACTGTGTGGGACTACCTATAATTCCCCTCAGAGCTGTGTGGGACTACCTATAATTCCCCTCAGAGCTGTGTGGGACTACCTATAATTCCCCTCAGAGCTGTGTGGGACTACCTATAATCCCCCTCAGAGCTGTGTGGGACTACCTATAATCCCCCTCAGAGCTTTGTGGGACTACCTATAATCCCCTCAGCTGTGTGGGACTACCTATTATACCCCTCAGAGCTTTTGTCACCTCCCACTCTAGTTTTGATCATTTCTCCATTCATTCCTATGGGACAAATTTCGCCGCAAAAATGACGATATTTCGTGAACCATTTGGCGAAACGTTCCACAAAGTAATAGCACACCATTCGGGAACAATCCGCACGTTTTGGTATATATTCGGTGTATGTAGCGTAAAAACTGTGGGAGGAGTTAGGGTGGTAAATTTGGCTATAATAAGAATAATAATAACTAGAAAAGATACAATTTCTGGGGAAATTGTGTGACGTGTTCTTGCCTCCACCTACTGGAGTGGGCGGAGTAACTGGGTGAAGTGGCTTGAGTAACTAAACGTATTTATTTTTTTCAAAAATGATTATTTTTTTAATGATTTTTTTTAAATGATTTTTTTTGATTTTTATTTAATTATTTAAAAAAAAAAAAATATTTTCAAAAATGTTTTTTTTTTTCAAAAAATGTTTTTTTTTCAAAAAAGATAATTTTTTTTAAATTTCCTCATTTTCATTTTTTTCTAAAATGATTGATTTTTTTTTTATAAAAAAAAAAAAAAAATTTAATTTTTTTTTGAGTTATTATTTTTTTTTTTTAAATGATATTTTTTTCAAAAAAGATTTTTTTTTTTTTCAAATTTCCTAATTTTCATTTTTTTTTCTAAAATTATTTTATTTTTATTTTTTTATTATTTTTTTTTAAATTATTTTTTTTTTCAAAAATGTTTTTTTTTTTAATGATTTTTTTTTAATTATTATTTTTTTTTTTAAATGATATTTTTTTTCTAAAATTATTATTTTTTTTTTTTATTATTATTATTATTATTTTTTAATTTTTTCTTTTCAAATTTCATAATTCCCCTCAGAGCTGTGTGGGACTAGTTATAATCCCCCTCAGAGATGTGTGGGACTACCTATAATCCCCCTCAGAGATGTGTGGGACTACCTATAATTCCCCTCAGAGCTGTGTGGGACTACCTATAATCCCCCTCAGAGATGTGTGGGACTACCTATAATCCCCTCAGAGCTGTGTGGGACTACCTATAATCCCCTCAGAGCTGTGTGGGACTACCTATAATCTCCCTCAGAGCTGTGTGGGACTACCTATAATCTCCCTCAGAGCTGTGTGGGACTACCTATAATCCCCCTCAGAGCTGTGTGGGACTACCTATAATCCCCCTCAGAGCTGTGTGGGACTACCTATAATCCCTTCAGAGCTGTGTGGGACTACCTATAATCCCCTCAGGGCTGTGTGGGACTACCTATAATCTCCCTCAGAGCTGTGTGGGACTACCTATAATCCCCCTCAGAGCTGTGTGGGACTACCTATAATCCCCCTCAGAGCTGTTTGGGACTGCCTATAATTCCCCTCAGAGCTGTGTGGGACTACCTATAATTGCCCTCAGGGCTGTGTGGGAGGAGCTATAATTCCCCTCAGAGCTGTGTGGGACTACCTATAATTCCCCTCAGAGCTGTGTGGGACTACCTATAATTCCCCTCAGAGCTGTGTGGGACTACCTATAATTCCCCTCAGAGCTGTGTGGGACTACCTATAATCCCCCTCAGAGATGTGTGGGACTACCTATAATCTCCCTCAGAGCTGTGTGGGACTACCTATAATCCCCCTCAGAGCTGTGTGGGACTACCTATAATCCCCTCAGGGCTGTGTGGGACTACCTATAATCCCCTCAGAGCTGTGTGGGACTACCTATAATCCCCCTCAGAGCTGTGTTTTTTTATGATTTTTTTTTCCAAAAAAAGTTTTTTCTAAAATGATTGATTATTTTTTTTAAATATTTTTTTTTTCAAGAATGACATTTTTTTCCAAAATTATATTTTTTTTAAATGATTGATTTTTCTAAAAAAAAAATTTTTCAAAATATAATTTATTTTTTCAAAATATATTTTTTTTTCAAATTTCCTAATTTTCATTTTTTTTCTAAAATTATTATTATTATTTTTTTTTTTTTTTTAATTTCATAATTCCCCTCAAAGCTGTGTGGGACTACCTATAATCCCCTCAGAGCTGTGGTTTTTTTTATGATTTTTTTTTCCAAAAAATATTTTTTCTAAAATTATTGATTTTTTTTATAAATTTTTTTTTTTTCAAGAATTACATTTTTTTCCAAAATTAGTTTTTTAAATGATTTTTTTTCCCCCAATTTTTTTTTACTGATTTTTTTTTAATTATTATTTTTTTTAAAATGACTTTTTACCAAAAATATTTTTTTCTAAAAATGATTTTTTTTTTCAAAATATTTTTTTTTTCAAAATATATTTTTTTTTTCTAAATATATTTTTTATTTTTTTTTCAAAAATGATTATTTTTTTAATGATTTTATTTTTTATTTTTTTTTTCTAAAATGATTTTTTTTTTCAAATTTTTAATTTTCCTTTTTTTTCTAAAATGATTGATTTTTTTTATAATTATTTTTTTTTCCAAGAATGACATTTTTTATTTTTTTTCAAAATTTTTTTATTTTTTCTAAAAAAAATTTTTTTAATGATTTTTTTTTAATTATTTTTTTTAAATATTTTTTTTCTAAAATTATTTGTTTCACTTTTTTATTATTATTATTTTTTTTTAATATTTATTTTTTTTTTAAATTTCATAATTCCCCTCAGAGCTGTTTGGGACTACCTATAATTCCCCTCAGCTGTGTGGGACTACCTATAATCCCCCTGTGTTTTTTTATGATTTATTTTTCCAAAAAATGTTTTTTCTAAAATGATTGATTTTTTTTTTTAAATATTTTTTTTTTTTCAAGAATGACATTTTTTTCCAAAATTAGTTTTTTAAATGATTTTTTTCCCCCAATTTTTTTTTACTGATTTTTTTTTTAATTATTATTTTTTTTTAAAATGACTTTTTACCAAAAATATTTTTTTCTAAAAATGATTTTTTTTCAAAATATATTTTTTTTTTCAAAATATATTTTTATTTTTCTAAATATATTTTTTTTTCAAAAAAATTGTTTTTAAATTTCCTATTTTTCATTTTTTTTTTCAAATTTCCTAATTTTCATATTTTTTCAAATTTCATAATTCCCCTCAAAGCTGTGTGGGACTACCTATAATTCACCTCAGAGCTGTGCGGGAGAAGCTATAATTCCCCTCAGATCTGTGTGGGACTACCTATAATCCACCTCAGATGTGTGGGACTACCTATAATCCCCCTCAGAGCTGTGTGGGACTACATACAATCCCCCTCAGAGCTGTGTGGGACTACCTATAATTCCCCTCAGAGCTGTGTGGGACTACCTATAATTCCCTCAGAGCTGTGTGGGACTACCTATAATTCCCCTCAGCTGTGTGGGACTACCTATAATTCCCCTCTGAGCTTTTGTCACCTCCCACTCTAGTTTTGATCATTTCTCCATTCATTCCTATGGGACAAATTTTGCCGCAAAAATGACGATATTTCGTAAACCATTCGGCGAAACGACGAAGACTACCTATAATTGCCCTCAGAGCTATGTGGGAGGAGCTATAATTCCCCTCAGAGCTTTTGTCACCTCCCACTAGTTTTGAACATTTCTCCATTCATTCCTATGGGACAAATTTCGCCGCAAAAATGACGATATTTCGTGAACCATTCGGAAAAACGTTCCACAAAGTAATAGCACACCATTCTGGAACAATCCGCATGTTTTGGTATATATTCGGTATATGTAGCATAAAAACTGTGGGAGGAGTTAGCGTGCAAAATTTGGCTATAAGAATAATAATAATAACTAGAAAAGATACAATTTCTGGGGAAATTGTGTGACGTGTTCTTGCCTCCACCTACTGGAGTGGGCGGAGTAACTGGGTGAAGTGGCTTGAGTAACTAAACGTATTTATTTTTTTCAAAAATGATTATTTTTTTAATGATTTTTTTTAAATGATTTTTTTTGATTTTCATTTAATTATTTTTAAAAAAAAATATTTTCAAAAATTTTTTTTTTTTTTTTCAAAAAATGTTTTTTTTTTTTCAAAAAAATTTTTTTTCCAAAAAGATTATTTTTTTAAAATTTCCTCATTTTCATTTTTTTCTAAAATGATTGATTTTTTTTTTTTATAAAAAAAAAAAAAAAATTAAATTTTTTTTTGAGTTATTATTTTTTTTTTTTAAATGATATTTTTTTCAAAAAATATTTTTTTTCCCAAAAATATTTTTTTTTCAAAAAAGATTTTTTTTTTTTTCAAATTTCCTAATTTTCATTTTTTTTCTAAAATTATTTTATTTTTTATTTTTTTATTATTATTTTTTTTTTAATTATTTTTTTTTCAAAAATGTGTTTTTTTTTTTAATGATTTTTTTTTAATTATTATTTTTTTTTTTAATGATATTTTTTTTCTAAAATAATTTTTTTTTCAAAAAATAATTATTTTTTTTAAATTTCCAAATTTTCATATTTTTTTCTAAAATTATTATTTTTTTTTTATTATTATTATTATTATTTTTTAATTTTTTCTTTTCAAATTTCATAATTCCCCTCAGAGCTGTGTGGGACTAGTTATAATTCCCCTCAGAGTTGTGTAGGACTACCTATAATCCCCCTCAGAGCTGTGTTGGACTACCTATAATTCCCCTCAGAGCTGTGTGGGACTACCTATAACCCCCCTCAGAGCTGTGTGGGACTACCTATAATCCCCCTCAGCTGTGTGGGACTACCTATAATTCCCCTCAGAGATGTGTGGGACTACCTATAATTTCCCTCAGAGCTGTGTGGGACTACCTATAATCCCCCTCAGAGATGTGTGGGACTACCTATAATCTCCCTCAGAGCTGTGTGGGACTACCTATAATCCCCCTCTGAGCTGTGTGGGACTACCTATAATCCCCTCAGAGCTGTGTGGGACTACCTATAATCCCCTCAGAGCTGTGTGGGACTACCTATAATCCCCTCAGAATCCTGACCCATTCTATTACTTTGTCACTGGTGGCGCAGGAACAGGCAAATCACACCTGATAAAGTGCATCTATGCTGAGGCGACAAAGATACTCTGTAAACTTACCAGACTACGTGAGGAAGCAGACATATCCATGCCCAGCGTTTTACTAACTGCATTTACAGGAACAGCAGCTTTCAACATTTCAGGCAACACTTTGCATTCTCTGCTAAAGTTGCCAAGAAGCTTGAAGCCACCCTACCAAGGACTTGGAAACCTCATAGATGAAGTGAGGGCACAGCTGTCAAATGCGGAGATCATTGTTATTGACGAGGTGTCAATGATTTCAAAGCCCCTGTTTGCCTACATCAACTGGAGATTACAGCAAATCAAAGGCAGTAAGAAACCTTTTGGTGGTATGTCAGTACTAGCAGTAGGAGACTTTTACCAGGTCCCCCCGCTGGGAAAAAGTAAGCCACTCTGTGTGTTTGAGGAAAATACCAATGACGTCTGGAAAGACTACTTTCAGATGATCACGCTGACAGAGATCATGCGACAGAAGGATGACGTTTCATTTGCTGAGCTTTTGAATAGAATCAGAGTCAAGCAGAAGACTAGCACCTTAAGCAATGATGACAAAGTTCTGCTTTCTCAGGCGTTGACAGATCCCATCCACTGCCCTAATGACGTGCTGCACATCTTTGCCACCAACAAAGAGGTTCACAAACATAATGCCGCAACTGTGTCTGTTCTCCATTCAAACGTCACCAACATAGATGCCGACGATTACAGAAAAGACCCTAAAACAGGAGTGATGCTGAGGCAACACCAACCTTTCAAAAGACACAAAGACAATCTGATTGACACACTGCAAGCAGCTGAAGGTGCCCGTATCATGATCACAAGAAACATTGATGTTGAAGATGGGCTTGTTAACGGGACATTTGGCAAGATTGCAAGAATAATCATTCAGACTGAGAATGGTGCTACTACGGTAAACAAGCTTGGGCTTGTGCTGGACAATCCAAATGCAGGACAGAGATACCGTAACAAGTCGTCTTGTGATGCTGACAACTTAGTGTACATAGAAAGGGTAGAGGAAAACCTGAGACAGAAAGGAGTTGTTCGTAGGCAGTTCCCCCTGAAGTTAGCTTTTGCATGTACGATTCATAAGTGTCAGGGGATGTCGATACAGTCGGCAGTGGTCTCATTGAAACTGGTCTTCCAACCGGGAATGGCCTATGTTGCTCTGAGTAGAACGACTACACTGCAAGGACTGCACATAACCGACTTTGATGAGAAGAAGATCTTTGCTGATCCTGAAATCACAGCCTCCCTGGACTCAATGAAGAATGCATCACTGGAAAGTGTTATGCCCCTCTTAAAGTTTCTACAGACAACAGACAAACAGCAAACATTAACAATTATCCATCACAACACGGAAGGATTACCAGCTCATATTGAAGATATCAAATCTCACCACGAGTTGACTCTTGGAGATGTTTTATGTTTCACTGAAACTCATCTCTCAGGCTCTTCTGTTGCTGAAAGTCTTCAGCTGGAGGGCTACAACCTGTTCAAACGCAACAGACACCTCTCGTACACGAACCATCCTGACATTGCAAGTAAAAGTGGCGGAGGTGTCGCCTTGTATGTCAGAAACCATTTCAAGGCTTTTGAAAAGCAGTATCATTACAATGTGGCTGATTTGGAGTTCTTGGTTGTCAAACTGGAGACCCCTGTACAAGCTTTGATAGCTGTTGTTTACAGGCCACCGGATTACAGTATTGGCCAATTCCTTACTAACCTACTGGGCCTCTTGGAATCTTTGGAAAGAATGGATTGCCAACCTATAATACTCTGTGGAGATTTCAATGAAGATTTCCTGTGCAGAGCAAAGAAGCCAATATCTGACCTTCTTCACTCAAGAGGATATACCCAACTGGTCGGTGCTGCCACCACAGAAAAAAACACACTGTTGGATCACATTTACATCTCCAGGGTGCAGCACTGTCTCCAGTCAGGAGTACTGCACACTTATTACAGCTATCATGATCCTGTGTATTGTGTTTTGAGCAGTGGTTGTGAACACACTTAGAGCCTGCAGAAACAGGGCATGAGCGTTGCCAGGAAACAGTGGTTGTGAACACGGATTATCAAACAGATTTCACACCTTCACCTCCATTATACATCAATATGCTGAGACCATCCAAATGCATGTGGTCATACCTTCATCTGCTAGGCTTGATAATACCGCTAATGTTTTTATTAATGTATGTTTTTTTTGTTTTTTTTTTAGTCTAGGTGGATAGCCCTGTATAATGTATGTTTTAGTGTAACTTTGTAAGAAAGTGCTATATGTGAAATGTGCTATATAAATAAAATAACATTTTGTTAAAGTTGAAATGCATTTCTCACTCTATCAAGCTTGTCATGTGCACTTTTTAAATTTGATCAATCAATTGGTTAGTGTAATGTTTACTATCTTTACTCACTCCAAACACTCCACACAGTTACTCTGCCCAATCCAACTTTTCCACAGTTACTCCAGCCACTCCAACCACACAACAGTCACTCAAGCCACTCCAGTTGTAGACTACTGGTGGAGGCAAGAACACGTCACACAATTTCCCCAGAAATTGTAGCTTTTCTAGTTATTATTATTATTATTATTATTCTTATAGCCAAATTTACCACCCTAACTCCTCCCACAGTTTTTACGCTACATATACCGAATATATACCAAAACGTGCGGATTGTTCCCGAATGGTGTGCTATTACTTTGTGGAACGTTTCGCCGAAGGTTTCACGAAATATCGTCATTTTTGCGGCGAAATTTGTCCCATAGGAATGAATGGAGAAATGTTCAAAACTAGAGTGGGAGGTGACAAAAGCTCTGAGGGGAATTTTAGCTCCTCCCACACAGCTTTGAGGGGGGTTATAGGTAGTCCCACACAGCTGAGGGGGTTATAGGTAGTCCCACACAGCTGAGGGGGGTTATAGGTAGTCCCACACAGCTCTGAGGGGGATTATATGTAGTCCCACACAGCTCTGAGGGGAATTATAGCTTCTCCCACACAGCTCTGAGGTGAATTATAGGTAGTCCCACACAGCTTTGAGGGGAATTATGAAATTTGAAAAAATAATAATAATAATAATTTTAGAAAAAAAAGGAAATTATGAAATTTGAAAAAAATATGAAAATTAGGAAATTTGAAAAAAAATGAAAAATAGGAAATTTAAAAACAAAAATTTTTTGAAAAATAAATATATTTAGAAAAATAAAAATATATTTTGAAAAAAAAAAATATATTTTGAAAAAAAAAAAAATCATTTTTAGAAAAAAAATCATTTTTAGAAAAAAAAATCATTTTTAGAAAAAAATATTTTTGGTAAAAAGTCATTTTAAAAAAAAATATTAAAAAAAATCAATAAAAAAAAATAATTTTGGAAAAAAATGTCATTCTTGAAAAAAAAAAATTTTATAAAAAAAATCAATAATTTTAGAAAAAATATTTTTTGGAAAAAAAAATCATTAAAAAAAACCACAGCTCTGAGGGGATTATAGGTAGTCCCACACAGCTGAGGGGAATTATAGGTAGTCCCACACAGCTTTGAGGGGAATTATGAAATTTAAAAAAAAAAAATAATAATAATAATAATTTTAGAAAAAAAATGAAAATTAGGAAATTTGAAAAAAAAATATATATTTTGAAAAAATAAATTATATTTTGAAAAAAATTTTTTTAGAAAAATCAATCATTTAAAAAATATATAATTTTGGAAAAAAATGTCATTCTTGAAAAAAAAAATATTTAAAAAAAAAAATCAATCATTTTTAGAAAAAACTTTTTTTGGAAAAAAAAAAACATAAAAAAACACAGCTCTGAGGGGGATTATAGGTAGTCCCACACAGCTGAGGGGAATTATAGGTAGTCCCACACAGCTTTGAGGGGAATTATGAAATTAAAAAAAAATAATAATAATAATAATAATTTTAGAAAAAAAATGAAAATTAGGAAATTTGAAAAAAATATATATTTTGAAAAAATAAATTATATTTTGAAAAATTTTTTTTTTTAGAAAAATCAATCATTTAAAAAAATATAATTTTGGAAAAAAATGTCATTCTTGAAAAAAAAAATATTTAAAAAAAAAAAAAAATCAATCATTTTTAGAAAAAACATTTTTTGGAAAAAAAATCATAAAAAAACACAGCTCTGAGGGGGATTATAGGTAGTCCCACACAGCTGAGGGGAATTATAGGTAGTCCCAAACAGCTCTGAGGGGAATTATGAAATTTAAAAAAAAAAAATAATAATTAAAAAAAAAATAATAATAATAAAAAAAGTAAAAAAAATAATTTTAGAAAAAAAATATTTAAAAAAAAATTATTAAAAAAAAAAATCATTAAAAAAAAATTTTTTGGAAAAAAAAAAATTTTTTTTGAAAAAAAATAAAAAATGTCATTCTTGGAAAAAAAAATAATTTTACAAAAAAAAATCAATCATTTTAGAAAAAAAAGGAAAATTTGAAAATTTGAAAAAAAAAAATCATTTTAGAAAAAAAAATCATTTAAAAAATAAAATCATTTAAAAAATAAAATCATTAAAAAAATAATCATTTTTGAAAAAATAAATAAAAAGTTTAGTTACTCAAGCCACTCCACCCAGTTACTCCGCCCACTCCAGTAGGTGGAGGCAAGAACACGTCACACAATTTCCCCAGAAATTGTAGATTTTCTAGTCTTATTCTTATTCTTATTATAGCCAAATTTACCACCCTAACTCCTCCCACAGTTTTTACACTACATAGACAAGTAATATACCAAAACGTGCGGATTGTTCCCGAATGGTGTGCTATTACTTTGTGGAACGTTTCGCAGAACGGTTTACGAAATATCGTCATTTTTGCGGGGAAATTTGTCCCATAGGAATGAATGGAGAAATGTTCAAAACTAGAGTGAGAGGTGACAAAAGCTGACAACCCCATAATCAGCCAAAACATTATGACCCCCCCATGATCGGCCAAAACATTATGACCCCCCCATGATCGGCCAAAACATTATGACCCCCCCATGATCGGCCAAAACATTATGACCCCCCCATGATCAGCCAAAACATTATGACCCCCCATGATCAGCCAAAACATTATGACCCCCCCCCCCCCCCCCCATGATCGGCCAAAACATTATGACCCCCCCCATGATCGGCCAAAACATTATGACCCCCCCATGATCAGCCAAAACATTATGACCCCCCATGATCGGCCAAAACATTATGACCCCCCCCATGATCGGCCAAAACATTATGACCCCCCATGATCGGCCAAAACATTATGACCCCCCATGATCGGCCAAAACATTATGACCCCCATGATCGGCCAAAACATTATGACCCCCATGATCGGCCAAAACATTATGACCCCCCATGATCGGCCAAAACATTATGACCCCCCCATGATCGGCCAAAACATTATGACCCCCCATAATCAGCCAAAACATTATGACCCCCCATAATCAGCCAAAACATTATGACCCCCCCATGATCGACCAAAACATTATGACCCCCATAATCAGCCAAAACATTATGACACCCCCCCCTTGATCGGCCAAAACATTATGACCCCCCAGTAGGTGGAGGCAAGAACACGTCACACAATTTCCCCAGAAATTGTAGATTTTCTAGTTATTAAGTGTTCTTGCATAGCAAGATCACTTAATGTTATCTCACATATATATTATTCTTATTAAGTGTTCTTGCATAGCAAGATCACTTATTGTTATCTCACATATATATTATTAAGTGTTCTTGCATAGCAAGACCACTTAATGTTATCTCACATATATATTGTTATTCTTATTAAGTGTTCTTGCATAGCAAGATCACTTATTGTTATCTCACATATATATTATTATTATTAAGTGTTCTTGCATAGCAAGATCACTTATTGTTATCTCACATATATATATTATTATTATTATTATTAAGTGTTCTTGCATAGCAAGATCACTTATTGTTATCTCACATATATATATTATTATTATTAAGTGTTCTTGCATAGCAAGATCACTTATTGTTATCTCACATATATATTATTATTATTTTATTATTATTATTATTCTTATAGCCAAATTTTGAACGCTAACTCCTCCCACAGTTTTTATGCTACATATACCGAATATATACCAAAACGTGCGGATTGTTCCCGAATGGTGTGCTATTACTTTGTGGAACGTTTTCCGAATGGTTCACGAAATATCGTCATTTTTGCGGCAAAATTTGTCCCATAGGAATGAATGGAGAAATGTTCAAAACTAGTGGGAGGTGACAAAAGCTCTGAGGGGAATTATAGCTCCTCCCACATAGCTCTGAGGGCAATTATAGGTAGTCTTCGTCGTTTCGCCGAATGGTTTACGAAATATCGTAATTTTTGCGGCGAAATTTGTCCCATAGGAATGAATGGAGAAATGATCAAAACTAGAGTGGGAGGTGACAAAAGCTCAGAGGGGAATTATAGGTAGTCCCACACAGCTGAGGGGAATTATAGGTAGTCCCACACAGCTCTGAGGGGGATTATAGGTAGTCCCACACAGCTCGTAGGGGAATTATAGGTAGTCCCACACAGCTCTGAGGGGGATTATAGGTAGTCCCACACAGCTCGAAGGGGAATTATAGGTAGTCCCACACAGCTCTGAGGGGGATTATAGGTAGTCCCACACAGCTCTGACTGGGATTATAGGTAGTCCCACACAGCTCTGAGGGGGATTATAGCTAGTCCCACACAGCTCTGAGGGGGATTATATGTAGTCCCACACAGCTCTGAGGGGAATTATAGCTTCTCCCACACAGCTCTGAGGTGAATTATAGGTAGTCCCACACAGCTTTGTTAGGGAGGGTAATTATGAAATTTGAAAAAATAATTAATAATAATAATAATTTTTAGAAAAAAAAATGGAAATTAGGAAATTTGAAAAAACAAATTTCCACCCTAACTCCTCCCACAGTTTATACAATACATAGACAAAGTAATATAACCAAAAATCGTGCGGATTGTTACCAGAATGGTGTTGCTATTACTTTTGTCGGAAACGTTCGCATGAACGGTTACGAAATATCGTTCTCAATAAATTTTTGCGGGGGAAATTTGTCCCATAGACATGGAATGCGAGAATGTTCAAAATAGAGTGAGAGGTGAAAATAAGCTGAATCAGACGATCCCATAATCAGCAGAAATCATGCGACGAGGAGTTCGATATTCGCCGCAGATCTACACTATATACTGGCGAGGAACTACAGTAGTCCCATGACACAGCTCTGAGGGGGATTATAGGTAGTCCTACACAACTCTGAGGGGAATTATAACTAGTCCCACACAGCTCTGAGGGGAATATGCAAATTGAAGGAAATTTAATATGAAGAAAAAAGGTAATTAAAAAAAAAATGAAAACTTAGAAAATTTGAAAAAAAAATTTTTTGATAAATAAGATATAAAAACAAAAATTTTTTAGAAAAAAAAAAAATTTTTGAAAAATAAAAACATAAGAAACAAAAATAGTTATACCTTTTAAATACGGAACGATCACTATAAAAAATATAATTTTGGAAAAAAAATAATATTAAAAAAAAAATCATTTTAAAAAAAAAAAAAAACAACAATATTAAAAACAAATATTTTTTGAAAAAAAAAATCTATTTTTTTATAGAAAAAATATTATTATTATTCTATAGCCAAATTTTGCACGCTAACTCCTCCCACAGTTTTTATGCTACATATACCGAATATATACCAAAACGTGCGGATTGTTCCCGAATGGTGTGCTATTACTTTGTGGAACGTTTTTCCGAATGGTTCACGAAATATCGTCATTTTTGCGGCAAAATTTGTCCCATAGGAATGAATGGAGAAATGTTCAAAACTAGTGGGAGGTGACAAAAGCTCTGAGGGGAATTATAGCTCCTCCCACATAGCTCTGAGGGCAATTATAGGTAGTCTTCGTCGTTTCGCCGAATGGTTTACGAAATATCGTAATTTTTGCGGCGAAATTTGTCCCATAGGAATGAATGGAGAAATGATCAAAACTAGAGTGGGAGGTGACAAAAGCTCAGAGGGGAATTATAGGTAGTCCCACACAGCTGAGGGGAATTATAGGTAGTCCCACACAGCTCTGAGGGGGATTATAGGTAGTCCCACACAGCTCGAAGGGGAATTATAGGTAGTCCCACACAGCTCTGAGGGGGATTATAGGTAGTCCCACACAGCTCGAAGGGGAATTATAGGTAGTCCCACACAGCTCTGAGGGGGATTATAGGTAGTCCCACACAGCTCTGACTGGGATTATAGGTAGTCCCACACAGCTCTGACTGGGATTATAGGTAGTCCCACACAGCTCTGAGGGGGATTATATGTAGTCCCACACAGCTCTGAGGGGAATTATAGCTTCTCCCACACAGCTCTGAGGTGAATTATAGGTAGTCCCACACAGCTTTGAGGGGAATTATGAAATTTGAAAAAATAATAATAATAATAATTTTAGAAAAAAAAGGAAATTATGAAATTTGAAAAAAATATGAAAATTAGGAAATTTGAAAAAAAATGAAAAATAGAAAATTTAAAAAAAAAAATTTTTTGAAAAATAAATATATTTAGAAAAATAAAAATATATTTTGAAAAAAAAAAATATATTTTGAAAAAAAAAAATCATTTTTAGAAAAAAAAATCATTTTTAGAAAAAAAAAATCATTTTTAGAAAAAAATATTTTTTGGTAAAAAGTCATTTTTAAAAAAAAATATTAAAAAAAATCAATAAAAAAAAATAATTTTGGAAAAAAATGTCATTCTTGAAAAAAAAAAAAATTTTATAAAAAAAAAATCAATAATTTTAGAAAAAATATTTTTTGGAAAAAAAAAATCATTAAAAAAAACCACAGCTCTGAGGGGATTATAGGTAGTCCCACACAGCTGAGGGGAATTATAGGTAGTCCCACACAGCTTTGAGGGGAATTATGAAATTTAAAAAAAAAAAATAATAAATAATAATAATTTTAGAAAAAAAAATGAAAATTAGGAAATTTGAAAAAAAAATATATTTTGAAAAAATAAATTATATTTTGAAAAATTTTTTTTTAGAAAAATCAATCATTTAAAAAATATATAATTTTGGAAAAAAATGTCATTCTTGAAAAAAAAAATATTTAAAAAAAAAAATCAATCATTTTTAGAAAAAACTTTTTTTGGAAAAAAAAAACATAAAAAAACAAAGCTCTGAGGGGGATTATAGGTAGTCCCACACAGCTGAGGGGAATTATAGGTAGTCCCACACAGCTTTGAGGGGAATTATGAAATTAAAAAAAAAATAATAATAATAATAATAATTTTAGAAAAAAAATGAAAATTAGGAAATTTGAAAAAAAAATATATTTTGAAAAAATAAATTATATTTTGAAAATTTTTTTTTTAGAAAAATCAATCATTTAAAAAAATATAATTTTGGAAAAAAATGTCATTCTTGAAAAAAAAAATATTTAAAAAAAAAAAAATCAATCATTTTTAAAAAAACATTTTTTGGATAAAAAATCATAAAAAAACACAGCTCTGGGGGGATTATAGGTAGTCCCACACAGCTGAGGGGATTTATAGGTAGTCCCAAACAGCTCTGAGGGGAATTATGAAATTTAAAAAAAAAAAATAATAATTAAAAAAAAAATAATAATAATAAAAAAGTAAAAAAAATAATTTTAGAAAAAAAATATTTAAAAAAAAATTATTAAAAAAAAATATTTAAAAAAAAATTTTTTGGAAAAAAAAAAATTTTTTTTGAAAAAAAATAAAAAATGTCATTCTTGGAAAAAAAAAATAATTTTACAAAAAAAAAAATCAATCATTTTAGAAAAAAAAAAAAAGGAAAATTAGAAAATTTGAAAAAAAAAAATCATTTTAGAAAAAAAAATCATTTAAAAAATAAAATCATTTAAAAAATAAAATCATTAAAAAAAATTATCATTTTTGAAAAAATAAATAAAAAGTTTAGTTACTCAAGCCACTCCACCCAGTTACTCCGCCCACTCCAGTAGGTGGAGGCAAGAACACGTCACACAATTTCCCCAGAAATTGTAGATTTTCTAGTCTTATTCTTATTCTTATTATAGCCAAATTTACCACCCTAACTCCTCCCACAGTTTTTACACTACATAGACAATTTTAGAAAAAATATTTTTTGGAAAAAAAAAAATCATTAAAAAAAACCACAGCTCTGAGGGGATTATAGGTAGTCCCACACAGCTGAGGGGAATTATAGGTAGTCCCACACAGCTTTGAGGGGAATTATGAAATTTAAAAAAAAAAAATATAATAATAATAATAATTTTAGAAAAAAAATGAAAATTAGGAAATTTGAAAAAAAAATATATTTTGAAAAAATAAAATTATATTTTGAAAAAAATTTTTTTAGAAAAATCAATCATTTAAAAAATATATAATTTTGGAAAAAAATGTCATTCTTGAAAAAAAAAAATATTTTAAAAAAAAAAATCAATCATTTTTAGAAAAAACTTTTTTTGGAAAAAAAAAACATAAAAAAACACAGCTCTGAGGGGGATTATAGGTAGTCCCACACAGCTGAGGGGAATTATAGGTAGTCCCACACAGCTTTGAGGGGAATTATGAAATTAAAAAAAAAATAATAATAATAATAATAATTTTAGAAAAAAAATGAAAATTAGGAAATTTGAAAAAAATATATATTTTGAAAAAATAAATTATATTTTGAAAAATTTTTTTTTTAGAAAAATCAATCATTTAAAAAAATATAATTTTGGAAAAAAATGTCATTCTTGAAAAAAAAAATATTTAAAAAAAAAAAAATCAATCATTTTTAGAAAAAACATTTTTTGGAAAAAAAATCATAAAAAAACACAGCTCTGAGGGGGATTATAGGTAGTCCCACACAGCTGAGGGGAATTATAGGTAGTCCCAAACAGCTCTGAGGGGAATTATGAAATTTAAAAAAAAAATAATAATTAAAAAAAAAAATAATAATAATAAAAAAAGTAAAAAAAATAATTTTAGAAAAAAAAATATTTAAAAAAAAATTATTAAAAAAAAATCATTAAAAAAAAATTTTTTGGAAAAAAAAAAAATTTTTTTTGAAAAAAAAATAAAAAATGTCATTCTTGGAAAAAAAAATAATTTTACAAAAAAAAATCAATCATTTTAGAAAAAAAAGGAAAATTTGAAAATTTGAAAAAAAAAATCATTTTAGAAAAAAAAATCATTTAAAAAATAAAATCATTTAAAAAATAAAATCATTAAAAAAATAATCATTTTTGAAAAAATAAATAAAAAGTTTAGTTACTCAAGCCACTCCACCCAGTTACTCCGCCCACTCCAGTAGGTGGAGGCAAGAACACGTCACACAATTTCCCCAGAAATTGTAGATTTTCTAGTCTTATTCTTATTCTTATTATAGCCAAATTTACCACCCTAACTCCTCCCACAGTTTTTACACTACATAGACAAGTAATATACCAAAACGTGCGGATTGTTCCCGAATGGTGTGCTATTACTTTGTGGAACGTTTCGCAGAACGGTTTACGAAATATCGTCATTTTTGCGGGGAAATTTGTCCCATAGGAATGAATGGAGAAATGTTCAAAACTAGAGTGAGAGGTGACAAAAGCTGACAACCCCATAATCAGCCAAAACATTATGACCCCCCCATGATCGGCCAAAACATTATGACCCCCCCATGATCGGCCAAAACATTATGACCCCCCCATGATCGGCCAAAACATTATGACCCCCCCCATGATCAGCCAAAACATTATGACCCCCCATGATCAGCCAAAACATTATGACCCCCCCATGATCGGCCAAAACATTATGACCCCCCCCCATGATCGGCCAAAACATTATGACCCCCCCATGATCAGCCAAAACATTATGACCCCCCATGATCGGCCAAAACATTATGACCCCCCATGATCGGCCAAAACATTATGACCCCCCATGATCGGCCAAAACATTATGACCCCCCATGATCGGCCAAAACATTATGACCCCCATGATCGGCCAAAACATTATGACCCCCATGATCGGCCAAAACATTATGACCCCCCCCCATGATCGGCCAAAACATTATGACCCCCCCATGATCGGCCAAAACATTATGACCCCCCATAATCAGCCAAAACATTATGACCCCCCATAATCAGCCAAAACATTATGACCCCCCCATGATCGACCAAAACATTATGACCCCCATAATCAGCCAAAACATTATGACACCCCCCCCCTTGATCGGCCAAAACATTATGACCCCCCCAGTAGGTGGAGGCAAGAACACGTCACACAATTTCCCCAGAAATTGTAGATTTTCTAGTTATTAAGTGTTCTTGCATAGCAAGATCACTTAATGTTATCTCACATATATATTATTCTTATTAAGTGTTCTTGCATAGCAAGATCACTTATTGTTATCTCACATATATATTATTAAGTGTTCTTGCATAGCAAGACCACTTAATGTTATCTCACATATATATTGTTATTCTTATTAAGTGTTCTTGCATAGCAAGATCACTTATTGTTATCTCACATATATATTATTATTATTAAGTGTTCTTGCATAGCAAGATCACTTATTGTTATCTCACATATATATTATTATTATTATTATTAAGTGTTCTTGCATAGCAAGATCACTTATTGTTATCTCACATATATATTATTATTATTAAGTGTTCTTGCATAGCAAGATCACTTATTGTTATCTCACATATATATTATTATTATTATTATTATTATTATTCTTATAGCCAAATTTTGCACGCTAACTCCTCCCACAGTTTTTATGCTACATATACCGAATATATACCAAAACGTGCGGATTGTTCCCGAATGGTGTGCTATTACTTTGTGGAACGTTTTTCCGAATGGTTCACGAAATATCGTCATTTTTGCGGCAAAATTTGTCCCATAGGAATGAATGGAGAAATGTTCAAAACTAGTGGGAGGTGACAAAAGCTCTGAGGGGAATTATAGCTCCTCCCACATAGCTCTGAGGGCAATTATAGGTAGTCTTCGTCGTTTCGCCGAATGGTTTACGAAATATCGTAATTTTTGCGGCGAAATTTGTCCCATAGGAATGAATGGAGAAATGATCAAAACTAGAGTGGGAGGTGACAAAAGCTCAGAGGGGAATTATAGGTAGTCCCACACAGCTGAGGGGAATTATAGGTAGTCCCACACAGCTCTGAGGGGGATTATAGGTAGTCCCACACAGCTCGAAGGGGAATTATAGGTAGTCCCACACAGCTCTGAGGGGGATTATAGGTAGTCCCACACAGCTCGAAGGGGAATTATAGGTAGTCCCACACAGCTCTGAGGGGGATTATAGGTAGTCCCACACAGCTCTGACTGGGATTATAGGTAGTCCCACACAGCTCTGACTGGGATTATAGGTAGTCCCACACAGCTCTGAGGGGGATTATAGGTAGTCTCACACATCTGAGGTGGATTATAGGTAGTCCCACACAGCTCTGAGGGCGATTATAGGTAGTCCCACACAGCTCTGAGGGGGATTATAGTTAGTCCCACACAGCTCTGAGGGGAATTATGAAATTTGAAAAAAAAATAATTAAAAAAAAATAATAATAAAAAAAATAAAAATAAAATAATTTTAGAAAAAAAAATGAAAATTAGGAAATTTGAAAAAAATAATTTTAATAATTTTAGAAAAAATATATAATTAAAAAAAAATAATAATAATTAAAAAAAATCATTAAAAAAAAATAATTTTTGAAAAAAATATTTTTTATAAAAAAAAAAAAAAATCAATCATTTTAGAAAAAAAATGAAAATTTAGGAAATTTGAAGAAAAAAACATTTTTAGAAAAAAAAAATCATTTAAAAAAAAATAATAATAATTAAAAAAAAATTATTTTTGAAAAAAAAAAAAATATTTTTGAAAAAAAAAATTATTTTTGAAAAAAAAAAATTTTTATAAAAAAAAATCAATCATTTTAGAAAAAAAATGAAAATTAGGAAATTTGAAAAAAAAATGTGAAAAAAATAATTTTGAAAAATTTATTTTTAGAAAAAATTGAATAAAAATCTAAAAAATCATTTAAAAAAAATCATTAAAAAAAAAAAAATTATTTTTGAAAAAAATAAATAAATGTTTAGTTACTCAAGCCACTCCACCCAGTTTCTCCGCCCACTCCAGTAGGTGGAGGCAAGAACACGTCACACAATTTCCCCAGAAATTGTATTTTTTCTAGTTATTATTATTATTCTTATAGCCAAATTTTGCACGCTAACTCCTCCCACAGTTTTTATGCTACATATACCGAATATATACCAAAACGTGCGGATTGTTCCCGAATGGTGTGCTATTACTTTGTGGAACGTTTTTCCGAATGGTTCACGAAATATCGTCATTTTTGCGGCAAAATTTGTCCCATAGGAATGAATGGAGAAATGTTCAAAACTAGAGTGGGAGGTGACAAAAGCTCTGAGGGGAATTATAGCTCCTCCCACACAGCTCTGAGGGAATTATAGGTAGTCCCACACAGCCCTGAGGGGATTATAGGTAGTCCCACACAGCTCTGAGGGGGATTATAGGTAGTCCCACACAGCTCTGAGGGGATTATAGGTAGTCCCACACAGCTCTGAGGGCGATATAGGTAGTCCCACACAGCTCTGAGGGAGATTATAGGTAGTCCCACACAGCTCTGAGGGGATTATAGGTAGTCCCACACAGCTCTGAGGGGATTATAGGTAGTCCCACACATCTCTGAGGGGGATTATAGGTAGTCCCACACAGCTCTGAGGGGAATTATAGGTAGTCCCACACATCTCTGAGGGGAATAATAGGTAGTCCCACACAGCTGAGGGGGTTATAGGTAGTCCCACACAGCTCTGAGGGGGGTTATAGGTAGTCCCACACAGCTCTGAGGAGAATTATAGGTAGTCCCACACAGCTCTGAGGGGAATTATAGGTAGTCCAACACAGCTCTGAGGGGGATTATAGGTAGTCCTACACAACTCTGAGGGGAATTATAACTAGTCCCACACAGCTCTGAGGGGAATTATGAAATTTGAAAAGAAAAAATAAAAAAAAATAATAATAATAAAAAAATAAAATTATAATAATAATTTTAGAAAAAAATATGAAATTAGGAAATTTAAAAAAAAAATTCTTTTTTGAAAAAAAAATTATTTTAGAAAAAAAATATCATTTAAAAAAAAAATAATAATTAAAAAAAAATCATTAAAAAAAAAAACATTTTTAAAAAAAAAAAATTCTTTTTTGAAAAAAAAATTATTTTAGAAAAAAAATATCATTTAAAAAAAAAATAATAATTAAAAAAAATCATTAAAAAAAAAAAAACATTTTTTGAAAAAAAAAAATAATTAAAAAAAAAATAATAATAAAAAAATAAAAAATAAAATAATTTTAGAAAAAAAAATGAAAATTAGGAAATTTGAAAAAAAAAAAATATTTTTGGGAAAAAAAAATATTTTTTGAAAAAAATATCATTTAAAAAAAAAATAATAATAACTCAAAAAAAAATTTAAATTTTTTTTTTTTTTATAAAAAAAAAAATCAATCATTTTAGAAAAAAATGAAAATGAGGAAATTTTAAAAAAATAATCTTTTTGGAAAAAAAAAATTTTTTGAAAAAAAAAATTTTTGAAAAAATTTTTTTTAAAAAATAATTAAATAAAAAAAAAAAAAAAAAATCATTTAAAAAAAATCATTAAAAAAATAATCATTTTTGAAAAAAAAATAAATACGTTTAGTTACTCAAGCCACTTCACCCAGTTACTCCGCCCACTCCAGTAGGTGGAGGCAAGAACACGTCACACAATTTCCCCAGAAATTGTATCTTTTCTAGATATTATTATTCTTATTATAGCCAAATTTTGCACGCTAACTCCTCCCACAGTTTTTACGCTACATATACCGAATATACACCAAAACGTGCGGATTGTTCCCGAATGGTGTGCTATTACTTTGTGGAACGTTTTGCCAAATGGTTCACAAAATATCGTAAATTTTGCGGCGAAATTTGTCCCATAGGAATGAATGGAGAAATGTTCAAAACTAGAGTGGGAGGTGACAAAACCTCTGAGGAGAATTATAGCTCCTCCCACACAGCTCTGAGGGGATTATAGCTAGTTCCACACAGCTTTGAGGGGGGTTATAGGTAGTCCCACACAGCTCTGAGAGGGATTGTAGGTAGTCCCACACAGCTCTGAGGGGGATTATAGGTACTCCCACACAGCTCTGAGGGGATTATAGGTAGTCCCACACAGCTCTGAGGGGGGTATTATAGGTAGTCACACAGCTCTGAGGGGATTATAGGTAGTCCCACACAGCTCTGAGGGGGGTTGATAGGTAGCTCTGAGGGGATTATAGGTAGTCCAACACATCTCTGAGGGGGATTATAGGTAGTCCCACACAGCTTAGGGGAATTATAGGTAGTCCCACACAGGTAGTCCCACACAGCTCTGAGGGGAATTATAGGTAGTCCCACCCACACATCTCTGAGGGGAAATTATAGGTAGTCCCACACAGCTCTGAGGGGAATTATAGATTATAGGTAGTCCCACACAGCTCTGAGGGGAATTATAGGTAGTCCCACACAGCTCTGAGGGGGATTATAGGTAGTCCCACACAGCTCTGAGGGGAATTATAGGTAGTCCCACACAGCTCTGAGGGGGATTATAGGTAGTCCCACACAGCTCTGAGGGGGATTATAGGTAGTCCCACACAGCTGAGAGGATTATAGGTAGTCCCACACAGCTCTGAGGGGGATTGTAGGTAGTCCCACACAGCTCTGAGGGGGATTTATAGGTAGTCCCACACAGCTCTGAGGTGGGATTATAGGTAGTCCCACACAGCTCTGAGGGCGATTATAGGTAGTCCCACACAGCTCTGAGGGCGATTATAGGTAGTCCCACACAGCTCTGAGGGCGATTTATAGGTAGTCCCACACAGCTCTGAGGGGAATTATGAAATTTGAAAAAAAAAAATTATTAAAAAAAAATAATAATAAAAAAATTAAAAATAAAATAATTTTAGAAAAAAAAAATGAAAATTAGGAAATTTGAAAAAAATTATTTTAATAATTTTAGAAAAAATATATAATTTAAAAAAAATAATAATAATAATTAAAAAAAATCATTAAAAAAAAAAATAATTTTTGAAAAAAATATTTTTTATAAAAAAAAAAAAAATCAATCATGATCAGCCAAAAAATGATGACCCCCCCCATTATCAGCCAAAACATTATGACCCCCCTATTATTAGCCAAAATATTATGACCCCAACATGATCAGCCAAAACATTATGACCCCAACATGATCAGCCAAAATTTTGAAAAAAATATATATATTTTTGAAAAAAATATATATATTTTTTGAAAAAAATATATATATTTTTGAAAAAAATATATATATTTTTGAAAAAAATATATATATTTTTGAAAAAAATATATATATTTTTTGAAAAAAATATATATATTTTTGAAAAAAATATATATATTTTTGAAAAAAATATATATATTTTTGAAAAAAAAATATATATATTTTTGAAAAAAAATATATATTTTTGAAAAAAAAAATATATTTTTGAAAAAAATATATATTTTTTTGAAAAAAAATATATATTTTTGAAAAAAAATATATATTTTTGAAAAAAATATATTTTTGATTTTTTTTGAAAAAAATATATATTTTTGAACATTATGACCACCCCATGATCAGCCAAAAAATGTATGACCACAACATGATCAGCCAAAACATTATGACCACCCCATGAAAAAAAAATCATTTTTGAAAAAAAAAATCATTTTTGAAAAAAAAAATCATTTTTGAAAAAAAAAATCATTTTTGAAAAAAAAAATCATTTTTGAAAAAAAAAATCATTTTTGAAAAAAAAAAATCATTTTTGAAAAAAAATCATTAAAAAAAATCTTTTAAAGAAAATAATAATTTTTGAAAATAAATAAATAAAAAAAACAGTTTTTTGAAAAAAAAAATAGTTTTTTGAAGCAAGAACACTTCACCTCCCCATGATGAGCCAAAACATTATGACCCCCCATGATCAGCCAAAACATTATGACCCCCCCCATTATCAGCCAAAACATTATGACCCCGCCATTATCAGCCAAAACATTATGTCCACAACATGATCAGCCAAAACATTGACCCTCCCCATGATCAGCCAAAACATTATGACCTCCCCATGATCAGCCAAAACATTATGACCTCCCCATTGAAAAAAAAATCATTTTTGAAAAAAAAAATCATTTTTGAAAAAAAAATCATTTTTGAAAAAAAAATCATTTTTGAAAAAAAATCATTTTTGAAAAAAAATCATTTTTGAAAAAGAAATCATTAAAAAAAATAGTTTTTTGAAAAAAAAAATGTTCAGCTCTTTCAGCTAATGATGGGACTTCTTCATCTTTTTTACTACTATTTATACTTTTTAAAATATTAAGCTTTTTAACACTTTTCACAGTTAACTCCAGCCACTCCAACCACACAATGGTTACTCAAGCCACTCCACCCAGTTACTCTGCCCACTCCAGTAGGTGGAGGCAAGAACACTTCACACAATTTCCCCAGAAATTGTAGCTTTTCAAATTTTACATATTTTCCTAGAGTTCTTTAGTCAAGGAGACATGTACATAAAAAACACAAAGCAGCCCACTTATATCATGATATAGTTTTTATTTTTCTTTAACAATACTAAGCTATAGACAGGACTTACATAGGCCTATACTCTACTGGCAGATACAAACTTCAGAACGCTATTTACATTCAAAAAGGTACATTTTGCCCCTTCCCTGGTGCTGCTTGATTCCCCTTTAACCCCTGCACAATTGTTAATTATGATTTTCAGAACTGGAGGGTCAACATCAATTCACATTATTTGTGAATATATACACTGTAAAACAATGCCAGAAAACTAAGCCCCATCTAAACACAGTACCCCATTGGAGACATAAACAGATTCTTCTCTTCTTTTATAACCTGTGCTAAAAAATATTCAAAAGAAGCAAAATTCAAAATCACAAACATTTAAAAGTCATCTTTCAGGTTTCTGACCTTAGTCTCAGGATGTAAATTAGAGACAATCCAAAGACTCTATACTTGAAAAGTAAAGCATATTCTACCAGCCATTGACATGTAAGTAGCATCTTAAACTGCTGTGGAGCACATGAAATGAGCATTCTTTATCAACACTGGCCTGGTCCCTCTAAAGCATGGGTCTTCAAACTATGGCCCTCCAGTTGTTCAGGAACTACAATTCCCATCATGCCTAGTCATGTCTGTGAATGTCAGAGTTATACAATGCCTCATGGGATGTGTAGTTCCGCAACAGCTGGAGGGCCGTAGTTTGAGGATCCCTGCTCTAAAGCATGAGGGAGATATGAAGTGGTCTTCCTGCTGATAGAAGGTAGCAACACCTATTTCTATATTTTTCCTATATGTACTGGGACATTCGTTTTCATTGCTGGTAGCACTTGTAAACTTATTGTATCTTACCTGCTTTAGTTAGTAAAGCAGAACTCTGAGCAATCTATTTCTTTATTACATAGTAAATATTTGTTTCATCCCCATCAAGACTTTTTAGTGGGGATAAAACCAATTTTACCCCCACAGAGACTTTTTAGAGGGAATAAAACAATCATAGAACAGATCATAACAATAATGTACTTCTCCTATATACTAACTGGCAAAGCATTTTATGCCTTTCAGTAAAGGAATGCCACAAGAAGCCTAGCAGAACTCTTATAACATTGCATGTTTTAAAAAAAAAAATCCTGGCATTGCTTTTATGACAGCTTTCATAAAACTCCCCCTTTTCTCCCCCTCTTCTGTACACAAAAATAAAATAAAATTAAACAGCCACAGATAAATGTGTGGTAACTAGAGTTGAGCAGACACCTGGATGTTCGGGTTCGGCGGGTTCGGCCGAACTTCAGAAAAAAGTCCGGGTTCGGGACCGAACTTGACCCGAACTTGACCCCGAACTCCGAACCCCATTGAAGTCAGTGGGACCCAGACTTTTGAACACTAAAATGGCTGTAAAAAAGTAATGGAAAGGGCTAGTGGGCTGCAAATGGCAACAAAATGTTGTTAAGAGCATGGCAAGTGATCTGCAAACAAATGTGGATAGGGAAATAACATAAAATAAATAAATAAATAAATAAAATGCTGGAGGCCCCCTTCTCAGCAGAAGAGGTACAGGAAGTCATTAAGAACCTCAGAAACTCAACGGCACGATGCCGCACATATGGTGGGAATACCCCAGAATACGCCCTTTATGGAAAAAATTATTAACTTTCATCAGGAGACTGGGTGGGAGACAATGTGAAGGAACCGGAGGCACTGTCAGCAACCCAATCTACTATCGCCTGTACTTGTCCTGGCCTCAACATTCGTACAGCCTCATTAGGCGCGCCAAAATACCGCTGCAGGCTCTGTCGCCTACTCGCACCAGAGGAAGGTGTTTCACTAGTGCTTCTCGGCCTTTTGGCTAAGATCAAGTGTAGTATCTGTTCTTATCAGTTGCCAGGAGGTGGCGCTTGCTTCCGTCCCTGTTCTACGGCGAGGTGGAGCAGGGGTGGCGGTTGCTATGCAAAAGCCTGCTGGCGTAAAGGTGACCTGGAGCGGTTCGTAGCCAAAAGGGAAGCCTTCTGATGGGGATGGAGAACCACTGGGTTGGCGCTGAAGGGTCGAGTCCCTGGCCTTCTGGCCTGGATTGTGGCAGCTCTAGCTATGGTCAGTTTTTTGGGTTGGAACACTTGCATGGCAAGTGATCTGCAAACAAATGTGGATAGGGAAATAACTTAAAATAACATAAAAAAATAAAAAATAAAAATAAAATGCTGGAGGCCCCCTTCTCAGCAGAAGAGGTACAGGAAGTCATTAAGAACCTCAGAAACTCAATGGCACGATGCCGCACATATGGTGGGAATACCCCAGAATACGCACTTTCTGGAAACAAATATTCAATTTAATGGATAAGATAGTGGGAAAATAAAATACTTGGAAATTAAAAAAAATGAAAAAATTATAATCTTGACCTAGGAGGACGAAATTCAAATGGAGTAGGAGGTTAAGGTGGCGGTGGATGTGGCGGTGTAGGTGGAAGCGGCTGTGGAGGAGGACGAGGTAGCCAACACTGGTTCAAAAATACAATGGCTGGGTAAGGCTAGTGGTGAATGATGTGTCGAATTCTGTCCCCCGTCGCATAGTGTCCACCCTGTACTGCGCTTGCTCAGTACGTAGGACAAGGGGATTTCCAAACTCTCCGAAGACGATGCGCGGTGACTCCAGGTTCAAGCCACATCATCCGAGGTTGAAGCCTAGCCAAGCGAGCCCGTGAGGGGCCCTGTTACTATGTGCTACCGTATGTCCACTTGGATGGTCGGGCTTGAACCTGCACTCACTGCACAGGCGACGTTCATCTTTGGAGATTTTGTGAATCTCCTTGTCCTCCGTACTGCGCAAGCACTGCACCTGCGCAGTAAGTGGCCGGACACTATCCGATAGCAAGACAGTTTTCGTCAGAACACCGGTATATGTGTCTATTCTGCACAAGGTACAGCCAAGTCCTGTGAGTTCCATGCCTGGTTCATTTTACTGAACGTGAGCTTGTCCACATTGGCTCTGGACAGGCGGCTGCGCTTGTCTGTGATAACGCCCCCTGCCGTGCTAAATACACGTTCAGATAATACACTGGCGGCAGGGCAGGCCAGCACCTCCAAGGCGTAAAGGGCAAGCTCAGGCCATGTGCCCAATTTGGAGACCCAGAAGTTTAAGGGGGCAGACCCATCATGCAGTACGTGTAGGCGTGTGCACACATACTGCTCCACCATGTTGGTGAAATGCTGCCTCCTGCTAAGACGTTCCATCTCAGCTGGTGGTGCTGGTTGTTGTGGCGTGCTGACAAAGCTTTTCCACATTCCGGCCATGCTAACCCTGCCTTGCGAGGTGCTGGCGGTGCCCCGGCTGCGTTGGCGACCTCTTCCTCCTCCTCTGCCTTGTGCTTCCACCGTACCCCCGCTTCCAAGTGGGAATGCCACCAGCAGCGCGTCTACCAGCGTGCGCTTGTACTCGCGCATCTTACGATCATGCTCCAGTGAGGTAATTAAGGACGGCACATTGTCCTTGTAACGGGGATCCAGCAGGGTGGCCACCCAATAATCAGCACGAGTTAAAATGTGGGCAACTCGGCGGTCGTTGCGGAGACACTGCAGCATGTAATCGCTCATGTGTGCCAGGCTGCCCAGAGGCAAGGAAAAGCTGTCCTCTGTGGGAGGTGTATCGTCTGTGTCCTCTGTATCCCCCCAGCCACGCACCAGTGATGGACAAGAGCTGGTCTGGGTGCCACCCTGCTGTGAACATGGTTCCTCCTCCTCCTTCACCTCATCATCCTCCAAAACTGTGCCCTTGCTGCCAGACAATTGTGTACCTGGCGCTTGTTGGTGCAGGAACCCACCCTCGTAGCCACTTGTAAATGACTGCCCTGAAAGCCTTGGAAATGAACCCTCTTCCTCCTCCTCCTCCTCCTCATCCTGTGCCACATCCTCTTCCATCATCGCCTGAAGAGTTTTTTCAAGGAGGCATAGAACTGGGATAGTAACGCTGAGAACGGCGTCATCGGCACTGGCCATGTTGGTGGAGTACTCGAAACAGCGCAACAAGGCACACAGGTCTCGCATGGAGGCCCAGTTATTGGCGGTGAAGTGGTGCTGTTCCGCAGAGCGACTCACGCGTGCGTGCTGCAGCTGAAACTCCACTATCGCCTGCTGCTGCTCGCACAGTCTGGCAAGCATGTGCAAGGTGGAGTTCCACCTTGTGGGCACGTCACATATGAGACGGTGAGCGGGAAGGCCGAAGTTACGCTGCAGCGCTGACAGGCGAGCAGCAGCAGGGTGAGAACGCCGAAAGTGCGCACAGACGGCCCGCACTTTCTGCAGCAGCTCTGGCATATCGGGGTAATTCTTAAGGAACCTCTGGACCACCAAGTTCAGCACATGCGCCAGGCAAGGGATGTGCGTCAAACCGGCAAGGCCCAGAGCTGCTACGAGATTTCGCCCATTATCGCACACCACTAGGCCGGGCTTGAGGCTCACTGCCACCAACCACTCATCGGTCTGTTGTTCCATGTCCCTCCACAACTCCTGCGCGGTGTGGAGTTTTTCCCCCAAACAGGAAAGTTTTAAAACTGCCTGCTGTCGTTTAGCCCTGACTGTGCTGAAGTTGGTGGTGAAGGTGTTATGCTGACCGGATGAGGAGGCGGTAGAGGATGAGGAGGCGGAGTAGGAGGAGTTAGCAACAGGAGGCAAACTGAAGTGCCCTGCAATCCTCGGTGGTGGAAGGACATGCGCCAAAGTGCTATCCGCCTCAGGCCCAGCCGCCACTACATTTACCCAGTGTGCTGTTAGGGAGATATAACGTCCCTGACCGTGCTTACTGGTCCACGCATCCGTAGTTAGGTGGACCTTGCCACAGATGGCGTTGCGCAGTGCACACCTGATTTTGTCCCCCACTTGGTTGTGCAGGGAAGGGATAGCTCATCTGGAAAAGTAGTGGCGGCTGGGCACGACGTACTGTGGGGCAGCCAATGACATCAGCCTTTTAAAACTCTGCGTCTCCACCAGATGGAATGACAGCATTTCAAAGGCGAGGAATTTTGAAATGCTGGCATTCAGGGCCAGGGATCGCGGGTGGCTAGGGGGGTACTTCCTCTTCCGCTCCAGTGTTTGGGAAATAGAGAGCTGAACACTTCCATGGGACATTGTGGAGATGGTTGGTGACCCAGGTGGTAGTGTTGCTGGCAGATCCTCTGTTTGCGGGTTGGCAGGTGTCCCTGTTACTACAGAGGTGGATGAAGAGGCCGAGACTGCAGCAGAAGAGGAAGCAGGAGGAGCCAGAGACCTTTCTTGGTTTTTGAGGTGTCTACTCCACTGCATCTCGTGCTTTGCACTTAGATGCCTGGTCATGCAGGTTGTGCTCAGGTTGAGAACGTTTATGCCTCGCTTCAAGCTCTGATTGCACAGCGTGCAAACCACTCATGTCTTGTCATCAGCACATTGTCTGAAGAACTGCCACGCTAGGGAACTCCTTGGACCTGGCTTTGGTGTGCTCGGTCCTTTGCTGCGTTGGGCAGTAGCAGACGTACTGTCTAGGGGACGGACGCTCCGCTTTTGCACCCTGCTCCCTCTTCTGCTGTGCTGGTGGCTCTGTGCGACCACCCCCTCTTCCTCCGAACTACACTGGTCACCTGCATGACGTTGGACAATGCATGCATGCACAATGGCGAAAGCAGCAGCAGTTGGCACCTGTGTTTCGTCATCATCCGAGACGTGCTGCGATGGTCCTCCCATGTACTCATCATGAAACATAAGTGGTTGGGCATCGGTGCACACAATCTCTTCCACTTCTGGGGCAGGGTTAGGTGGATGGCCCTGGGAAACCCTGAGTCATCAAAAAGCAGAAGAGACTGCTGCATGATTTGGGGCTCAGACTGAATGGCTGATTTGCAAGGGGGTGAGGTGAAAGACTGATGGACATCGGCTGCAGGTGCCAACTCTGAACTTTCATCAGGAGACTGGGTGGGAGACAATGTGAAGGAACCGGAGGCACTGTCAGCAACCCAATCTACTATCGCCTGTACTTGTCCTGGCCTCAACATTAGTACAGCCTCATTAGGCGCGCCAAAATACCGCTGCAGGCTCTGTCGCCTACTCGCACCTGAGGAAGGTGTTTCACTAGTGCTTGTAGCTGGCACAGATCGACCACGTCCTCTCCCTGCAACAGGAGCGCCACCAGCAGCACCACGACCCGGGCCACGTCCCCTTTTTGATGATCTCCTCATATTTTCAAAATTTATGATCTCGCCCTAAATGGGTGTTTTTGTCTATAGCAGAATACACGTACAGTGTCTAAAGCGTTTATGAAAACGCAGAAAATGCTATTGGGAAGAAAAAAAACACTGCAAAATTAAAAATTTTTGCAATGTTTTTCCAATATCAGAATAAACGGATAGTGTCTAAAGCATTTATGAAAACGCAGAAAATGCTATTGGGAAGAAAAAAAACACTGCAAAATTAAATTTTTTTGCAATGTTTTTCCAATATCAGAATACACGGACAGTGTCTAAAGCGTTTATGAAAATGCAGAAAATGCTATTGGGAAAAAAAAAAAAAACAGCAAAATAAAAATTTTTTGCAATGTTTTTCCAATATCAGAATACACGGATAGTGTCTACAGCGTGTATGTATGAACACACAGAAAATGCTATTGGGAAAAAAAACACAGCAAAATTACATTTTTTTGCAATGTTTTTCCAATATCAGAATACACGGATAGTGTCTACAGCGTGTATGTATGAACACGCAGAAAATGCTATTGGGAAAAAAAACCACTGCAAAATTTAATTTTTTTGCAATGTTTTTCCAATATCAGAATACACGGATAGTGTCTACAGCGTGTATGTATGAACACGCAGAAAATGCTATTGGGAAAAAAACACACAGCAAAATTAAAAATTTTTGAAATGTTTTTCCAATAGCAGAATACACACATACTATGGTGTATCTCTTACTATATGCAGTGTTGGTCCTAATGGTGCACTGAGCTTGCAGGTAAAACTTTTATATTTTGTCTGGCACTGGCCTCATGGCACTGTTAAAAGACCGTGCACTGCACCCCAGCCAGGGTACAATTGATTTAGGAATCTCTTCAATAATTCTCTCTGCCTCTTTCTTTTGCTTAATAAAGAAACTCCCTACTCTTCTCTAGCTATCTAGAACGCTCACTGATCTAACTAATTAGAAGAAAATTAAAGGAATGTGGACTGACTATCACACTAACTCCTAAAATCCTCTCTCTCTCTCAGCAGCACAGAAACCTGTCTATAGCATGAATGACGCTGTGTGCTGTGTGTCTGGACTATATATAGAGGCTGGGTCACATGCTGCACTGGCCAATCACAGCCATGTCATTAGTAGGCATGGCTGTGATGACTTCTAAGGGCACACTAGTGAAACTAGCGTCGATTGGCTGCCCTGCAGCTGTTAAAAAGGCGCCAATACATCGCCGAACACCGGACCCGAACTTACAGCCAATAGTCCGGGTTCAGGTCCGGGTCCCGGACACCCAAAAGTTCGGTACGGACCCGAACTTTACAGTTCCGGTTCGCTCAACACTAGTGGTAACAGGTTTTGTGGTTACCCAGGAGGAAAATAGTACCTTTTATCTATACAAAGCACTTCTACCTGTAAATATTCTGCTAAGGTCTCCAGGCAGCCACCTGTGAGGCAAAAAATCACTGCTGTGTGTTATTGCAGAAACACAGGTAAGAACTATTCTATTGGGAGCACCCTGAGGCACAGGGAGGTAAGGCGACTTGGAAAGTATCTCCATGTAATAACCTTATCCATTTTGATGCAGCTTCCCCTGAGAAAAGACAAATTGAAGCAAGAAAATGTGTTCTCCTTTGGACATTAAGGAAAGGAGCACCTCAATTATCTTGAAAAAAAACAGCAAAAGCCAATGTTCAACATCTATACTTATGTGCTTTCCAGCTACTCATACAACAGGCCCCAAAAATTTTAAAAACTAGTTTGCTAATGTGTCCGAGAAAGGATTTGTCTAAATCTGCATTGTTTGAGACAGTTTGTGCACTAAAACACTGAGACAATTTTAGACACATTGTAAATGAAAACAAACATATCTAAATATGTTCATGTTGATTATATTTATCATTCAGACTTACCCCCTTTCATTCTTCCACATTGCACTAGAATAATGAAAGGAAAAATATGAATGAATGATCGATTGCTATGGGCAAGAAACACTTCTTACTTCAGATGATATTAGTTGTAAAGTCAGGTATGTCAGAAACTCAGTTCGTCTTTGAAATACAAGGTTTCAAGATGGCCATACACAGATTGAAATTCCCTACTGGACAGGCCGCATTTCAATCAGTGTGTGGGCTCTGCCGTTCAATAGATGTCAATTATTTATTCTCTCAAAGGAGCATGTTGGAAATGTTTCTGACGATCATTACTTTCAATGCGGACACAGTGTTGGTAAATATATATATTTATATTTATGTATCTTATGGTGCATCTGTGTAAATTAGTGTATCCCTTAGCAAAATGTATGTGTTTTTAATCAATCTTAAAATTGGACAAATGGAGGAAATTATGTGGTTTTTATGCCACATCTTGTTTGAACTATGATAATAACATTTTAATGCTGCATAATTAAACGCTATTTTTACAAAAATGGTGACTGATGCCATATGTTAAATGTAACCTACTTTACTTAAGACAGATGATATAGATCATAAGAGGAGGGTTTAATTTCAAGATCAAATCATCAATGACTCTTCGGTTCCAGATGAGAGGAAGTGTTAAAATAATACTTTTGTGAATTGCTTTATTTTTCAGGGCGAACTCTCCAGGGCGAACTCTCTGCGATTGCAATGGAGGAACTAATGAAAGTGCCATAGAATCTAGCTTGATCATTTGCATATAACTGATAAGTTTAGAAAATGAAGAGGACAGAAGGTGTTGTGATTAGAAAACATATATGCATACATTGTTCAATTCTTAAGTTTTTTCTTCTTTTGGCAAGCTGTACATAGAAAATCTGTGTAGCTGGAATGTCCATTGCAAAAGACCCCAAACACATAGAAAGAGAACAATACAAAGAAAAGACACTATAGACAAGTAACACAGGTTCATGTGAATGCAGAACAGGCGTGAAAGAGAGAATTTTTTTTTCTTTCTTTGGTTTTTCTTTTTTTTTTTTCTTTTTGTTTTTTTTTTGTTATATACATGCTTTCATCATGATGTGTTTTTGTTCCATATTTTTATCTCCATCTACTGTATTTTACCTAAACAATAATGAGAACAGTGGTACCTCTCCTTTGCATTAGATATTGATTTGTACCATCTATTGTCTCCTCTTGGTCCATTTTGCTTTTGCACAAGTCATTGAGTTGCAGTCCAACAAACAACAGCAGTTCAACCACTTTGGTGCAAGAGAGACTTACAATATACTACTTGCCACTCTAGCACCAAATTGGTAAATAGGTTTGCACACAAAAAATAAATTGTTCAGAATCTTCCAGTTCCTTCCACTATTCCTTCCTCTATAACCTTCGCTCCTTTTAAAATGTGTTTCTCTATTCAATTGTGATGTTGGGGTTAACTGGAGAGGTTGCGCCAGAGCTGTCATTGCCCCCGGTGGCTTCCTTTTTCTTTTTGCCACTGTATTGGCCAATGAAGGAACCATCCTCATTAAACTGGACATCCACGCTTACACCATAGTCGGCCAAACTATCATCGCTTCCAAGAGGCTTTACGTCTCCATTCAGGGAAAGTTGGCTGCTAGTAAATGGCTTCTCGTCATTATCACTAGAAAGAGAGGTAAGAAAGTAAATGTATTTTTAGTGTTTTGATTTTCAATGCTAGAGTACTGTTTCGGTCAAAGGGGATTAAACCTAGTATTTGTACGTGCCCTTTTGCTAATTATACTAAAAAGCATGCCCATTTTTTCCTTCTATGATGTTTTTACTTTTATATGTGATAAAGCAGATATAAATTTACCTTGCATATATGTTTAGCCTGAATTCGGAAAATATTTTTTTTGATGTATCTCAAGGTAAACATACAAAAAAGCAAATGTCAAAATTAACAAACAAAACCAAAATGTGTAAACAAATAATGTGGAAAACAGTAATTTAAAGTAAATCTTACTGTATATTTTACAACTTAAGTAATCAATACTGAAATCTAGTAAAGGGATTAGTAAAAAAGCATGATAACATGTAGCATATAAAAACCATGAAAAGACTAGCAGGCTTATTTAGACACCTAAGGGCTCTTTCACACGGACATGTCCGTGTACGGAGCCCACTCTGCTCTGCGGGGGATCGCTCCATCGATCCCCCGCTGAGCAGGAAGGTGACAGGTCTGTCTCTGCACTCTGTGGAGGGGCGGACCTGTCAGAGCGCCGCTCTCCCCTATGGGGGATCGGATGACGACGGACTGGACTTTTTCGGATCAGAGCGGGTCGGATGTCAGCAGACATGTCACCGCTGACATCCGACGCTCCATAGAGGTCTATGGAGTGTCCGTTCAGGTCCGCCTAAAAAACTGACAGGCCGACCTCAACGGACCGTCCGTGTGAAAGGATCCTAATAGTGTAATTATTTTTGCAAAGTATACCATCAGAGATTTCCCTCAGTGAACGTCAGAACAATAAAAACAAATTATTGATCACTATGAATTTGTACTCATACATTTATCTTTTGTCTTAATAAATTAGAATTATGTGAATAATATTCTAAAAACAGTACTGTACAATGAGATGGCATATAGGGGGCAATGGAGGGTCTAAAAGACATAGGTAGTAAATGGACAGAAACAAAGCAGTAGGCAGCATGCCTGTTTAAAACAGGCATGTCAAACTGGTGTTTTTTTGGACCAAATGCTCCCCTTTCATTTCATCTTAGCAGCCCACAGCTAGTTTAAAGGATAAGTTCACATTTTCCAAATAAATAAATAAATACACATCTTTTTGCAGGTAAAATGTGCATTTATTTTTATTGGGAATCTGTAAAGTATTGCACCCGTGATCACATGTGCAATGCATGACTCTTGCAGGTTGTCTGTGTAACCTGTGGAAAAAACGTGCAGTGCTTAAAGTGGAGCTCCACCCTAAAGTGGAACTTCAGCTCATCGGATTCCTCCCCCTTTCCAGTGTCACAATTGCCACCTTTTGGGGGGACAGGATACCTGTCAGGTATCCTTTCCCACTTGCGGAAGTGCGCCGCAACGCGGATGCGGCCGTGACATCACCGCGGGGCTCCCTCCTCCCTCGGCTCCCGGGCTAAAAGGGGAGAGGAGCGGGGCCTCGCGCATGCGCAGCAGGGTTCCCGGCGTGAAGCCGAAAGGCTACACTGCTGGGTTACCTTACCCGCAATGGCGGCAGCAGCACCCGACAGCTGATGGAGACATCAGCTGCGGTGCCGACATCGAGGGACTGCAGGACAGGTTAGTGTCCATTTATTAAAAGCCATCAGCTGCAGTATGTGTTGCTGCTGGCTTTTAATTTTTTTTTCCAGAGCACCCCTTTAAAGTATTATTTTAACAAAACCATGTATCATATAGTAATAAAAGTAACAAGTAAGTTAGTATCAAAACAGAGGAAAAAAGGGAAAAAAAAAAAGGGAAAAAAAAATCAGTTCATATACAAAAAAATCCAAGATGAAAAGTTCCAATGTTCCAATGTGATCAGAGTAATTGTGGATGACAATATTGACAGTCCATATTAAACACATATGAAACACCCATATGTATTCACCGCTCAATTGATCCACCACCAAAGATGGGTATTGCACTTACCAGAAATCGTGGACTCAGGTAAGCAATTCAAAGCGATTCATACATCACCACCTCATGATAGCATTGCCGCTCAATTGATACCTTTGTGCATTCCAAAGGACCATAAAAACACAAAAAAAGCCTCCACATAGCATAAAACCATATATAGTATATTTATTAAAAAAGGTAGAACACTTACATCATAAGCAGGGATAAAAAAGCCTGTCATAAAATCCAACAGGAAAACAGCATCTAACACGCAATGGACTGGATGTCACCCCAGATGATGTCTTAGTAAACAAAATGCGTCAGTCCATATCAACAGCGCTCTGCTAGCTAATTGAGAACTACAAGCCGAGAGCCACAAAGGCTGTCGGTACTTGTAGTTTCCCATTCACAGAACTCTGTGTGACAGTGCGGGGAGAAGATCCCCGGCCTGCTGTCACAGTGCGAACTCAGGAAAGGGGGGTGCAGGGACAGCTGCAGCAGTAACATGTTACATGTTATAAAAGGTGAACTTGAGGAGGTAACTGAATGAGGCCCCAGCTGTTTTCAAGTTGATAATACCTCCAAGTTCTTACCTAATTTTGCAGCTTACGCCGCATACACACGACCAGACTTTTCGACGGACTAGGTCCGACGGTCTTCCCGGCGGACTTTCCGAATGAACAGACTTGGCCACACACAATCACACCAAAGTCCAACGGATTCAAATGAAAATTAGGAAATTTGAAAAAAAAATGAAAAATAGGAAATTTAAAAACAAAAATTTTTTTTGAAAAAAAAATATATTTAGAAAAATAAAAATATATTTTGAAAAAAAAAATATATTTTGAAAAAAAAATATATTTTTTGAAAAAAAATCATTTTTAGAAAAAAATATTTTTGGTAAAAAGTCATTTTAAAAAAAAATAATAATTAAAAAAAAAATCATTAAAAAAAAATTGGGGGAAAAAAATCATTTAAAAAAAAATAATTTTGGAAAAAAAATGTCATTCTTGAAAAAAAAAAAATTTATAAAAAAAATCAATAATTTTAGAAAAAATACTTTTTTGGAAAAAAAAAAAATCATTTAAAAAAAACACAGCTCTGAGGGGATTATAGGTAGTCCCACACAGCTGAGGGGAATTATAGGTAGTCCCACACAGCTTTGAGGGGAATTATGAAATTTAAAAAAAAAATAATAATAATAATAATTTTAGAAAAAAAATGAAAATTAGGAAATTTGAAAAAAAAATATATTTTGAAAAAATAAATAATATTTTGAAAAAATTTTTTTAGAAAAATCAATCATTTTAAAAAAATATAATTTTGGAAAAAAATGTCATTCTTGAAAAAAAAAAAATATTTAAAAAAAAAAAATCAATCATTTTAGAAAATACATTTTTTGGAAAAAAAATCATAAAAAAACACAGCTCTGAGGGGGATTATAGGTAGTCCCACACAGCTGAGGGGAATTATAGGTAGTCCCAAACAGCTCTGAGGGGAATTATGAAATTTAAAAAAAAAAAATAATAATTAAAAAAAAAATAATAATAATAAAAAAAGTAAAAAAAATAATTTTAGAAAAAAAATATTTAAAAAAAAATCATTAAAAAAAAATCATTAAAAATTTTTTTTTTAGAAAAAATAAAAAATTTTTGAAAAAAAAAAAAAAAAAGTCATTCTTGGAAAAAAAAATAATTTTACAAAAAAAAATCAATCATTTTAGAAAAAAAAGGAAAATTAGGAAATTTGAAAAAAAAAATCATTTTAGAAAAAAAAATCATTTAAAAAATAAAATCATTAAAAAAATAATCATTTTTGAAAAAATAAATAAAAAGTTTAGTTACTCAAGCCACTCCACCCAGTTACTCCGCCCACTCCAGTAGGTGGAGGCAAGAACACGTCACACAATTTCCCCAGAAATTGTAGATTTTCTAGTTATTATTATTATTCTTCTAGCCAAGGGCAATTATAGGTAGTCCCACACAGCTCTGAGGGGAATTATAGGTAGTCCCACACAGCTGAGGGGGATTATAGGTAGTCCCACACAGCTGAGGGGGATTATAGGTAGTCCCACACAGCTCTGAGGGGAATTATAGGTAGTCCCACACAGCTCTGAGGGGAATTATAGCTCCTCCAACACAGCTCTGAGGGGAATTATAGGTAGTCCCACACAGCTCTGAGGGGAATTATAGGTAGTCCCACACAGCTCTGAGGGGGGTTATAGGTAGTCCCACACAGCTCTGAGGGGAATTATAGGTAGTCCCACACAGCTCTGAGGGGGGTTATAGGTAGTCCCACACAGCTCTGAGGGGAATTATAGGTAGTCCCACACAGCTCTGAGGGGAATTATAGATAGTCCCACATAGCTCTGAGGGGGGTTATAGGTAGTCCCACACAGCTCTGAGGAGAATTATAGGTAGTCCCACACAGCTCTGAGGGGAATTATAGGTAGTCCAACACAGCTCTGAGGGGGATTATAGGTAGTCCTACACAGCTCTGAGGGGAATTATAGGTAGTCCAACACAGCTCTGAGGGGGATTATAGGTAGTCCTACACAGCTCTGAGGGGAATTATAGGTAGTCCCACACAGCTGAGGGGGATTATAGGTAGTCCCACACAGCTCTGAGGGGGGTTATAGGTAGTCCCACACAGCTCTGAGGGGGGTTATAGGTAGTCCAACACAGCTCTGAGGGGGATTATAGGTAGTCCCACACAGCTCTGAGGGGAATTATAGGTAGTCCCACACATCTCTGAGGGGGATTATAGGTAGTCCCACACAGCTGAGGGGGATTATAGGTAGTCCCACACAGCTCTGAGGGGGGTTATAGGTAGTCCCACACAGCTCTGAGGAGAATTATAGGTAGTCCCACACAGCTCTGAGGGGAATTATAGGTAGTCCCACACAGCTCTGAGGGGGGTTATAGGTAGTCCCACACAGCTCTGAGGGGAATTATAGGTAGTCCCACACAGCTCTGAGGGGGGTTATACGTAGTCCCACACAGCTCTGAGGGGAATTATAGGTAGTCCCACACAGCTCTGAGGGGAATTATAGGTAGTCCCACACAGCTCTGAGGGGGGTTATAGGTAGTCCCACACAGCTCTGAGGAGAATTATAGGTAGTCCCACACAGCTCTGAGGGGAATTATAGGTAGTCTAACACAGCTCTGAGGGGGATTATAGGTAGTCCTACACAGCTCTGAGGGGAATTATAGGTAGTCCAACACAGCTCTGAGGGGGATTATAGGTAGTCCTACACAGCTCTGAGGGGAATTATAGGTAGTCCCACACAGCTGAGGGGGATTATAGGTAGTCCTACACAACTCTGAGGGGAATTATAGGTAGTCCAACACAGCTCTGAGGGGAATTATAGGTAGTCCCACACAGCTCTGAGGGGGGTTATAGGTAGTCCCACACAGCTCTGAGGGGAATTATAGGTAGTCCCACACAGCTCTGAGGGGAATTATAGATAGTCCCACATAGCTCTGAGGGGGGTTATAGGTAGTCCCACACAGCTCTGAGGAGAATTATAGGTAGTCCCACACAGCTCTGAGGGGAATTATAGGTAGTCCCACACAGCTCTGAGGGGGGTTATAGGTAGTCCCACACAGCTCTGAGGAGAATTATAGGTAGTCCCACACAGCTCTGAGGGGAATTATAGCTCCTCCAACACAGCTCTGAGGGGAATTATAGGTAGTCCCACACAGCTGAGGGGAATTATAGGTAGTCCCACACAGCTCTGAGGGGGGTTATAGGTAGTCCCACACAGCTCTGAGGGCGATTATAGGTAGTCCCACACAGCTCTGAGGGCGATTATAGGTAGTCCCACACAGCTCTGAGGGGGATTATAGGTAGTCCCACACAGCTCTGAGGGGGATTGTAGGTAGTCCCACACAGCTCTGAGGGGGATTATAGGTAGTCCCACACATCTGAGGTGGATTATAGGTAGTCCCACACAGCTCTGAGGGCGATTATAGGTAGTCCCACACAGCTCTGAGGGCGATTATAGGTAGTCCCACACAGCTCTGAGGGGGATTATAGTTAGTCCCACACAGCTCTGAGGGGAATTATGAAATTTGAAAAAAAAAATAATAAAAAAAAAAATAATAATAATAAAAAAAAATAAAAATAAAATAATTTTATAAAAAAAAATTAAAATTTGTAAATTTGAAAAAAAATCTTTTTTTTGAAAAAAAAAAATAATTTTAGAAAAAATATATAATATAAAAAAATAATAATAATTAAAAAAAATAATTAAAAAAAAATAATTTTTTAAAAAAATATTTTTTATAAAAAAAAAAAAAATAAATAATTTTTTAAAAAAAAATGAAAATTTAGGAAATTTGAAGAAAAAAAAAAATATTTTTGAAAAAAAAAAAATATTTTTGAAAAAAAATATTTTTTAAAAAAAAAAAATCAATCATTTTAGAAAAAAAATGAAAATTAGGAAATTTGAAAAAAAAATGTGAAAAAAAATAATTTGGAAAAAAATAATTTTGAAAAATGTATTTTTAGAAAAAATTGAATAAACATCTAAAAAATCATTTAAAAAAAATCATGAAAAAAAAAATAATTATTTTTGAAAAAAATAAATAAATGTTTAGTTACTCAAGCCACTCCACCCAGTTTCTCCGCCCACTCCAGTAGGTGGAGGCAAGAACACGTCACACAATTTCCCCAGAAATTGTATTTTTTCTAGTTATTATTATTATTCTTATAGCCAAATTTTGCACGCTAACTCCTCCCACAGTTTTTATGCTACATATACCGAATATATACCAAAACGTGCGGATTGTTCCCGAATGGTGTGCTATTACTTTGTGGAACGTTTTTCCGAATGGTTCACGAAATATCGTCATTTTTGCGGCAAAATTTGTCCCATAGGAATGAATGGAGAAATGTTCAAAACTAGTGGGAGGTGACAAAAGCTCTGAGGGGAATTATAGCTCCTCCCACATAGCTCTGAGGGCAATTATAGGTAGTCTTCGTCGTTTCGCCGAATGGTTTACGAAATATCGTCATTTTTGCGGCGAAATTTGTCCCATAGGAATGAATGGAGAAATGATCAAAACTAGAGTGGGAGGTGACAAAAGCTCAGAGGGGAATTATAGGTAGTCCCACACAGCTGAGGGGAATTATAGGTAGTCCCACACAGCTCTGAGGGGAATTATAGCTAGTCCCACACAGCTCTGAGGGGGATTATAGGTAGTCCCACACAGCTCTGAGGGGAATTATAGGTAGTCCCACACAGCTCTGAGGGGGATTATAGGTAGTCCCACACAGCTCTGACTGGGATTATAGGTAGTCCCACACAGCTCTGAGGGGGATTGTAGGTAGTCCCACACAGCTCTGAGGGGGATTATAGGTAGTCCCACACATCTGAGGTGGATTATAGGTAGTCCCACACAGCTCTGAGGGCGATTATAGGTAGTCCCACACAGCTCTGAGGGGGATTATAGTTAGTCCCACACAGCTCTGAGGGGAATTATGAAATTTGAAAAAAAAAAAAATAAAAAAAAAAAATAATAATAATAAAAAAAATAAAAATAAAATAATTTTAGAAAAAAAAATGAAAATTTGGAAATGTGAAAAAAAATCTTTTTTGAAAAAAAAAATTATTTTAGAAAAAATATATAATATAAAAAAAAAAATAATAATAATTAAAAAAAATCATAAAAAAAAAAAAATTTTTTGAAAAAAATATTTTTTATAAAAAAAAAAGAATCAATAATTTTAGAAAAAAAAATGAAAATTTAGGAAATTTGAAAAAAAAAAAAATTATTTTTGAAAAAAAAAATTTTTGAAAAAAAAAAATATTTTTGAAAAAAAAAATTATTTTTGAAAAAAAAAATTTTTGAAAAAAAATATTTTTATAAAAAAAAATCAATCATTTTAGAAAAAAAATGAAAATTAGGAAATTTGAAAAAAAAAAAAAAAAAAAAAAATTTTGAAAAAAATAATTTTGAAAAATGTATTTTTAGAAAAAATTGAATAAACATCTAAAAAATCATTTAAAAAAAATCATTAAAAAAAAAAAATTATTTTTGAAAAAAATAAATAAATGTTTAGTTACTCAAGCCACTCCACCCAGTTTCTCCGCCCACTCCAGTAGGTGGAGGCAAGAACACGTCACACAATTTCCCCAGAAATTGTATTTTTTCTAGTTATTAAGTGTTCTTGCATAGCAAGATCACTTATTGTTATCTCACATATATATTATTATTATTATTATTATTATTATTATTCTTATTATAGCCAAATTTTGCACGCTAACTCCTCCCACAGTTTTTATGCTACATATACCGAATATATACCAAAACGTGCGGATTGTTCCCGAATGGTGTGCTATTACTTTGTGGAACGTTTTTCCGAATGGTTCACGAAATATCGTCATTTTTGCGGCGAAATTTGTCCCATAGGAATGAATGGAGAAATGTTCAAAACTAGTGGGAGGTGACAAAAGCTCTGAGGGGAATTATAGCTCCTCCCACATAGCTCTGAGGGCAATTATAGGTAGTCTTCGTCGTTTCGCCGAATGGTTTACGAAAAATATCGTCATTTTTGCGGCGAAATTTGTCCCATAGGAATGAATGGAGAAATGATCAAAACTAGAGTGGGAGGTGACAAAAGCTCAGAGGGGAATTATAGGTAGTCCCACACAGCTGAGGGGAATTATAGGTAGTCCCACACAGCTGAGGGGAATTATAGGTAGTCCCACACAGCTGAGGGGAATTATAGGTAGTCCCACACAGCTGAGGGGAATTATAGGTAGTCCCACACAGCTGAGGGGAATTATAGGTAGTCCCACACAGCTCTGAGGGGAATTATAGGTAGTCCCACACAGCTGAGGGGAATTATAGGTAGTCCCACACAGCTCTGAGGGGGATTATAGGTAGTCGCACACAGCTCTGAGGGGAATTATAGGTAGTCCCACACAGCTGAGGGGAATTATAGGTAGTCCCACACAGCTCTGAGGGGAATTATAGGTAGTCCCACACAGCTCTGAGGGGAATTATAGGTAGTCCCACACAGCTCTGAGGTCGATTATAGGTAGTCCCACACAGCTCTGAGGGGGATTATAGTTAGTCCCACACAGCTCTGAGGGGAATTATGAAATTTGAAAAAAAAAAAAATTAAAAAAAAATAATAATAATAAAAAAAATAAAAATAAAATAATTTTAGAAAAAAAATGAAAATTAGGAAATTTGAAAAAAATTCTTTTAATAATTTTAGAAAAAATATATAATTTAAAAAAAAAATAATAATAATTAAAAAAAATCATTAAAAAAAAAAAATTTTTGAAAAAAATATTTTTTATAAAAAAAAAAAAAAAAATCAATCATTTTAGAAAAAAATGAAAATTTAGGAAATTTGAAGAAAAAAACATTTTTAGAAAAAAAAATCATTTAAAAAAAAAATAATAATAATTAAAAAAAAATTATTTTTGAAAAAAAAAAAAAAAAAATATTTTTGAAAAAAAAAATATTTTTGAAAAAAAAAATATTTTTTGAAAAAAAATTTTTTTTATAAAAAAAATCAATCATTTTAGAAAAAAAAATGAAAATTAGGAAATTTGAAAAAAAAATGTGAAAAATTTTTTGAAAAAAATAATTTTTAAAAATTTATTTTTAGAAAAAAATTGAATAAAAATCTAAAAAAATCATTTAAAAAAAATCAATAAAAAAAAAAAAATTATTTTTGAAAAAAAAAAATAAATGTTTAGTTACTCAAGCCACTCCACCCAGTTTCTCCGCCCACTCCAGTAGGTGGAGGCAAGAACACGTCACACAATTTCCCCAGAAATTGTATTTTTTCTAGTTATTATTATTCTTATTATAGCCAAATTTTGCACGCTAACTCCTCCCACAGTTTTTACGCTACATATACCGAATATATACCAAAACGTGCGGATTGTTCCCGAATGGTGTGCTATTACTTTGTGGAACGTTTTGCCAAATGGTTCACAAAATATCGTAATTTTTGCGGCAAAATTTGTCTCATAGGAATGAATGGAGAAATGTTCAAAACTAGAGTGGGAGGTGACAAAACCTCTGAGGAGAATTATAGCTCCTCCCACACAGCTCTGAGGGGGGTTATAGGTAGTTCCACACAGCTCTGAGGGGGGTTATAGGTAGTCCCACACAGCTCTGAGGGGGATTGTAGGTAGTCCCACACAGCTCTGAGGGGGATTATAGGTAGTCCCACACAGCTCTGAGGGGGATTATAGCTAGTCCCACACAGCTCTGAGGGGGATTATAGCTAGTCCCACACAGCTCTGAGGGGGATTATAGCTAGTCCCACACAGCTCTGAGGGGGATTATAGGTAGTCCCACACAGCTCTGAGGGAATTATAGGTAACCCACACAGCTCTGAGGGGGATTATAGGTAGTCCCACACATCTCTGAGGGGAATTATAGGTAGTCACACACAGCTGAGGGGGATTATAGGTAGTCCCACACAGCTCTGATGGGAATTATAGGTAGTTCCACACAGCTCTAAGGGGAATTATAGGTAGTCCCACACAGCTCTGAGGGGAATTATAGCTCCTCCCACATAGCTCTGAGGGCAATTATAGGTAGTCTTCATCATTTCGCCAAATGGTTTACGAAATATCGTCATTTTTGCGGCGAAATTTGTCCCATAGGAATGAATGGAGAAATGATCAAAACTAGAGTGGGAGGTGACAAAAGCTCAGAGGGGAATTATAGGTAGTCCCACACAGCTGAGGGGAATTATAGGTAGTCCCACACAGCTCTGAGGGGAATTATAGGTAGTCCCACACATCTCTAAGGGGAATTATAGCTCCTCCAACACAGCTCTGAGGGGAATTATAGGTAGTCCCACACAGCTGAGGGGGATTATAGGTAGTCCCACACAGCTCTGAGGGGGGTTATAGGTAGTCCCACACAGCTCTGAGGAGAATTATAGGTAGTCCAACACAGCTCTGAGGGGGATTATAGGTAGTCCTACAGAACTCTGAGGGGAATTATAACTAGTCCCACACAGCTCTGAGGGGAATTATGAAATTTGAAAAGAAAAAATTAAAAAAAATAATAAAAAAATAAAAAAAAAATAATTTTGGAAAAAAAATGAAAATTAGGAAATTAAAAAAAAAATTTTTTTGAAAAAAAAATTATTTTAGAAAAAAAAATTTTAGAAAAAAAATTAAAGAAAAATAATAATTAAAAAAAATCATTAAAAAAAACATTTTTGAAAAAAAAAAAAATTTATAAAAAAAAAAATAATAATAATTTTAGAAAAAAAAAAAATTAGGAAATTTGAAAAAAATAATATTCTTTGAAAAAAAAATATTTTTTGAAAAATATTATTTTCAAAAAATTTATTTTCTTTTAAAAAAAATAATAATAATAATTCAAAAAAATAATTAATTTTTTTTTTTTTTTTTTATAAAAAAAAAATCAATCATTTTAGAAAAAAAATGAAAATTAGGAAATTTGAAAAAAAAATATTTTTGGAAAAAAAAAATAATTTTTGAAAAAAAAAAAAATTTTTTTTTGAAAATATTTTTTTTAGAAATAATTAAATAAAAATCAAAAAAAAAACATTTAAAAAAAAATCATTAAAAAAAAATAAATAATCATTTTTGAAAAAAATAAATAAAAAAGTTTAGTTACTCAAGCCACTCCACCCAGTTACTCCGCCCACTCCAGTAGGTGGAGGCAAGAACACGTCACACAATTTCCACAGAAATTGTATCTTTTCTAGTTAAGTGTTCTTGCATAGCAAGATCACTTATTGTTATCTCACATATATATTATTATTATTATTATTATTATTATTATTATTATTATTATTATAGCCAAATTTTGCACGCTAACTCCTCCCACAGTTTTTATGCTACATATACCGAATATATACCAAAACGTGCGGATTGTTCCCGAATGGTGTGCTATTACTTTGTGGAACGTTTTTCCGAATGGTTCACGAAATATCGTCATTTTTGCGGCGAAATTTGTCCCATAGGAATGAATGGAGAAATGTTCAAAACTAGTGGGAGGTGACAAAAGCTCTGAGGGGAATTATAGCTCCTCCCACATAGCTCTGAGGGCAATTATAGGTAGTCTTCGTCGTTTCGCCGAATGGTTTACGAAATATCGTAATTTTTGCGGCGAAATTTGTCCCATAGGAATGAATGGAGAAATGATCAAAACTAGAGTGGGAGGTGACAAAAGCTCAGAGGGGAATTATAGGTAGTCCCACACAGCTCTGAGGGAGATTATAGGTAGTCCCACACAGCTGAGGGGAATTATAGGTAGTCCCACACAGCTCTGAGGGGGATTATAGGTAGTCCCACACAGCTCTGACTGGGATTATAGGTAGTCCCACACAGCTCTGAGGGGGATTGTAGGTAGTCCCACACAGCTCTGAGGGGGATTATAGGTAGTCCCACACAGCTGAGGGGAATTATAGGTAGTCCCATACAGCTGAGGGGAATTATAGGTAGTCCCACACAGCTCTGAGGGGGATTATAGGTAGTCCCACACAGCTCTGAGGGGAATTATAGGTAGTCCCACACAGCTCTGAGGGGGATTATAGGTAGTCCCACACAGCTCTGACTGGGATTATAGGTAGTCCCACACAGCTCTGAGGGGGATTGTAGGTAGTCCCACACAGCTCTGAGGGGGATTATAGGTAGTCCCACACATCTGAGGTGGATTATAGGTAGTCCCACACAGCTCTGAGGGTGATTATAGGTAGTCCCACACAGCTCTGAGGGGGATTATAGTTAGTCCCACACAGCTCTGAGGGGAATTATGAAATTTGAAAAAAAAAAATAATAAAAAAAAAAAATAATAATAATAAAAAAAAAAAAAAAAAATAATTTTAGAAAAAAAAAATGAAAATTTGGAAATTTGAAAAAAAATCTTTTTTTAAAAAAAATAATTTTAGAAAAAATATATAATATAAAAAAAATATTTTTGAAAAAAAAAATTATTTTTGAAAAAAAAAATTATTTTTGAAAAAAAAAAATTATTTTTGAAAAAAAAAAATTATTTTTGAAAAAAAAAAATTATTTTTGAAAAAAAAAATTATTTTCGAAAAAAAAAAAATTTTTATAAAAAAAAATCAATCATTTTAGAAAAAAAATGAAAATTAGGAAATTTGAAAAAAAAAAATGTGAAAAAAAAAAAATTTTGAAAAAAATAATTTTGAAAAATGTATTTTTAGAAAAAATTGAATAAACATCTAAAAAATCATTATAGGTAGTCCCACACAGCTCTGAGGGGGATTATAGTTAGTCCCACACAGCTCTGAGGGGAATTATGAAATTTGAAAAAAAAAAATAATTAAAAAAAAATAATAATAAAAAAAAAAAATAAAATAATTTTAGAAAAAAAAAATGAAAATTAGGAAATTTGAAAAAAATTCTTTTAATAATTTTAGAAAAAATATATAATTTAAAAAAAAAATAATAATAATTAAAAAAAAATCATTAAAAAAAAAAAATAATTTTTGAAAAAAATATTTTTTTATGAAAAAAAAAAATCAATCATTTTAGAAAAAAAAAATGAAAATTTAGGAAATTTGAAGAAAAAAAAAAAACATTTTTAGAAAAAAAAATCATTTAAAAAAAATAATAATAATTAAAAAAAAAATATTTTTGAAAAAAAAAATTATTTTTGAAAAAAAAAAATATTTTTGAAAAAAAAAATTATTTTTGAAAAAAAAAAATTATTTTTGAAAAAAAATTTTTTTATAAAAAAAAATCAATCATTTTAGAAAAAAAATGAAAATTAGGAAATTTGAAAAAAAAAAGTGAAAAATTTTTTGAAAAAAATAATTTTGAAAAATGTATTTTTAGAAAAAATTGAATAAAAATCTAAAAAATCATTTAAAAAAAATCATTTAAAAAAAATCATTTAAAAAAAAAAAATTATTTTTGAAAAAAATAAATAAATGTTTAGTTACTCAAGCCACTCCACCCAGTTTCTCCGCCCACTCCAGTAGGTGGAGGCAAGAACACGTCACACAATTTCCCCAGAAATTGTATTTTTTCTAGTTATTATTATTATTCTTATTATTCTTATAGCCAAATTTACCACCCTAACTCCTCCCACAGTTTTTACGCTACATATACCGAATATATACCAAAACGTGCAGATTGTTCCCGAATGGTGTGCTATTACTTTGTGGAACGTTTCGCCGAACGTTTCACGAAATATCGTCATTTTTGCGGCGAAATTTGTCCCATAGGAATGAATGGAGAAATGTTCAAAGCTAGAGTGGGAGGTGACAAAAGCTCTGAGGGGAATTTTAGCTCCTCCCACACAGCTTTGAGGGGGGTTATAGGTAGTCCCACACAGCTGAGGGGGGTTATAGGTAGTCCCACACAGCTCTGAGGGGGATTATAGGTAGTCCCACACAGCTCTGAGGGGGATTATAGGTAGTCCCACACAGCTCTGAGGGGAATTATAGGTAGTCCCACACAGCTGAGGAGAATTATAGGTAGTCCCACACAGATCTGAGGGGAATTATAGCTTCTCCCACACAGCTCTGAGGTGAATTATAGGTAGTCCCACAGAGCTTTGAGGGGAATTATGAAATTTGAAAAAATAATAATAATAATAATTTTAGAAAAAAAAGGAAATTATGAAATTTGAAAAAAATATGAAAATTAGGAAATTTGAAAAAAAAAATGAAAAATAGGAAATTTAAAAACAAAAATTTTTTGAAAAAAAAAATATATTTAGAAAAAAAAAAATATATTTAGAAAAAAAATCATTTTTAGAAAAAAAAATCATTTTTAGAAAAAAAAATCATTTTTAGAAAAAAAATCATTTTTGGTAAAAAGTCATTTTAAAAAAAAAAAATAATTTAAAAAAAAATCATTAAAAAAAAATTGGGGGAAAAAAAAAATCATTTTAAAAAAAATAATTTTGGAAAAAAATGTCATTCTTGAAAAAAAAAAATTTATAAAAAAAATCAATAATTTTAGAAAAAATATTTTTTGGAAAAAAAAAATCATTAAAAAAAAAAACACAGCTCTGAGGGGATCATAGGTAGTCCCACACAGCTGAGGGGAATTATAGGTAGTCCCACACAGCTTTGAGGGGAATTATGAAATTTTTAAAAAATAATAATAATAATAATAATTTTAGAAAAAAAAATGAAAATTAGGAAATTTGAAAAAAAAATATATTTTGAAAAAATAAATTATATTTTGAAAAAATTTTTTTTAGAAAAATCAATCATTTAAAAAAAATATAATTTTGGAAAAAAATGTCATTCTTGAAAAAAAAAAAGATTTAAAAAAAAAAAAAAAATCAATCATTTTTAGAAAAAACATTTTTTGGAAAAAAAAATCATAAAAAAAAACACAGCTCTGAGGGGGATTATAGGTAGTCCCACACAGCTGAGGGGAATTATAGGTAGTCCCACACAGCTTTGAGGGGAATTATGAAATTAAAAAAAAAAATAAATAATAATAATAATTTTAGAAAAAAAAGAAAATTAGGAAATTTGAAAAAAAAAAAAAATCATTTTAGAAAAAAAAATCATTTAAAAAATAAAATCATTAAAAAAATAATCATTTTTGAAAAAATAAATAAAAAGTTTAGTTACTCAAGCCACTCCACCCAGTTACTCCGCCCACTCCAGTAGGTGGAGGCAAGAACACGTCACACAATTTCCCCAGAAATTGTAGATTTTCTAGTTATTATTATTATTCTTATAGCCAAATTTACCACCCTAACTCCTCCCACAGTTTTTACGCTACATATACCGAATATATACTAAAACGTGCGGATTGTTCCCGAATGGTGTGCTATTACTTTGTGGAACGTTTCGCCAAATGGTTCATGAAATATCGTAATTTTTGCGGCGAAATTTGTCCCATAGGAATGAATGGAGAAATGATCAAAACTAGAGTGGGAAGTGACAAAAGCTCTGAGGGGGAGTCCCACACAGCTGAGGGGATTATAGGTAGTCCCACACATCTCTGAGGGGGATTATAGGTAGTCCCACACAGCTGAGGGGGATAATAGGTAGTCCCACACAGCTCTAAGGGGAATTATAGGTAGTCCCACACATCTCTGAGGGGGATTATAGGTAGTCCCACACAGCTCTGAGGGGAATTATAGGTAGTCCCACACAGCTGAGGGGGATTATAGGTAGTCCCACACAGCTCTGAGGGGGGTTATAGGTAGTCCCACACATCTCTGAGGGGGATTATAGGTAGTCCCACACAGCTCTGAGGGGGATTATAGGTAGTCCCACACAGCTCTGAGGGGAATTATAGCTCCTCCCACACAGCTCTGAGGGAGATTATAGGTAGTCCCACACATCTCTGAGGGGGATTATAGGTAGTCCCAAACAGCTCTGAGGGGAATTATAGGTAGTCCCACACAGCTTTGAGAGGAATTATGAAATTTGAAAATAATAAAAAAAATCATTTTAGAAAAAAAAATTTTGGGAAAAAAAAGCATTAAAAAAAATAACAGCTCTGGGGGGGGATTATAGGTAGTCCCACACAGCTCTGAGGGGAATTATGAAATGTAAAAATAATAATAATAATTAAAAAAAATAATAATAAAAAAGTAAAAAAAAAAATTTTAGAAAAAAAAAAAATAATAAAAAAAAAATCATTACAAAAATAATAGTTTTAGAAAAAAATATTATTTTATAAAAAAAATCAATCATTTTAGAAAAAAAAGGAAAATTAGGAAATTTGAAAAAAAAAAAATCATTTTAGAAAAAAATTAAAATAAATCATTAAAAAAAATCATTTAAAAAATAAAATCATTAAAAAAATAATCATTTTTGAAAAAATAAATAAAAAGTTTAGTTACTCAAGCCACTCCTCCCAGTTACTCCGCCCACTCCAGAAGGTGGAGGCAAGAACACGTCACACAATTTCCCCAGAAATTGTAGATTTTCTAGTTCTTATTCTTATTATAGCCAAATTTACCACCCTAACTCCTCCCACAGTTTTTACACTACATATACTGAATATATACCAAAACGTGCGGATTGTTCCCGAATGGTGTGCTATTACTTTGTGGAACGTTTCGCCGAATGGTTCACGAAATATCGTCATTTTTGCGGCGAAATTTGTCCCATAGGAATGAATGGAGAAATGTTCAAAACTAGAGTGAGAGGTGACAAAAGCTGACAACCCCATGATCGGCCAAAACATTATGACCCCCCATAATCAGCCAAAACATTATGACCCCCCCCATGATCGGCCAAAACATTATGACCCCCCATAATCAGCCAAAACATTATGACCCCCCCATGATCGGCCAAAACATTATGACCCCCCCCCCCATGATCGGCCAAAACATTATGACCCCCCCATAATCAGCCAAAAACATTATGACCCCCCCATGATCGGCCAAAACATTATGACCCCCCCATGATCGGCCAAAACATTATGACCCCCCAGTAGGTGGAGGCAAGAACACGTCACACAATTTCCCCAGAAATTGTAGATTTTCTAGTTTGGATATACAGTGGAACCTCGGATTGTGAGTAACACGGTTAACCACCCTAACTTCTCTCACAGCTTTTACACTACATATACCGAATAAATACTGAAATGTGCGGATTGTTCCCGAATGGTGTGCTATTACTTTGTGGAACGTTTCGCCGAACGGTTCATGAAATATCGTAATTTTTGTGGCAAAATTTGTCCAATAGGAATGGAGAAATGTTCAAAACTAGAGTGGGAGGTGACAAAAGCTCTGAGGAGAATTATAGCTCCTCACACACAGCTCTGAGGGGAATTATAGGTAGTCCCACATAGCTCTGAGGAGAAATATAGCTCCTCCCACGCAGCTCTGAGGAGAATTATAGCTAGTCCCACACAGCTCTGAGGAGAATTATAGCTAGTCCCACACAGCCCTGAGGGGAATTATAGCCCCTCCCACACAGCTCTGAAGGGAATTATAGGTAGTCCCACACAGCTCTGAGGAGAAATATAGCTAGTCCCACACAGCTCTGAAGAGAATTATAGCTAGTCCCACACAGCTCTGAGGAGAATTATAGCTAGTCCCACACAGCTCTGAAGGGAATTATTGCTAGTCCCCCGTTATCAGCCAAAACATTATGACCCCCATAAAAAATAAATATTGTTATTTCATGATCAGCCAAATAATTTATGACCCCCCCATGATCAGCCAAAACATTATGACCCCCCCATGATCAGCCAAAACATTATGACCACAACATGATCAGCCAAAACATTATGACCACCCCATTAAAAATAAAATAATAATTTAAAAAAATCATTTAAAAAAATAATAATTATTATTTTTGAAAAAAAAAAATATATTTTTTTGAAAAAAAATATATATTTTTGAAAAATATATATATTTTTTTGAAAAAGAAAATAATTTTTGAAAAAGAAAATAATTTTTGAAAAAAAAAATATTTAAAAAAAAAAAGAATTTTTGAAAAAAAATAAAAAATAATTTTTGAAAAAAATAATTTTTGAATTAAAAAAAGTTTAGTTACTCAAGCCACTCCACCCAGTTACTCCACCCTCTCCATTTTAGAAAAAGCTATTTTTGAAAATAATGTTTAGTTACTCAAACCACTCCACCCAGTTACTCCGCCCACTCCAGTAGGTGGAGGCAAGAACACGTCACATAATTTTCCCAGAAATTGTAGCTTTTCTAGTTCTTATTCTTATTATAGCCAAATTTAACACCCTAACACCGAATATATACCAAAACATGCGGATTGTTCCCGAATGGTGTGCTATTACTTTGTGGAACATTTGGCCGAACGGTTCATGAAATATCGTAGTTTTTGCGGCAAAATTTGTCCCATAGGAATGAATGGAGAAATGTTCAAAACTAGAGTGGGAGGTGACAAAAGCTGACAACCCCCCATAATCAGCCAAAACATTATGACCACCCCATGATCAGCCAAAACATATGACCCCCACATTATCAGCCAAAACATTATGACCACCCCATGATCAGCCAAAACATTATGACCCCCCCCCCCATTATCAGCCAAAACATTGTGACCACAACATGATCAGCCAAAACATTATGACCCCAACATGATCAGCCAAAATATTATGACCCCCCCATGATCAGCCAAAATATTATGACCCCCCATGATCAGCCAAAATATTATGACCACAACATGATCAGTCAAAACATTATGACCCCCCCATGATCAGCCAAAACATTATGACCCCCATGATCAGCCAAAACATTATGACCCCCTTTAAAAAAATAATAATAAAAAAATAAAATCATTTAAAAAAAAATCATTTAAAACTTAACTTTTGAAAAAAAAAATTGTTTTAGAAAAAATAAAATAATTTTAGAAAAATATAATTAAAAAAAAATCATTTAAAAAAATAAAAAATCATTTTTGAAAAAAATAAATAAATAATAATAATACATTTTTGAAAAAATAAATAATAAAAAAAAAAATGTTCAGCTCTTTCAGCTAATGATTGGACTTCTTAATTATACTTTTTAAAATATTAAGCTTTTTAACACTTTTCACAGTTACTCCAGCCACTCCAACCACGCAACATTTACTCAAGCCACACCACCCAGTTACTCCACCCACTCCAGTAGGCAGAGGCAAGAACACGTCACACAATTTCCCCAGAAATTGTAGCTTTTCTAGTTAAGTGTTTCTTGCATAGCAAGACCACTTATTGTTATCTCACATATATATTATTCTTAGTATAGCCAGATTTACCACCCTAACTCCTCCCACAGCTTTTATGCTACATATACCGAATATATACCAAAACGTACGGATTGTTCCCAAATGGTGTGCTATGACTTTGTGAAACGTTTCGCCAAATGGTTTACGAAATTTGCGAAATTTGTCCCATAGGAATGAACTGAGAAATGTTCAAAACTAGAGTAGGAGGTGACAAAAGCTCTGAGGAGAATTATAGCTCCTCTCACACAGCTCTGAGGGGAAATTATAGCTAGTCCCACACAGCTCTGAGGGGAATTATAGCTCCTCCCACACAGCTCTGAGGGGGAATTATAGCTCTGATCATGAGGTGGTCATAATGTTTTGGCCGATCATGTTGTGGTCATAATATTTTGGCTGATCATGGGGTGGTCATAATGTTTTGGCTGATCATGGGGGGTCACAGAGCTGTGTGGGACTAGCTATAATTCTCCTCAGAGCTGTGTGGGAAAAGCTATAATTCCCCTCAGAGTTGTGTGGGACTAGCTATAATTCCCCTCAGAGCTGTGTGGGACTAGCTATAATTCCCCTCAGCTGTGTGGGACTAGCTATAATTCCCCTCAGCTGTGTGGGACTAGCTATAATTCCCCTTAGCTGTGTGGGACTAGCTATAATTCTCCTCAGAGCTGTGTGGGGCTAGCTATAATTCTCCTCAGAGCTGTGTGGGATTAGCTATAATTCTCCTCAGAGCTGTGTGGGAAGAGCTTTAATTCTCCTCAGAGCTGTGAGGGAGGAGCTATAATTTTGAAAAAAAATCTTTTGAAAAATTTTGAAAAAAAATCTTTTGAAAAAAAAAAAATGAAAAAAAAAAAAAATATTTTTTGAAAAAAAAATTTTTTTTGAAAAAAATATATTTATTTTTGAAAAAAAAATATTTATTTTTGAAAAAAAAATGTTCAGCTCTTTCAGCTAATGATGGGACTTTTTTACTACTATTTATACTTTTTAAAATATTAAGCTTTTTAACACTTTTCACAGTTACTTCAGCCACTCTACCCAGTTACTCCGCCCACTCCAGTAGGTGGAGGCAAGAACACTTCAAATAATTCCCCAGAAATTGTAGCTTTTCTGGTTATTATTATTATTATAGCCAAATTTACCACCCTAACTTCTCCCACAGCTTTTAAACTATATATACCGAATATATACCGAAACTTGCGGATTGTTCCCGAATGGTGTGCTATTACTTTGTGGAACGTTTCGCTGAATTGTTCACGAAATATCGTCGTTTTTTGCGGTGAAACTGGTCCCATAGGAATGAATGGTGATATTTTCTAAACTAGAGTGGAAGGTGACAAAAGCTGACAACCCCATAATCAGCCAAAACATTATGACCCCCATGATCAGCCAAAACATTATGACCCCCCATGATCAGCCAAAACATTATGACCCCCCCCCCTCATGATCAGCCAAAACATTATGACCCCCCCTATGATCAGCCAAATAATTTATGACCACAACATGATCAGCCAAAACATTATGACCACCCCATGAAAAAAATCATTAAAAAAAATCTTTTAAAGAAAATAATAATTTTTGAAAAAAATAAAAATATTTAAAAAAATATATATATTTTTTGAAAATAAATAATTTTTGAAAAAAATGTTCAGCTCTTTCAGCTAATGATGGGACTTCTTCATCTTTTTTACTACTATTTATACTTTTTAAAATATTAAGCTTTTTAACACTTCACAGTTACTTCATCCACTCCAACTACACAATGGTTACTCAAGCCACTCCACCCAGTTACTCTGCCCACTCCAGTAGGTGGAGGCAAGAACATTTCACACAATTTCCCCAGAAATTGTAGCTTTTCAAATCTTACATATTTTCCTAGAGTTCTTTAGTCAAGGAGACATGTACATAAAAAACACAAAGCAGTCCACTTATATCATGATATAGTTTTTATTTTTCTTTAACAATACTAAGCTATAGACAGGACTTACATAGGCCTATACTCTACTGGCAGATACAAACTTCAGAACACTATTTACATTCAAAAAGGTACATTTTGCCCCTTCCCTGGTGCTGCTTGATTCCCCTTTAACCCCTGCACAATTGTTAATTATGATTTTCAGAACTGGAGGGTCAACATCAATTCACATTATTTGTGAATATATACACTGTAAAACAATGCCAGGAAACTAAGCCCCATCTAAACACAGTACCCCATTGGAGACATTACCAGTGTAAACAGATTCTTCTCTTCATTTATAACCTGTGCTAACAAATATTCAAAAGAAGCAAAATTCAAATCACAAACATTTAAAAGTCATCTTTCAGGTTTCTGACCTTAGTCTCAGGATGTAAATTAGAGACAATCCAAAGACTCTATACTTGAAAAGTAAAGCATATTCTACCAGCCATTGACATGTAGTAGCATCTTAAACTGCTGTGGAGCACATGAAATGAGCATTCTTTATCAACATTGGCCTGGTCCCTCTAAAGCATGAGGGAGACATGAAGTGGTCTTCCTGCTGATAGAAGGTAGCAACACCTATTTCTATATTTTTCCTATATGTACTGGGACGTTCGTTTTCATTGCTGGTAGCACTTGTAAACTTCTTGTATCTTACCTGCTTCAGTTGGTAAAGCAGAACTCTGAGCAATCGATTTCTTTATTACATAGTAAATATTTGTTTCATCCCCATCAAGACTTTTTAGTGGGGATAAAACCAATTTTATCCCCACAGAGACTTTTTAGAGGGAATAAAACAATCATAGAACAGATCATAACAATCATGTACTTCTTCTATATACTAACTGGCAAAGCATTTTATATCTTTCAGTAAAGGAATGCCACAAGAGGCCTAGCAGAAACATTGCATGTTTTAAAAAAAAAAAAAATCCTGGCATTTCTTTTATGACAGCTTTCATAAAACTCCCCCTTTTCTCCCCCTCTTCTGCCCACAAAAAGGAAATAAAATTAAACAGCCACAGATAAATGTGTGGTTACAGATAGGGGTTGCGGTTATCCAGGAGGAAAATAGTACCTTTTATCTATACAAAGCACTTCTACCTGTAAATATTCTGCTAAGGTCTCCAGGCAGCCACCTGTGAGGCAAAAAATCACTGCTGTGTGTTATTGCAGAAACACAGGTAAGAACTATTCTATTGGGAGCACCCTGAGGCACAGGGAGGTAAGGTGACTTGGAAAGTTTCTCCATGTAATAACCTTATCCATTTTGATGCAGCTTCCCCTGAGAAAAGACAAATTGAAGCAAGCAAATGTGTTCTCCTTTGGACATTAAGGAAAGGAGCACCTCAATTATCTTGAAAAAAAACAGCAAGAGCCAATGTTCAACATCTATACTTATGTGCTTTCCAGCTACTCATAAAACAGGCCCCAAAAATTTTAAAAACTAGTTTGCTAATGTGTCCGAGAAAGGATTTGTCTAAATCTGCATTGTTTGAGACTAAAACACTGAGACAATTTTAGACACATTGTAAATGAAAACAAACATATCTAAATATGTTCATGTTGATTATATTTATCATTCAGACTTACCCCCCTTTCATTCTTCCACATTGCACTAGAATAATGAAAGGAAAAATATAAATGAATGATCGATTGCTATGGGCAAGAAACACTTCTTACTTCAGATGATTTTGGTTGTAAAGTCAGGTATGTCAGAAACTCGGTTCTTCTTTGAAATACAAGGTTTCAAGATGGCCATACACAGATTGAAATTCCCTACTGGACAGGCCGCATTTCAATCAGTGTGTGGGCTCTGCCGTTCAATAGATGTCAATTATTTATTCTCTCAAAGGAGCATGTTGGAAATGTTTCTGACGATCATTACTTTCAATGCGGACACAGTGTTGGTAAATATGTATATTTATATTTATGTATCTTATGGTGCATCTGTGCAAATTAGTGTATCCCTTAGCAAAATGTATGTGTTTTTAATCAATCTTAAAATTGGACAAATGGAGGAAATTATGTGTTTTTTATGCCACATCTTGTTTGAACTATGATAATAACATTTTAATGCTGCATAATTAATATCGCTATGTTTACAAAAATGGTGACTGATGCCATATGTTAAATGTAACCTACTTTACTTAAGACAGATGATATAGATCATAAGAGGAGGGTTTAATTTCAAGATCAAATCATCAATGACTCTTCGGTTCCAGATGAGAGGAAGTGTTAAAATAATACTTTTCTAAACTGCTTTATTTTTCAGGGCGAACTCTCCAGGGCGAACTCTCTGCAATTGCAATGGAGGAACTAATGAAAGTGCCATAGAATCTAGCTTGATCATTTGCATATAACTGATAAGTTTAGAAAATGAAGAGGACAGAAGGCGTTGTAGTGATTAGAAAACATATATGCATACATTGTTCTATTCTTAAGTTTTTTCTTCTTTTGGCAAGCTGCACATAGAAAATCTGTGTAGCTGGAATGTCCATTGCAAAAGACCCCAAACACATAGAAAGAGAACAAACAATACAAATAAAAGACACTATAGACAAGTAACATAGGTTCATGTGAATGCAGAACTTGGCGTGAAAGAGAGAATTTTTTTTTTCTTTCTTTGGTTTTTCTTTTTTTCTTTTCTTTTTTTTTTTTTGTTATATACATGCTTTCATCATGATGTGTTTTTGTTCCATATTTTTATCTCCATCTATTTTACCTAAACAATAATGAGAACAGTGGTACCTATCCTTTGCAGTAGATATTGATTTGTACCATCTATTGTCTCCTCTTGGTCCATTTTGCTTTTGCACAAGTCATTGAGTTGCAGTCCAACAAACAACAGCAGTTCAACCACTTTGGTGCAAGAGAGACTTACAATATACTACTTGCCACTCTAGCACCAAATTGGTAAATAGGTTTGCAAACAAAAATAAATTGTTCAGAATCTTCCAGTTCCTTCCACTATTCCTTCCTCTATAACCTTCGCTCCTTTTAAAATGTGTTTCTCTATTCAATTGTGATGTTGGGGTTAACTGGAGAGGTTGCGCCAGAGCTGTCATTGCCCCCGGTGGCTTCCTTTTCCTTTTTGCCACTGTATTGGCCAATGAAGGAACCATCCTCATTAAACTGGACATCCACGCTTCCACCATAGTCGGCCAAACTATCATCGCTTCCAAGAGGCTTTACGTCTCCATTCAGGGAAGGTTGGCTGCTAGTAAATGGCTTCTCGTCATTATCACTAGAAAGAGATGTAAGAAAGTAAATGTATTTTTAGTGTTTTGATTTTCAATGTTAGAGTACTGTTTAGGTCAAAGGGGATTAAACCTAGTATTTGTACGTGCCCTTTTGCTAATTATACTAAAAAGCATGCCCATTTTTTCCTTCTATGATGTTTTTACTTTTATATGTGAAAAAGCAGATATAAATTTACCTTGCACATATGTTTTGCCTGAATTCGGAAAATATTTTTTTTGATGTATCTCATAAACATACAAAAAAGCAAATGTCAAAATTAACAAACAAAACCAAAATGTGTAAACAAATAATGTGGAAAACAATAATTTAAAGTAAATCTTACTGTATATTTTACAACTTAAGTAATCAATACTGAAATCTAGTAAAGGGATTAGTAAAAAAGCATGATGATAACATGTAGCATATAAAAACCATGAAAAGACTAGCAGGCTTATTTAGACACCTAAGGGCTCTTTCACACGGATCGCTCCATCGATCCCCCACTGAGCAGGAAGATGACAGGTCTGTCTTTGCACTCTGGGCAGGGGCGGACCTGTCAGAGCACCGCTCTCCCCTATGGGGGATCAGATGACAACGGACTGTGTCCGTCGTCACCCCATCTGATCCGTAGACGGATGGAAAAATAGGGTTTTCCTCCGTCACACTTTTTCAGATCGGAGCAGGTCGGATGTCAGCGGACATGTCAACGCTGACATCCGACGCTCCATAGAGGTCTATGGAGTGGCCGTTCAGGTCCGCCTAAAAAACTGACAGACTGACCTCAACGAACCGTCCGTGTGAAAGGATCCTAAAAGTGTAATTATTTTTGTAAAGTATCCCATCAGAGGTTTCCCTCAGTGAACGTCAGAACAATAAAAACAAATTATTGATCACTATGAATTTGTACTCATACATTTATCTTTTGTCTTAATAAATTAGAATTATGTGAATAATATTCTAAAAACAGTACTGTACAATAAGATGGCATATAGGGGGCAATGGAGGGTCTAAAAGACATAGGTAGTAAATGGACAGAAACAAAGCAGTAGGCAGCATGTCTGTTTAAAACAGGCATGTCAAACTGGTGTTTTTTTGGCCCAAATGCCATCATTTCATTTCATCTTAGTAGCCCTCAGCTAGTTTAAAGGATAAGTTCACGTTTTCCAAATAAATAAATAAATACACATCTTTTTGCAGGTAAAATGTGCATTTATTTTTATTGGGAATCTGTAAGGTAAAGTATCACAGGTGCAATGCATGACTCTTGCAGGTTGTCTGTGTAACCTGTGGATAAAACATACAGCGCTTAAAGTGGAGCTCCACCCTAAAGTGGAACTTCCGCTCATCGGATTCCTCCCCCTTTCCGGTGTCACAATTGGCACCTTTCGGGGGGGGGACAGGATACCTGTCAGGTATCCTTTCCCACTTCCGGAAGTGTGCCGCGACGCGGATGCGGCCGTGACATCACTGCAGGGTTCCCTCCTCCCGCGGGGCCTCGCGCATGCGCAGTAGGGTTCCCGGCGTGAAGCCGAAAGGCTACACTGCCGGGTTACCTTACCCGCAATGGCGGCGGCAGCACCCGACAGCTGATGGAGACATCAGCTGCGGTGCCGACATCGAGGGACTGCAGGACAGGTTAGTGTCCATTTATTAAAAGCCAGCAGCTGCAGTATGTGTTGCTGCTGGCTTTTAATTTTTTTTTTCCAGAACACCCCTTTAAAGTATTATTTTAACAAAACCATGTATCATATAGTAATAAAAGTGCTAAGTGCCAGATATCAAAACAGAGGAAAAAAGGGAAAAAAATCAGTTCATATACAAAAAAATCCCAAATGAAAAGTTCCAATGTGATCAGAGTAATTGTGGATGACAATATTGACAGTCCATATTAAACACATATGAAACACCCATATGTATTCACCGCTCAATTGATCCACCACCAAAGATGGGTATTGCACTTACCAGAAATTGTGGACTCAGGTAAGCGATTCAAAGCGATTCATACATCACCACCTCATGATAGCATTGTCGCTCAATTGATACCTTTGTGCATTCCAAAGGACCATAACAACACAAAAAAAGCCTCCACATAAATATACCATCTATGGTTTTATGCTATTAAAAAAGGTAGAACACTTACATCATAAGCAGGGATAAAAAAGCCTGTCATAAAATCCAACAGGAAAACAGCATCTAACACGCAATGGACTGGATGTCACCCCAGATGATGTCTTAGTAAACAAAATGCGTCAGTCCATATCAACAGCGCTCTGCTAGCTAATTGAGAACTACAAGCCGAGAGCCGCAAAGGCTGTCGGTACTTGTAGTTTCCCATTCACAGAACTCTGTGTGACAGTGCGGGGAGAAGATCCCCGGCCTGCTGTCACAGTGCAAACGGGGGGGGTGCAGGGACAGCTGCAGCAGTAACATGTTACATGTTATAAAAGGTAACTGAATGAGGCCCCAGCTGTTTTCAAGTTGATAATACCTCCAAGTTCTTACCTAATTTTGCAGCTTACGCCGCATACACACGACCAGACTTCGACGGACTAGGTCCGACGGTCTTCCCGACGGACTTTCCGAATGAACAGACTTGGCCACACACAATCACACCAAAGTCCAACGGATTCAAACGTGATGACGTACGACTGGACTAGAATAAGGAAGTTCATAGCCAGTAGCCAATAGCTGCCCTAGCGTTGTTTTTTGTCCATCGGACTAGCATACACACAAACTGATTTCTTGATAGGAACTGGGTCCGGCGGAGTTCCGGTAAAAACATTTTAAACATGTTCTTTTTCTAAAGTCTGCCAGATTTTTGGATAGCAAAGGTCTGATGGAGCCCACACACGATCGAATTGTCCGACGGATTCGTTCCGTTGGATCTTTGCTGTCGATAAGTCCGGTCTTGTGTACGCAGCATAATAGTTCAGGAAAAAAATGTGTCACTTTCCTCTGGGTTTAATGCAATATTGTTAATTACCAAAGTCTGTCAATAGTGGTATTTACCAAATTAATTACTTTGCTTGGATACTCTTTCTGGTGTACAGACCTGGGAACTTAGCACATGGATTGTGGAAACCCCTCATAATGGGATGAGTTGGTTTACAGACCCAGGAACTCAGCACAGGAATGATGGGAACCACTCATAATGGGATCAGCGGCATTTTCTTAAAAAAGTGAAGTATGCACAGTGTGGGTTTTCTTTCCCTATCCAAGCAATGCTGAGCCACTGTAGAGCACACACTTTGCAATATTCCATTTAATTTGTTTAATGGTAACTTTTGTACAACTTATGATATTGAATGTAGATAAAATTCTTGTTTTAATTTATCGGTTGATTGTGAAACCTTGCAGAGGCCTACCGTGCCAACAGGGTACCTGTGAAATGGAGGTCAGGAGGGATGGGGTTTAGTGTGCCAAGATGTGTTTCTGTAGAACAGGGGTGTCCAAACTTTTTTCAAAGAGGGCCAACATTCTTTGAACCATTAAAATTTGGTCTAAGTGTGTTCGTTCGAGCACTAATACACTGCCCAACAAGAATTATCTTGCCTTTGTGGCTGTGTGTGAGTAAAGAGATGAGCTCGGGCATGTTATTTGGATATACAGTGGAACCTCAGATTGTGAGTAACGCGGTTAACGAGCGTTTCGCAATACGAGCAATTCTTTTTTTAAATCCTGACTCTGGTTGCGAGTGTTGTCTTGCAACACGACCAAGATTCAAGCCTCTGCGGTGCGCAGTACCGCATTTTGCCAGAGGTGCGGGGGGGCGGTGACACTAGGAATGGTTCGGAGCCATTCAGAAATTCTCATAAACACTCAGAAATACTCCGTTCATGAGTGTTTCCGAGTGCAGCCGAGCGATCGCCAAGTATTTCCGAGTCTCTCCGGCACCCCCCCACCTCTGGCTACATGCCGTATTGCATGCAATAGAAGTCAATGCGGAAAGAATTATCTTCGTTTCCACTGACTTCTATGGGGAAACTCGCTTTGCTATGCGAGTGCTTTGGATTACAAGCATTCTCCTGGAATGGATTATGCTCGTAATCCAAGGTTCCACTGTACCGTATTTATTGGCGTATAACACGCACCTTCACTTTAAGAGGGAAGTTTCAGGAAAAAAACATAAATTTTAAATAAAGAGCTGTGAAGCAAAATAAGGGTTAGTACCCATCTGCAGCCTCACAAGTGCCATGAATACAGCCCCACCATTGCCATGAATGCAGAAAACCCATTTCCATCAGTGCAGCACCCCCATTGCCAGGAATGCCACACCCCCATTGCCATGAATGCAGCACCCACCATTACCAGGAATGCAGCACCCACCATTGCCATGAATGCAGCCCCACCATTGCCAGGAATGCAGCACCCATCATTGCCAGGAATGCAGCACCCACCATTGCCAGGAATGCAGCAACCCCATTGCTAGAAATGCAGCACCCACCATTGCCAGGAATGCAGCACCCCCATTGCCATGAATGCAGCCCCATCATTGCCAGGAATGCAGCACCCAACATTGCCAGGAATGCAGCACCCACCATTGCCATGAATGCAGCACCCACTATTGCCATGACTGAAGCCCCACCATTGCCAGGAGTGCAGCACCCACCATTGCCAGGAGTGCAGCACCCACCATTGCCAGGAATGCAGCAACCACATTGCCATGAATGCAGCAACCCCATTGCCATGAATGCAGACTCACCATTGCCATCAATGCAGCCTGATTGATGCCCATCCATCTGCAGCCTTGGAAGGGAAAGGGAGGGGGCAGGACGAGCGCCAAAAGATTAAATACAGGAAAAACTCCTGCCTCTTTTATAGAAAGTCCCACCTCCTTTGATGAACAGAACAGTGGTCCAATGGCAGCGCCGGAGACGGGACTTCTTATTATCTCCTTTTTCTTATCTTTACCCTGTGTAAGAATCCAGGGCTTTCTACACATGCACCAATGGCGCGTTGCCGCAAGAGGAAATCTGTGCCAACTGAGCATAAGACTTGATGGAAAAAGGCAGAAATATGCCCAGGACGCGCACAGGAAGTGACATCAACCTGATGGAAAAAGGCAGGAAAAATGCCCAGGAGGCGCACAGGAAGTTACTTCAACCATCCCTATATAAGCCCAGCCCATACACTGCCAAATTGCTGGATTATCTTCAGTCCCCCCTTGTTCCTGTGCTAGTGTGTGATCTGTCTGAAATTGTTGTGACCTGGAAACCTATTTGACTACTCTTGATTGCTGCTTGCCATTGACCTCGGATTTGTACCTTAACCATTCTACTTCTTTGCCCCTTTGGTACTCAGCTGCCAGATTGGAACTGACCCCAGCTTGGATCTCAACCATTCTTCTTCTGATTAACTCTTTTATACTTCGTTGCCCAACTGGACTTGACCTCGGCTCGGATCTCGGACTAAGGCTTGCACGGTGCTCCACACCCCTGGCACCCGTGTCACTCGGTGTCCACCAAGTCTCTGTCTCCATCTCCAGAGGCTTCAAGGACCCAAGTGCAATGGAGGCCTCCCCACTACTTCGGTCTCACATCAGGTACGTGACTCTCGTGACAGAATAATCCAGCCATGTCTGAGACTGAGGGAAGTGCTTCCGCCTTCGAGGTCCTGTGCCAACAAGTGGCCTCTGTCAAGGGGTACTTTCAACTGGAAGGTCAGCTGACTGCAATGGCCAATCCTTCAGTTCTGAGCCCTGAGTTATGGCTATGGAGCAGCCCATCTCTACTCCAGCTCCTGAACCACAGGTTCCTATGCTTTCAGGAACGCCTGACGGCTATACTTTACCTTACAGCCTAGGACCTTCTCTTCAGAGGATACAAAGGTCGGGTTCATAGTAGCCTTACTTACAGAAGAACCTCAAGCATGGGCTCATCAGCTATTGGAAAGGGAAAGTCCTATAGTGCACTCACTGTCTTCTTCCTTCGATGCCATGGCAATGCTCTATGATGACCCACAACAAACCACCATGGCTGAAACTGTGTTGACCTTTCATCAACAGGGGAAATGCCCTGTTGAGGACTACGTAATGGAATTCCACAAGTGGGCTGCAGACACTGCATGGAACGATGCTGCCTTGCACCATCAGTTTTGCTTGGGCCTGTCCGAGCCCCTCAGAGACGAATTAGAAAGAGTGGGGCTCCCTGATACATTGGAACCTACAATTCAGTTGGCTATCCAGCTTGACCGCAGTCGCAGAGAACGAACCGGTATGGCCCGTCCCACATGTATGCTCCCACGAGTACCCATGCCTCCACACCTGAGAACCCCTGAGACCCACTCATCAACTCCAATTCATGACGCAGAACCAATGCAACTCGGCTTAGTTCATGCACCCCTCACACCCGAAGAGCGAAACGCCGTTGTCTGAACAATCTATGCCTTTATTGTGGTGGAGCGGGTCACTTTCTTCAGGGATGTCCCATTAGGCAGAGTAAATGGATCGAACCCCCCTCTGTTTCACCGTACGTTAAATCCTCACATCTCACCCTCAAGCAGCAATCAAGAGTAGTCAAATAGGTTTCCAGGTCACAACAATTTCAGACAGATCACACCCTCTGCCCCTCTTTGCAGATACCGGGAAGGATAATCCGAGTAGCAACCATTATTGAAAGAAGCCCCAGCCATTTACAGTTCATCTGGCAGATGGCTCCACACCAACCTTGGGTCCCATAAGCCATGAGACCACCCTCATATTGGCCACCACCGAAGCAGAATATCGGGAATATTTTCGGCTGGATGTGATTTCTTCCCCAATTTTTCCAGTTATTTTGGAGTTGGCTTTGGCAGCACCAGCCACAGATTGATTGGTCCACTGAAGTTGTGTCTTTCGGTTTCCCACAACGAGCCTGTTTGACGGTTCAACCCCTTTCCACAGATGACAACACTCTTCTCCCCCAGGTTTACAGAGACTTCCTGGACGTCTTCGACAAGAAGGGGGCTGCATCCCTACCGCCTCACCGGCCATATGATTGCCCCATTGAGCTTCTTCCTGGTTCTGCAATACCATTTGGGAGGATGTTCTCACTCTCTGAGCCTGAATTAGAAGTCCTCCGAAAATACATTGATGACAATCTTACGAAAGGGTTCATCTGTCCCTCTACCTCTCCTGCTGGCGCTGGACTCTTCTTTGTGGAAAACAAGGACCATTTTTTAAGACCATGCATCGACTACAGAGAATGGAACAGTATCACAATCAAGAATCGATACCTGTTGCCTCTAGTCCCTGAGATCATCCAAAGGTTCCGCACCACCAAGGTATTCTCAAAATTGGACCTAAGGGGGGGCCTACAATTTAATATGGATAAGAGAGGGTGATAAATGGAAAATGGCCTTTCGTACTAGGTTTGGCCATTTTGAGTACTTGGTCGTGCCATTTGGGCTGTGTAACGCCCCAGCAACTTTCCAACACTTAGTGAATGACATCTTTCGGTATTTTCTTGACCTCTTTATGATAGTGTACTTAGATGACATCCTTGTTTTTTCACCTTCCCTCGAGGCACATCACACCCTATACTTATCTACACTGATCATAGGAATTTGGAATACCTCCGTACAGCTAAACGTCTCAGACCCAGACAAGCCAGATGGGCTCTCTTCTTCACCCAATTTCAAATGCATATCACATACCATCCGGGTACCCTGGGAACAGATCAGCATGGATTACCTAGTGGAGCTACCACCCTCTGATGGGTTTACATCCATATTTGATGTTGTGGACCACCTTACAAAAATGGCTCATTTTATTCCTATGAAAATTGTAGGCCCCACTTAGGTCCAATTTTTAGAAGGACAGGGAAGGGCCCAATGAACTTAGGGCCCAATTTCTTAGAGGGACAGGCCAACTTCAAATGCCTGGTAGACATCCAAACCTTATCTCCCGGTTGAAGATCCAGGTCCCCTCGCCGCTTCGATCATAGATGGTCTTGTAATCCATCTGTGCCTTGGCCATGGTATCCTTTAGGAGCTCTAAGTTGTTGTGTAGAAACTCCACTCTGTTCCAGACAGCCGGGACCGAAGCAACAGCGCGCGTAGGACAGGGGAAAAAGAAGGGTAGTATCCCAGGTTGGCATAGAATGGTGGCTTCTTTTATATTTGAGCACCATTGGGATTAACCTATTGAAGTGAGTGGAGATTGGTGATTACCCTGTTGGATGAGTGCCATTCATCTATCCAGGGGGCTAGGAGATCCAGGCATTTTGAGGCCACTGAAGGATATCATATGTGCCTATTTTGCTTCACCATCTGGTAAGCATATAATCCATTTGGTGGTCGGGTACCTATTTTTCACCATATCCCCTAAGTGAAGTCACCATGGTGCATCTTTTGTCTGCTACGTTTGGATTTGGATTCCTTCATCTGTTTCTTCCAAATTTGTTTACCTTTATTTTACTATAAGGGACTTTATCTGTTTGAGCTGATATCATTATTTGGACTCTTGTCAGTATACTCTTATCATTTTTATGTGCTCCTCCGCGGCCATAAATGATATTTATTAGCATATAGTCCTATTTTAGTTTAATATATTTGGCACAGCTTTACATTTTCTTTTTTTTTTTACTTTCAAGATTTTTATTAGTTTTTCAAAACATAAATAACAAAGGAAAAATTATACAGTTACATATTCTAGATACTGCATCTCTAGGATAACTGGATCAGTTTCAGAACTAATAAATTTCCATATAATGTTATTATCACAAAATAATGGTAGCTTAAATATCTATACAAGTGGATAGGCTCCTAGAAAACGAGAAAAAATAACAAGATAGGAAGATTGATAATTCCCTGTTTACCCCTAACGGGATCATGCTGTAAACATGGGATAATGTTTCAAAGAAAACTTTACATAAACGGAGGATCATAAGGAATATGACAAGGAAGGGGGGGAGGAAGAGGGGATTGATGTATGGAAGTAGACATATATATCAGACCTTCTATAATAATGCATAAGGAAAGAAGAGGAAGAGAAGTAGAATTATCTCTCAGGGGCATAGTTAGTGGTTCTTAGGGTCCTTCAGATAGTTGGAAGCTCTAGGGTGTCCTATCCATTCGTTCCAATTTTTGAGGAAGTGACTTGTAGAACCTTTTTTATGTGCTAACATTAACTCATAGTGCGCCTGACTGTTTAGTCTCAGTATTACCTCAGATAGGTTAGGTGCTAAGGTAGATTTCCATAATTTGGTAATGGTGAGTCTTGCTGCTATAAGGATATTAGAAATTATAATTCTATACTGTGGAGGATAGATGTCAAGGTTTATACTTAACAAAGCCATTTCGGGTGAGAGTTTCTTCAAATTACCAGTGAAAGAAGCTATGAAGGTGGAGACCGATTTCCAAAAGCTAGAAAGAGTTTTACAACTCCATAATGTGTGTATCAGATTACCTATGTGGGTATCACATCTCCAACACCTAGAGGATGCAGTGGGGAATATTTTGCTGAGTCTATATGGAGTTAAGTACCAACGGTTGAGGATCTTTTGGGCATTTTCCCAGTGTTCAATGCATGCTGTTGATATGCTATTAACCTGTATGGCTTTTTGCCACTGTTCCCATGTGAAGGTCTGAGAAAGATCTTTTTCCCATTTCAGCATATTTTTAGACTTAGTATGGGTTGGGAAGCATGAAAGTAAATTGTATATATAGGATATACCTTTCTTCCCAGTAGTCTTGTGGGAGAGGAAAAATTCCCATAATGCGCTAGGGATTTCTACACTTTTTTCTGGGTGAAAATTTTTGGTAAAGGATTTGGCGGAAAGTTTATTTTTTATTCTCTGTTTGTGGTTATCTGGCAAATGTATAAAGAAGTTAAATCCCTGTTCAGACCAGGATGATGTATTTATACGTATTTTACAATAATCAATTACTCTGAGTGGTATAGGTACAAGGGCAGGGGCGTTCGAAGATTGCAATTTTGTTAAAGCGAATTTCCAGGCTGTCAATGTGGATTTAATTGTCAAGAAGTTTGGTGCATTTATTTTCCCTAAGGTGTGGCTGGCCATTGATAGGGAGAAAAGATCATTTCCTTTGGTTATTTTCCTTTCAATACTCAGCCACAGTTTATTATTAGAGTGTTTGAACCAGAATTTCATTTGGTCAAGGAGCGTGGCAAAATAATATAAACGAATATCTGGGAGATTCAGTCCTCCTTTAGTTTTGGGGGTAGACATAATAGATAGTGCAATCCTAGTTTTTTTTCCCATCCAGATCAAGTTGCTAATCTTTGAGTTAATTTGGGTGAAAAATTTTGCCGGTAACGGGATTGGGAGGGACCTAAAGTAATATAGTATCTTCGGCAGGATCTTCATTTTAAAGGCTGCTATTCTTCCTATCCAGGATAGCTGTGTTTTTTTTATTGATTGTATATCTTGATTTATTTGGGTTAGCAAGGAGGGATAGTTGGTATCGTACAATTTAGTTGGAGGATAGGCAAGTTGAATGCCTAAATAGGTAATAGAAGGATTATCCCAGTTATAATTAGAGTGTTGTCTTAGTTTAACAACCTGATCCGGTGGGATGTTCATAGGCAGAACATAACATTTATCAGGATTGATCTTATAGTAAGAGATGGATGTGAATGCTTCCAGAGTGCTGTTCACTTCATTAAGTACATTGTCAGTCGCTGATAGTGATAGAAGGACATCATCTGCAAATAGACCTAATTTATGTTCTACCTGATCTATTTTGATCCCCGTGACCTTGGGATTGGATCTAAAAGATATTGCGAGGGGTTCAATTGCTAATGAAAATATAATGGGCGATAGGGGGAACCCTTGTCTGGTTCCGTTCGTTAGATTAAATCTTTTAGATATATTTCCTGCAGTATATACTCTGGCAGAAGGGGTGGTGTAGAGTGACATTATAGCTTCAAAAATAAATCCAGAAAATCCAAATTTCCTAAGAGTTTCCTCCATATATCCCCAATGCACTCTGTCGAATGCCTTCTCTGCATCCAATCCAAGGAGCAGGGAAGGCATTCGACTACGCTCTATAAGACTAATGAGGTCAATCATGCGTCTAGTGCTGTCTGGGCCTTGTCTCCCTCTCACAAATCCAACCTGATCTGGTTCAATTAGATAGGGTGTGATTTCTAATAATCGGTTGGCAATGACCTTAGCAAATATTTTCAGATCCGAATTTAGTAGTGATATGGGCCTGTAATTAATTGGTGATGTCGGGTCTTTCCCTTGTTTTGGAATAGTAACAATAATTGCTTCAAGCATTTCTTTGGGGAACGAATAGTTTACCACTGCATGGTTAAATATTTTAGCTAGAAATGGGGTAAGTGTTGTGTTAAACGCCTTATAATATTCACTGGATAAACCATCTGCTCCTGGGGTTTTATTTGCTGGCAGTTTTTGAATGACTCTCTTAATTTCCTCAGGGGTTATTGGGTCGTTCAGCCTTTCGAGGTCACTCTGATCTACAGTGGGGACATTAATCTTACTTAGGAATTGGGCTATTTGTGTTGGTGTTGGCTGGATAGTATTAAGATCATCCTTTAAGTTATATAAGCTTTCATAATAATCAGCAAATGCAATTATACTTTGTGGGTTGTATAGTACTTTCCCTGTTTTGTGATGAACTATTTTTTCTATTTTTTGTTTTCTTTGTCTATGGCGTAATTGGGAGGCCAGTAGTTTCCCTGCTTTATTTCCCTGTGAGTAATAGGTTAATTTTAATCTCTTAAGGTATTTTTCGTGGTTGGAAATCAGTATTGCTCTAAGTTCATTTCTTGTTTCGTTTAATCTTTGAAGAAGGGTGGGATTACTGGGGGATGTTTTGTGATCTTTTTCAAGTTCAGTTATTCTAAGTAGTAGTTTGGCTATTGACTGTGTGCGTCTTTTTTTTTCCCTCGAGGCTAATTGGATCAATATTCCTCTAATAAACGCCTTATGGGCACACCATATACTAGAGATAGATACCATATCATTATCATTTACCTTGAAGAATTCTTCCAATCTTTCCTTCATCACTGCCAGAGCCTCCCTTTGGGACAAAATATAAGTGTTATTTCTCCAGAGTGTATGATTTGAATTTGGCTGTTTTAAATTTATGCTTAGCGATATTGGGGCATGGTCGGACCATGTTATGTTAAAGATGCAAGCATTTGATATTTTTTGGAGGAGGACTCTGTCAGTGATGAAGAGATCGATCCTAGAGTATGATTTATGTACTTTTGAAAAGAAAGTGAAGTCCTTTTCTGTTGCGTGGAGACATCTCCATGGATCATGCAGATCCTCGTATGAGAAAATGTCCTTTATACCTTTTCTTTTGGATAGAGTTCCTTTGGTTGAGTCTAGAAGTGGGTCCATCGTTGCGTTAAAGTCTCCACAGTAGATGACATTGCCCTTTTGAATCTTCTTCACCATTTTGATTACTTTTTGAAGGAATTGATGGGGATTTTTGTTCTGTGCGTAAATATTGGCAATTGTTAGAACTGTGTTTTCAATTTTAGCGACCAAAATCACATATCTTCCTTGTCGATCAATTTTGGAATCAAGGAGTTGGAAAGAGATTGTATCTTTAATGATCGTTAGGACTCCTTTCTTCTTTTTGCTATTGCAGGATGCAAAGATTTGTGGGAATTTTGGGTGGGCAAATTGAGGGGGGTTGTCCCTTGCAAAGTGTGATTCCTGGATGCATAAGATGTCGCTTCCAAATTTCAATGCATCAGTCCATAGGGCTTTCCTTTTGAATGGGGTGTTGAGGCCTTTCACATTTAGTGATAGTAAGTTCAAATTAGTCATGGTGGGAATAGATGTCTTGCGGCTATGCTGCTTCCATACATATCTGAGCTTGTTAAAGTTGAGCTGAGGGGGAAAGATGAGGAAGGGAGCAGGGATTTAGACTCACAAAAATAAAGAAACATATAAGAACTGGTGAGTTGGTGTGCAACTCTCGTGTGCATTTCAATATGCACTTTAACTCAGGGACTAGAAGTCGAAGGTAAATAAAGACCTATTCTCCCTGTGAACTATAAACCTGAGGCACTTGGGATTTTGGTGAGTTGCAAGAGAGGGGGGAGAGAGAATAGGGTCTCACTCCCATACTCTTTATCCAGCGGACGTGTCATCCATGACTAGTATTCCATGGAGGTGTCAATTTCTCTATTGCGGCTTTAATGGACGAGTTGGTTTCTTCATTAATAAGCAGGCCCCATTTCCCTAGTATTTTAAGTCCTTCTTCCAATGTGTGGATTGTGTGTGACACATTATTTTTTTCCACAATCAGTTTGGTCGGGAAACCCCATTTGTAGATTATCTTGTGATTGCGTAGCATTTTTGTGATCGAGTTTAGGTTTTTACGCGCCAGGATAGTGGCTTGAGAAAGGTCGGAGTACATGGTAATTCCAGCGTATGGGTCTGGCAGTGGAGCATGGTGTCTCGCGAATTGCATCACGATATCTTTTGTCTGGAAAAAATGGATTTTAGCGATTACATCTCTCGGGAGTTTTTCCGGGATATATGATGGTTTGGGAAGTCTGTGAGCTCTGTCAATCACTAAGTCTTGATTCTGTAGTGAGGGGATAAGATCTGTGAACATTTTTTGTAGAAATTTCCTCAAATCAATATTTTTGACATTTTCCGGTATACCGCGGAATTTAATATTATTTCTTCTGGCCCTGTCTTCGAGGACTGTGACTTTAAGTTTTAGCTGCTTGACTTCTTCTTCAAGAGCAAAATGATTGTCTACTAGTTCATTGTGGGCATCTGTGAAGTCAGTCAGTTTGTTCTCAATGTAATCCACACGGTCTCCTAAGTCATCTATTTCCCTTTTGGATTTTTGCATAAATGATTTCATGTCATGCTGAATTGCTCCTCTTAATGATTTTAACATTTCTTTCATATCAGAGTCAATTAAAGCCTTTCCTGAGGTGGGGAAAGCATCTAGCTTTTCATCAAAAGGGTTAATTTCTGCTTCTGTTTCAGTTACCTCATCTATATCAGTGTCACTTACTTTGTCTTCTTCTGTATCTATTTTTCTCTTCTGCTTAGGAGGGCTAGTAACATCAGGTTGGAATGTCTCCTGTTCCAGTGACAATGGCTGTGGCTGCAGTTCTATTGTCTCTCTCCTCACAGAGCGCGCTGCCTGCTTGTCTGTGTGTGTGAGGGGGGAAGGGACAGTGCCATTTTTCTTCCTCACAGCACCGTTTTGTTTGGGGAAGGAGTCCAATTTGCGGGGTTTATCCCGCAAAGTACGCTTCTCCATGGCTGGGGTGAGGGTCTGTGAGCTTTCCGCTGTGTCCCTGAGTCCTCAGGTTTATTTTCTGTCGCCGCTAGCCGCTTAGGGAGATGAGGAGAGCAGGAGCTCTAGCAAGAAACGGCCATTCCACTCCTCCGCAAGCTTTACATTTTCTATATAGTTCATTGTGTGTGTATCCCACTTTTAGCAGCTGCCATTGTTACAGATATTTAGTTTTACATTTATTCTAAGCGCGGTCTATTTATTTTCATATTGCTGGTTCTGATACTATTTACCGCAGCTGGGGATTAATACCTTTATTGTTATTTAACATTCATTTGTTATCTTTGGGACATAGGATCACCCTTATAAATCATCATCCACAATGGATGTTTTTGATTTTAGAGCCACTAAGGTGGTCGATGTTGAAGGGGTGTTTGAACTCTATAAACATGATGAGGGTGACTTAAGTGGCACTTTTGTCAGATTAAAGAATCTTATGATCTCAGAGAATCACACGAAATGGGACATTGCTTATTTGGAAACTTATATCAAATATTCAATGGTACTGAGTAGCAGTGATGTAAGTAACTGAGTTAAAATAAACGGAGTTACTTAACGCAGTTACTTTAGAGGGTAACGAGTAATCTAACTGATTACTTTTCCCCTCATGGTAACGCAGTTCCTTGGGCGGCGTTACCGCAATTACATCTACTGCCACTAGATGGCAGTCGTGTAATTCTGGTGTCTTGCTGAAAAAGTTCCCCCGTTGAATAAGGACCCCCTGTACTGCGCAGGCGCAGCGCTTGCGCAGTACGAAGGACTACGGAGCTTATGAAAATTGCCGAACCTAAACAGCTCTGAGTGAACTCTACACCGTGCAGACACAGTTACCATGTAATTGTACGAGGCATTGCCGCACGCTCCCGATGCTCGTGCTACTCTGCAAGGGGCGTCTATCGTGTAACTAAGGGGCAGGTCTAGTATTACTGTAACCAAGGGGCGCATTTATTATTATTATTGTTATATATCGAGCTCTGCCCATTAATTTAACATTCGCCCTCTTCTGTAGCCATCCAGCCATTCTGTAGCAATAAAAATAGACCCGCCCCTTGCTTACACGCTATAACAGATCTGCCCCTTGGTTAGAGTAATAATAGAGCAGCCCTTTGGTTACACAATATATAACAATAATAATAAATGCGCCCCTTGCTTACAGTAATACTAGACCCGCCCCTTAGTTACACGTATAGAATATAAAAAAAAAAGTCACAGTTACTTTGCTGCGTAACTAATTACTTTTCCAATGTAGTAACTGAGTTACTAACGCAATTACTTTTTGGGAGAAGTAATTTGTAACTTAACTAATTACTTTTTTAAAGTAAGATGACCAACACTGCCGAGGAGTTTAAGGTGGGAAGTAGCACCCCAAAAAGGAGACTTGGACCTGGAGGAATGGTATAAATATTTCAACCAGGCCGGGGTCTCCTTTTTGAAATTCCTGGTAGAGAGGAAAATGGTTAAATTGTCTAAATTGGATGATGAGATCAAAAACATCCAGATAAAACTAGCTACCGTTAAAAATAGCGATGAGTACCGTGAAAAGTCATATAGTCTCGTAAAAATCCTTGAAAAGGAGGACAAGGATCAAAGAATCAAGAAGAAAAAAAAATATAATAGAGATTTGGCTGACTACACTGGAAATGTGGTCTTTGAGTGGCAAAAAAAACTTTTGGATGAATTATCCAAACAGAATAATCCAGAAATGGAAGTCGCTGTACCATTGAACACAACTGCGGTAGGAGGAGTACTGTACAATCTACTCAACCCTCTAACCCTAAACAAACTAATTCCAACATTCTATCACAACCAAATGGAGGAAATCAATTTTACCAGTCCCCTCGGAGGGGGCGTGGGAACAATAGGGGATTACCTCCCGATCGAGGCAATTTCAAGCAATTTGGCCCTCCCAGATTTACTCAGGGCTCATATGAGGTAGGCCCAGATTTTTCAAACCACTATACCCAACATGGCAGGGGCAGGGGCTCACAAGCCAACCATCAGGGAGGGTGGGGCCAATCTAATAATCGAGATTCTGAACAACAGTTTCCTTCCTATGGCTATTCAGGTTAAAAATGCATTTTTCTCACTTAGTGATGCTAATGGCCCTGATGAGGAATTTGATTTTCACCCTCTGTTCCAGTCCCATCCAAGTGATACTCTCACATATGGTCCATATCGGGCTCCCAATTTAGACCAAGCGGTGTGCGGCCCCCACAAGGTACAAACCGATTAGGCGAAAGAGGAGAGGAACCAGAGGGGGGAGGCGGATTAGAGCAATTAAAAAGACCAAGGGTCTAATAGGTGAGGGGATTTTTAATTTGAGCTCCAAGCCTTTGTCGGAATCTGAACAATGTATTCTAGACAAGGGCTTGAAGTTTGCGCCCCCAAAGGGTCTGAATAAGTTCCATACTTTCATGGACATACACAAATTCGTAAGGAAGCTCAATATCAAGAGGTATATGATTGGAAATTCAATTCCCAACAATACCAACAATGGGGGCACTGTGGCTACACAGGTAGTACATTCTGGTTTGGCAAAAGCCTCCCTTTTTAATCCCCCAGGAGGATTTGCACCTTCCCTTCGGGTGTTCAGGGATGTAATGCTAAGAGACCTTAAACTCATGGAGGTGAAAAAGGTAAAAATGAATAAGACACTACAGGAAGGTTTGGATTCACTTTGTACAAGAAAAGATTTGGTCATTAGACCTGCGGATAAGGGGGGAGGGGCATTGTGGTGCTGGATAGGGAGACTTATTTGACTAAAATGCATAGAATTGTGAATGATGGTAACACATACATTTAATTGCCCTCAGACCCCAGAATCCAATACACTAGGGATCATGAAAAAATAGTGGCTGCTGGATGTAATGTTGGCATCCTGAGCCCTAAGGAGGCCCTTTTCCTTTTTCGTAGGGCTCCATGTACACCAGTTTTATATTACTTACTGTTGGATTCAATATGAACTCATGTGCTATTTCTGCGATTCACTTCCTGTTTGCTATAAGCCTCAGTTGGAATGAAGCATATCAAGCTTTGTAATTAGAGGAACAATGGCTTGGCTCAGGCCCACCTGCTGTGATATATGTGATTACAGGCTCCAAGAGAATAAGATCGAACTAGACGGCTCAAGGCTAATAAAGACGCTGCCCCTAGTGGACAATACAGCATGCTTCCTGAAGAATGTACAGACGTGTAAAGGTTTACCTCTTTGTGACGTCTATTGGATGCAAAGCAAATGGGACTGGCAATGGGGGGAGTTTGAATGAGTGAGTTTGTTAAAAGGGATTGTAGCAGAGAGCTCTGTCTCTGTGTCTCTAGGCTTGTTGAGGAAAACATGTCATGAGGATGTGCTCTACTAAGCTGATGACTCAGCCATCTTGAGGCCTAACCATGTGGACACCTCTCTTATTCCATCTCAGCTACTAAGATGTGCTAAGTATACGATTGTATTGTATTATGATTGTATGCTATGTAATCTTGTAACTTCTAATAATAAGCTTATATAAGCTTTCTTATTTCCTTGGGAAATAAATGAGATTTGATTGATCTTAAACCGTGTGTTTGGTTGCATAGTTAACTTTTATTATTGTGATATTAACAGTAGCTTGCGCTCATAGTTTTAACAGACTAACATAATTATAGGGACTAGACAAATTAATACATAGATGATTTAATATTAGTTATTAATATTAAATCACATTCTACATTTGGCACCCCAAGATTTAGACGTGTAGAATATATATTTTTTCTGCACAGGATTCACAAACCCTAAGGCATTTTTGTTTTGAGTCCCGTTAAGCACAAATCCTCAGACATCCAGAATGGAAAATCGTCTCTAGTGTGGACAAGATTGGCGCTGGCTCGCGAATTCTGAAACCACGCTTGGCTGGTCATGAAAATTCTGTGAAAGATCTCATTAGTGAAAGCTGTGGCTGATATATGTATGTACGTTAAATGTTTTGTGCGTTAGGCTGGTAACTTAGCGAGTTAGGGATTGATCACCCTTGGTTTTATGATATAACTGGTAGATTGACAGGATAGACCACACAGCACTGAGGAAAAAGTGGGAATATATATTTTTATTTTTTTATATATTTTTATTTTTTATATATTTTTTTTATATTTTGTTATTTTTTTATTATTTAGTTTATATTTAGTTTTCCCCACGTGAATGTGAAATAGCTTGCTGTTCCAATAGGAGTTCAATGTGGCCGGCAATTTAAGAGAGGAGAGCATTAAGAGTGTGTTCTCTAGAAGAAATCCGTAGTTAAACGGATTTTGCATTTTTTTTTTCCTTCTGCTTGTGGGACTACAGATGAAAAACTAGACTTTGAACAGCTTTTTATCTGAGTCTCTGTGGTTGTTTGTTTATCTGTTGTTTATCTGTGTTGCATTGTAACCAACTGTTGCAAAAACAGGTTTCACAGCTTCAGTGTAGAGGGTTTGCTAATTAGCATATCAATGGAAGCCATTGAACTTTTCATTGCCAAACATGGCAATGTTAGATTTCAATCTACACAAGAGAGGGAATTGACACAACAATTTAGTGAGCTTTTGAGACAATGTAATACACATAACAGTCTTATAAGTAATAAATCAAAATGTGGCAAAAAACAGAGAATGGGCAATGCCTTATGCATGTCAATGAGAATGAAGGAAATTGCCGAACAAAAGGAATTAGAATGGTCTGCTGAAAGAAAACAGTTCATGCAACAGGTACAAAGTATAACAAAAAATATATTAATTGGGGTTGAGAACGCAGATGCGCAAGCGCGTAGTCAGATTGAACAATTAGTGACAGAAAAATGCGAATTGGAACAGAGATTAGATGAATTAGGAAAAACGTGTGAGTTAAGAGAAGGTTGCATTGCATTTTTGAATCAAAGGGAGGCTGAGAATTTTCAGGTTATCACACTGCTTAAGGAGGAATTACAGGGTGCACAGGCAGCCATAATGGAGTTATCCTCCAAACATGCAATAGCCAAATGTGCAATGGTGGAGGTACCCTCCGCACATGCTCAGTGTACAAAAATAAAAGTGTAACATGAAGAAAACCTGTATGCTATTGTTGCTGCAAATCATATTACTATGATGGGAATCAATGTTGGAGATGTAAATAAAAATGTGATAACTGCACTTGAAATTGATTCAGGAGTTGAAATGGAAACTTCTGATGACTCCTCAGATTATGAAAGTGTAAAGTCTGTTCATTCCAATCGTAGTAATAGTATCCAGCAATGTGAATTTCCAGCAACATATGTTAAAAAAGGGCCTATGCAGGGAAACCAGAGCTAAAATGTTATTTGTGTAAAAGGGGAGGTCACATCGCAAAGTATTGTTGGGCGAATAACGATATCAAAAGAAGATCATACCCGAAAACGACCCTCAAGGCATTATGAATGTTATTCGGCCAGGTGGGGTAGCAATCCAAAGCATGGAGCCCATAGTAAGTAAACCCAGTTCCCGGTTAAGACCCAATTACGGAGTCTACAAACTGAAAAGCAATATGTAGGACAGTTGCGTAAAATCAAAATGGAGGTAGCCGCATGGTTATTCAAACATAGCACTGGGGGAAGCAATGTTAGCAGCACTTAGTCAGCTGTAAGTATGTTAAAAATATTCTGATCAAAGTTTCCTTTCTATAAATAAGGTTTGATGTGAGTTTCAGGTTTGGAATATGATAGAGGACCTTGATATATAGTTTTATTATTTTCAAGGATGAGCCTCTAAATTGAATAACTCTGTTGTGATTATTTTTTTTTCCTCTTATTTTTAAGTATTTTTGCAGGTTTAATATTTTATTAATTTTTTTATTATTTTTTTAAATAATTTTTTTAAATTTTTTTATAAATTTTTTTTCATTTTTAACCACTTGCCGACCGCCCCATGTATATATACGTCGGCAGAATGGCACGTACAGGCAAAATCACGTACCTGTACGTGACATTCTTCCAGCGGGTAGGGTGTCCGATTGGAACCCCCTCCGCCGGCGGGGACGGTCGGCATCGCTTCAGGAGCGATCCGGGACGAGGGGACGGCCAGTGGTTTCTGGCCACCCCCTGGCGATCGCTCCTGGCGAATGAAAAGCTTCCCCTTCCTGTCTATTGTATAGACAGGAAGGCGGAAGTGATGTCACGCTCGGTGCGCCGGTCTATGTGACCGGAACGCCGAGGAGTGAAGATGTACAGGTTAGTGCACAAACAGTACACTGACACCAGTACACATAGGCACACAATCCACCCCCCTGTCACCCCCAGATCACCCCCTTCCCCCCAGTCACAGTGTTACTAATTGCAGTGATCATTTATTTACTGATCACTGCATTTAGTGTCAGTGTGACTGTAATAACTGTCAGGGCAGTTAGTTTTAGGTCCAAGGTAGCCCCCTACCCCCCCTAATAAAGGTTTAACCCCCTGATTGCCCCTAGTTAACCCCTTCACCCCCTTTTGCCAGTGTCACTAAGCGATCGTTTTTCTGATCGCTGCATTAGTGTCGCTAGGTAACCATTTATTTTTTATTTTAACCGCCATGTTTATATAGGTTCATAAATAGGTTTATAGGTCAGCTACCCCCATATTACAACCTAAATAAAGGTTTTAACCCCCTGATTGCCCCTAGAGTTAACCCTTTCACCAGTGATCACCGTATAAGTGTCACTGGTGACGCTGGTTAGCCAGTTAGTTATTTCGTTATTTAGGTTCCCCGTCAGGTTTTTATATAGCGTCAGGTACCCCCATATATTACCTAATAAAGGTTTAACCCCCTGATTGCCCCTAGTTAACCCTTTCACCCCCTTTTGCCAGTGTCACTAAGCGATTGTTTTTCTGATCGCTGCATTAGTGTCACTGGTGCCGCTAGGTAGCCAGTTTTTTTTTGTATTACTGTTACGGGTGACGCTGGTTAGTTAGCTTGTTTTGTATACTGTCAGGGCACCCGCCATTTATTACCCAATAACGGTTTAACCCCCTGATCGCCCGGCGGGTGATATCAATTAGGTTTTAGGGTCAAATAAGGTCTGCGTCGCCCCAGGTTAGTGCCAGTACCGCAAACACCCACGCGCAAAGCATACACCTCCCTTAGTGGCACAGTATCTGAACAGATCAATATCTGATCAGATCTATACTAGCGTCCCAGCAGTTTAGGGTTCCAAAAAAACGCATTGTTAGCGGGATCAGCCCAGATACCTGCTAGCACCTGCGTTTTCCCCCTCCGCCCAGCCCAGCCCAGCCCAGCCCACCCAAGTGCAGTATCGATCGATCACTGTCACTTACAAAACACTAAGCACACATAACTGCAGCGTTTGCAGAGTCAGGCCTGATCCCTGGGATCGCTAACATTTTTTTTGTGGTAGCGTTTTGATTCAGTCGCTAACAGTCAGGAGCTTTTTTACCTGTGAATCTCAAAAAAATAAAAAAAACAAAAATAGTTGCCGTTTTATTGTTCTCTCTCTCTCTCTATTCTCGCTCTTTTTTTACTCCATTCTATTCTGCAATGTTTTATTATGTTTTATCATGCTTGCTTTTCAGGTATGTAATTTTGTTTACTGTGTTTTAGTGTTAAGCATTTTTTTGTTTTCAGGTGCGCCATTCAGTTGCAGCGCGGATTTATTTATCTTGACAGCAACAGCGTTTGCTCCCACGATACATAAAGCCGCGACTCCAACGCTGTAGGAGGTGATTTCACCACCACAGTTAAAAAAAAGAGCATATGTGCCGAAGCATGGGGGCAGCAGGGGGGGGGGAGCGATTGGCTGCTAATGCCACGTACATACGGTCGAAATTCCGACCGTGTGTACACGGCATAACTTTTGCGGGAGGATGCCCCCATGCATCGGCATATATAAATGGTGCATGTATGCCCATCATTAGAAGTGGGTGGATGAAGGGAGGTATTCTAATGGTGGGCATACCCACCAATCAATCTCTTTTTTTCGTTCAGCCAAGAGGCTGCATGAAAAAAAAAAGATTACAATATATGTCCAGTATGTTGCTGGACTTTGAATGGTTATACCAGAATGATGCCTGCAGGTTTAGGTATCATCTTGGTATCATTCTTTTCAGCCAGTGATCGGCTTTCATGTAAAAGCAATTCTAGCGGGTAATTAGCCTCTAGACTGCTTTTACAAGCAGTGGGAGGGAATGTCCCCCCTCCCGGATATAAACTGCGCCATTGGGAAATTGGGAAAGCATTTTATCACACCAATCTTGGTGTGGTCAGATGCTTTGAGGGCAGAGGAAAGATCTAGGGTCTAATAGACCCCAATTTTTTCAAAAAAAGAGTACCTGTCACTGCCTATTGCTATCATAGGGGATATTTACATTCCCTGAGATAACAATAAAAATCATAACAAAGAAAAAAAATGGAAGGAACAGTTTAAAAATAAAATAAAAAAGCTAAAAAAAAAAAAAAAATAAATAAAAAAAAAAAAATCACCCCTGCCCCCCCTTCTCTTGCGCAAAGGCGTACACAAGCGTTGGTCTGGCGTCATATGTAAACAGCAATTGCACCATGCATGTGAGGTATCACCGCGAAGGTCAGATCGAGGGCAGTAATTTTAGCAGTAGACCTCCTCCGTGAATCTAATGTGGTATCATGTAAAGGCTTTTAAAGGCTTTTAAAAATGTATGTAGTTTGTCGCCACTGCGTGTTTGTGCGCAATTTTAAAGCATGTCGTGTTTGGTATCCATGTACTCGGCCTAAGATCATATTTTTCATTTCATCAAAAATTTGAGCAATATAGTGTGTTTTAGTGCATTAAAATAAAAAAAAGTGTATTTTTTCCACAAAAAATGCGTTTGAAAAATCGCTGCGCAAATACTGTGTGGAAAAAAAAAATGCAACACCCACCATTTTAATCTGTAGGGCCTTTGCTTTAACAATATATTTAGTGTTTGGGGGTTCAACGTAATTTTCTTGCAAAAAAAAATATGTTTTCATGTAAACAAAAAGTGTCAGAAAGGGCTTTGTCTTCAAGTGGTTAGAAGAGTGGGTGACGTGTGACATAGGCTTCTAAATGTTGTGCATAAAATGCCAGGACAGTTCAAACCCCCCCAAATGACCCCATTTTGGAAAGTAGACACCCCAAGCTATTTGCTGAGAGCAATGTTGAGCCCATTAAATATTTATTTTTTTGTCCCAATAGATTGAATAATGAAAAAAAATATATATATATTTATTTTACAAAAAGTTGTCACTAAATGATATATTGCTCAAACATGTCATGGGCATATGTGGAAATACACCCCAAAATACATTCTGTTGCTTCTCCTGAGTACGGGGATACCACATGTGTGGGACTTTTTGGGAGCCTAGCTGCGTACGGAACCCCAAAAACCAAGCACCGCCTTCAGGCTTTCTAAGGGAGTAATTTTTTTTATTTCACTTCTCACTGCCAATCACAGTTTCGGAGGCCATGGAATGCCCAGATGGCATAAAACCCCCCAAAATGACCCCATTTTGGAAAGTAGACACCCCAAGCTATTTGCTGAGAGGTATTGTGAGTATTTTGCAGATGTCGCTTTTTGTCACAAAGTTTTGAAAATTGAAAAAAGAAAAAAAAAATTTTTTTTTCTTTACTTTCTTCATTTTCAAAAACAAATGAGAGCTGTAAAATACTCACCATGCCTCTCAACAAATAGCTTGGGGTGTCCACTTTCCAAAATGGGGTCATTTGGGGGGTTTTTGTGCTATTTTGGCATTTTATGGCCTTCGAAACTGTGATAGGTAGTGAGGAGTGAAATCAAAAATTTGCACCCTTAGAAATCCTGAAGGTGGTGCTTGGGTTTCGGGGCCCCGTACACGGCTAGGCTCCCAAAAAGTCCCACACATGTGGTATCCCCATACTCAGGAGAAGCAGCTAAATGTATTTTGGGGTGCAATTCCACATATAACTATGGCATGTGTGAGCAATATATCATTTAGTGACAACTTTTTGAAAAAAAAAAATTCTTTTTTATTTTTGTCTTTATTCAATCACTTGGGACTAAAAAAAAAAATATTCAATGGGCTCAACATGCCTCTCAGCAAATAGCTTGGGGTGTCTACTTTCCAAAATGGGGTCATTTGGGGGGGTTTTGTACTTCTCTGCCATTTTAGCACCTCAAGAAATGAAATAGGCAGTCATAAATTAAAAGCGGTGTAAATTCCAGAAAATGTACTCTAGTTTGTAGACGCTATAACTTTTGCGCAAACCAATAAATATACGCTTATTGGCATTTTTTTTACTAAAGACATGTGGCTGAATACATTTTGGCCCAAATGTTTGACTAAAATTGAGTTTATTAGATTTTTTCTTATAACAAAAAGTAGAAAATCTCTTTTTTTTTCAAAATTTTCGCTCTTTTTCAGTTTATATCGCAAAAAAATAAAAATCACAGAGGCAATCAAATACCATCAAAAGAAAGCTCTATTTGTGGGAAGAAAAGGACGCAAATTTCGTTTCGTTACAAAATTGCATGACCGTGCAATTACCAGTTAAAGTAGTGCAGTGCGAAATTGAAAAAAGACCTCAGGTCCTTAAGCTGACAATTGGTCCGGGGCTGAAGTGGTTAATGTTTTTTTTTTTATTTATTTATAATTTTTTTTTTAATGTTTTAAATTTTTAATGTTTTTAATTTCATTTTTAGTTTAGTGGTTTATTCTACCATTCTGGCTTGTACGTGTTCCCCTAACAGTACGACTAATGGGAAAAGGCTTTGGGGACTTAAAAGGTCAATTATCATGATAATTGTGGGTAATCATTGTCTTTGTGTTCCTTTTCCAGAGACCAGGAAAGAAGTTAAACGGGTTTGGATACTAATGTTTTTTTTTTGTTTGCAGGTCTGTCAAAGTGAGAACAACAGTGGGCAAATATAGCAAAACAGGGGTTAGGTTATTTTAAATGCATAATCAATCACATGGTATCATGAGCTCATTAATTAGTAATTGTTTGCAAACAATGAAACATTTTTTAAACAATAGTCTGACATTAATGGACTAAAGAGTTACAAATGAAGTTACAAATGTTTTGTTTGTGTTGTTTTTCCCATTAACTAATTGTCTTTCAGATCAAAAGGAGCATGTACTCTTTTCATGGCTTTAATTAAAAGTTGAGTGTTTGTCATTGTTATATGGTGGTTGTCTTGTCATGTTGTTCTTAGGTGATAATGGGCAGATTTACATTTTTTTTCTTCTCAAAAATTTTTTTTTTGGGGGTATTGGTTTAGTCAGCTATTTTATTGTTGTTTTGTTCAGATGGAAAAAAATCCAAAAGGCTTAGGCTTTGTTCACCTGAAAGGGGGTTAGTGCAGACATCTTAAAGATAAAGATAAATGCATTGTTTTTTTTTTGTGTTATTAAATTGAGAACTTTTGAGCAACAACATTGATGTTGGTTTTTGAAATTTTTGATCATACCATGGGGGTCCATTTTAGAGTCGGTTCAGCCTAAAGAAGTCATGGTTGTTTGGATAGTTTGGTCAGAGTTGCAGAAGCCAGGAATATTAGATACCTGGGTTCCAAGGAGGGAAATATGAGAAAATATAGTAAGCGAGCAGATATTATGGATAAGAAAAGACTGTGCCTATCAACAATACTTGCTGGACTCTCTCCTGATAAATCTCTCCTGATAAATGCAAACGTTTTATTAATACATGTGCAATGCGTTGGAGGTTGGGGGAAGGAATATAACTAGAGTTGAGCGGACACCTGGATGTTCGGGTTCGGCCGAACTTCGGAAAAAAGTCCGGGTTCGGGACCGAACTTGACCCGAACTTGACCCCAAACTCCGAACCCCATTGAAGTCAATGGGACCCGCACTTTTGAACACTAAAATGGCTGTAAAAAAGTCATGGAAAGGGCTAGAGGGCTGCAAATGGCAACAAAATATTGGTAAGAGCATGGCAAGTGATCTGCAAACAAATGTGGATAGGGAAATAACTTAAAATAACATAAAAAAATAAAAAATAAAAATAAAATGCTGGAGGCCCCCTTCTCAGAAGAAGAGGTACAGGAAGTCACATATGGTGGGAATACCCCAGAATACGCACTTTCTGGAAAAAAATTATTCAATTTAATGGATAAGATAGTGGGAAAATAAAATACTTGGAAATTAAAAAAAATGAAAAAATTATAATCTTGACCTAGGAGGACGAAATTCAAATGGAGTAGGAGGTTGAGGTGGCGGTGGATGTGGCGGTGTAGGTGGAAGCGGCGGTGGAGGACGAACACTGGTTCAAAAATACAACAATGGCTGGGTAAGGCTAGTGGTGAATGATGTGTTGAAATTCTGTCCCCCGTCGCATAGTGTCCGCCCTGTACTGCGCTTGCTCAGTACGTAGGACAAGGGGATTTCGAAACTCTCTGAAGACGATGCGCGGTGACTCCAGGTTCAAGCCACATCATCCGAGGTTGAAGCCTAGCCAAGCGAGCCCGTGAGGGGCCCTGTTACTATGTGCTACCGTATGTCCACTTGGATGGTCGGGCTTGAACCTGCACTCACTGCGCAGGCGACGTTCATCTTTGGAGATTTTGTGAATCTCCTTGTCCTCCGTACTGCGCAAGCACTGCACCTGCGTAGTAAGTGGCCGGACACTATCCGATAGCAAGACAGTTTTCGTCAGAACACCGGTATATGTGTCTATTCTGCACAAGGTACGGCCAAGTCCTGTGGGATCAATGCCTGGTTCATTTTAATGAACGTGAGCTTGTCCACATTGGCTCTGGACAGGCGGCTGCGCTTGTCTGTGATAAGGCCCCCTGCCGTGCTAAATACACGTTCAGATAATATACTGGCGGCAGGGCAGGCCAGCACCTCCAAGGCGTATAGGGCAAGCTCAGGCCATGTGCCCAATTTGGAGACCCAGAAGTTGAAGGGGGCAGAACCGTCATGCAGTACGTGTAGGCGTGTGCACACATACTGCTCCACCATGTTGGTGAAATGCTGCCTCCTGCTAAGACGTTCCATCTCAGCTGGTGGTGCTGGTTGTTGTGGCGTGCTGACAAAGCTTTTCCACATTCCGGCCATGCTAACCTTGCCTTGCGAGGTGCTGGCGATGCCCCGGCTGCGTTGGCGACCTCTTCCTCCTCCTCTGCCTTCGCCTTGTGCTTCCACCGTACCCCCGCTTCCAAGTGGGAATGCCACCAGCAGTGCGTCTACCAGCATGTGCTTGTACTCGCGCATCTTACGATCACGCTCCAGTGAGGTAATTAAGGACGGCACGTTGTCCTTGTAACGGGGATCCAGCAGGGTGACCACCCAATAATCAGCACCAGTTAAAATGTGGGCAACTCGGCGGTCGTTGCGGAGACACTGCAGCATGTAATCGCTCATGTGTGCCAGGCTGCCCAGAGGCAAGGAAAAGCTGTCCTCTGTGGGAGGTGTATCGTCTGTGTCCTCTGTATCCCCTCAGCCATGCACCAGTGATGGACATGAGCTGGTCTGGGTGCCACCCTGCTGTGAACATGGTTCCTCCTCCTCCATCTCCTCCTCATCCTCCACCTCGTCATCCTCCAGAACTGTGCCCTTGCTGCCAGACAATTGTGTACCTGGCGCTTGTTGGTGCAGGAACCCACCCTCGTAGCCACTTGTAAATGACTGCCCTGAAAGCCTTGGAAATGAACCCTCTTCCTCCTCCTCCTGTGCCACATCCTCTTCCATCATCGCCTGAAGCATTTTTTCAAGGAGGCATAGAACTGGGATAGTAACGCTGAGAACGGCGTCATCGGCACTGGCCATGTTGGTGGAGTACTCGAAACAGGGCAACAAGGCACACAGGTCTCGCATGGAGGCCCAGTTATTGGCGGTGAAGTGGTGCTGTTCCGCAGAGCGACTCACGCGTGCGTGCTGCAACTGAAACTCCACTATCGCCTGTTGCTGCTCGCACAGTCTGGCAAGCATGTGCAAGGTGGAGTTCCACCTTGTGGGCACATCACATATGAGACGGTGAGCGGGAAGGCCGAAGTTACGCTGCAGCGCTGACAGGCGAGCAGCAGCAGGGTGAGAACGCCGAAAGTGCGCCCAGACGGCCCGCACTTTCTGCAGCAGATCTGGCATATCGGGGTAATTCTTAAGGAACCTCTGGACCACCAAGTTCAGCACATGAGCCAGGCAAGGGATGTGCGTCAAACCGCCTAGGCCCAGAGCTGCTACGAGATTTCGCCCATTATCGCACACCACCAGGCCGGGCTTGAGGCTCACTGCCACCAACCACTCATCGGTCTGTTGTTCCATGTCCCTCCACAACTCCTGCGCTGTGTGGGTTTTTTCCCCCAAACAGGAAAGTTTTAAAACTGCCTGCTGTCGTTTAGCCCTGGCTGTGCTGAAGTTGGTGGTGAAGGTGTTACGCTGACAGGATGAAGAGGCGGTAGAGAATGAGGAGGCGGAGTAGGAGGAGTTAGCAACAGGAGGCAAACTGAAGTGCCCTGCAATCCTCGGTGGTGGAAGGACATGCGCCAAAGTGCTATCCGCCTCAGGCCCAGCCGCCACTACATTTACCCAGTGTGCTGTTAGGGAGATATAACATCCCTGACCGTGCTTACTGGTCCACGCATCCGTAGTTAGGTGGACCTTGCCACAGATGGCGTTGTGCAGTGCACACCTGATTTTGTCCCCCACTTGGTTGTGCAGGGAAGGGATAGCTCGTCTGGAAAAGTAGTGGCGGCTGGGCACGACGTACTGTGGGACAGCCAATGACATCAGCCTTTTAAAACTCTGCGTCTCCACCAGACGGAATGACAACATTTCAAAGGCGAGGAATTTTGAAATGCTGGCATTCAGGCCAGGGATCGTGGGTGGCTAGGGGGGTACTTCCTCTTCCGCTCCAGTGTTTGGGAAATAGGGAGCTGAACGCTTCCATGGGACATTGTGGAGATGGTTGGTGACCCAGGTGGTAGTGTTGCTGGCAGATCCTCTGTTTGCGGGTTGGCAGGTGTCACTGTCACTACAGAGGTGGATGAAGAGGCCGAGACTGCAGCAGAAGAGGAAGCAGGAGGAGCCAGAGACCTTTCTTGGTTTTTGAGGTGTCTACTCCACTGCATCTCATGCTTTGCACTTAGATGCCTGGTCATGCAGGTTGTGCTCAGGTTGAGAACGTTTATGCCTCGCTTCAGGCTCTGATTGCACAGCGTGCAAACCACTCGTGTCTTGTCATCAGCACATTGTCTGAAGAACTGCCACGCTAGGGAACTCCTTGGACCTGGCTTTGGTGTGCTCGGTCCCTGTGTTGCTATGGGCATTTGTATAGTGACTTTATTGCAATAATATAGAGTTTTAGATTTAGTAACAGCATATGTCTACAAAGGCCTCTTCCACCTCCATTGATATGTAAATAAACCAGATAGAAGATGAGCAGAGGAAGTTGGTGTTTACAGGAAGTGGGTGGGGGAGGCATGGAGAGGGTTTGAAAGAGACATGTGTTTTGGGACAGAGGGACAGTTGGTGTTTGGAAGGACAAAGGACAAGATGGCTACCAGGAGTGGGGTAACGTTGGAGACGCTGGTGTGAGTTGGACTTTGAAGAAGGAACTATGAAGGACATCTTAACCCCTAAGTTGAGTAATTGTTTAGTTTACCTAATGTGTACATATTATACATGCTTATATGTGAAGCTATAAGTTGTGATGTATTGTATTGTTCATCCTACAGTTTGTATGTGCAGATTTCCCTGTTTAGTAAAGCATTAATACACTTCAGAAGTCTAGGTTTCCTTGGTTTTACCTCAAGAACTTAATAGATAAACGCAGGCATAACAATTGGGGGCTCGCCCGAGATAAACATTGGGGGCTCGGCCGTTATTTGTGCTAAAATTTCAACTGAAGCAGACCTGTTTTATATTGTGTGTTTTGTTGCTTGTGCTGGGGGGAAAATGCTGCGTACACTGTTTAGGAGGAGTAAGGCTGCAAAGATTTCTGGTGTCCAGGAGGACTTGAAGGCGTGCACCCTTCCTATCTGGGCCAGAAATAGTCAGTGGATGCCTGTTGCAAAGGAGCTAGCTAGATATGCGTCTCCTTTGAACAGAGCTTGGGGGGATGGAGTCTGTGATCTTTCCTCAGATTTTAGTCTCAAAAGTTTTGGGTTCAGTAAGGGAGAGATGCGGGCAGTTGCTGTGTTTGGTTTGCACTTCCTGCATGCTCTACATATTGAATCTGAAAAGAGGGAAAAGGCGGAATTAGAAAGAGATTTACTGAAGGAGCAGCTTGCAGTGGCATCCAAGTGTTTGGAAGAAACTGCAAGCAAGGAAAAAGATTTAGAAAGGAGGGTAATCAAAGTTAAACCTGCAGTGGCTTTGAAGTGTGTTCAAACCCCTGTAGGCCGAGCTGAAGATTTGAATGAGCGGTGTGCAGCCCTCAAGACCAAGTCTAATGATGCCCTAACAAAGGACAAAGGCCCAAAGCCTGTAAGCAGAAGTAGGACATGTGCCACTGTTACTTCTCATAACCGGGAAGCAGAGGATTTGATCAGCTCAAATGACCGAGTTGAGTCAGATACAAGGAAGGCAAGGCCTATGATCTCCAGGAGACACATGTGGATTGATTTACTTAAGGTGGGGGTCCCTAGAGAGGAAATAGATGGGATTCCTACACCAGCATTGTTTAAGAAGTGGAAGCAAATGGTTGGGAATGGTAGATTCAGTCACATTAAGTGTTTCTGTTGCCATAAAATGGGGCATTTTGCAAAAATGTGCCATGCTGTGAAGGCTGAACAACAGCAGGCCTGTGTGCTTCCCAGGACAGCACAGAGAGACATGCAAGTTTATTCGTTACGTTGGAAGTCAATGCCTTTCCGTGAAAGTGTTTCAAGGCAACAGTGGGCACCCTACAATAGTTTTGCAGTTAGAAATGGGCAGATAGAGAAATGTGAGCAGTGAGCTATGTTTTTAGGCACAGTTGGAAGGAACATATAATCTGCTTGGTCTCTTACTCTTTTCAGGTATTGAGCATCGAGAGGTGGAGCAGGCAGAGCAGATGACCATGCTGGATGGGAGGAGACAGACCAGAAGAGAGCCTGAGAAAAGGTGGCTGAATTGGAGTGGACTTCCATCTGAGCATTTTCCTTATGACCAAGAAGAAAAGAGACTTTTCGTCTGGGACTTTCTTTACAAACTGCCAAAAGACATTGTTAACCCTGCTCAAAAGTCAGCCTTCCAGGGACAAACCAATCGTCTGACCGCCCACAAGATGGGGGTCGAAAGGGAATTTGTTCCTCCCATTTATACGGGGGGTTTATTTTGCCCTTTCCTGGACAAAAGGCTTGAAGAAGTTTCCTATATTATCCTATAAAGTCAAGAGGTGGTATGTGTTGCTATGGGCATTTGTATAGTGACTTTATTGCAATAATATAGAGTTTTAGATTTAGTAACAGCATATGTCTACAAAGGCCTCTTCCACCTCCATTGATATGTAAATAAACCAGATAGAAGATGAGCAGAGGAAGTTGGTGTTTACAGGAAGTGGATGGGGGAGGCATGGAGAGGGTTTGAGAGAGACATGTGTTTTGGGAGAGAGGGACAGTTGGTGTTTGGAGGACAAAGAGAAAACACATGGCTTCCAGGAACTGGAGAACGTTGGAGACGCTTTTGTGAGTTGGACTGAGCAAAGGACCATGGAGGACATCTTGACCCCTAAGTTGAGTAATTGTTTAGTTTACTTAATGTGTACATATTATACATGCTTATATGTGAAGCTATAAGTTGTATTGTATTGTTCATCCTACAGTTTGTATGTGCAGATTTTTCCCTGTTTAGTAAAGCATTAATACACTTCAGAAGTCTAGTCTTCCTTGGTTTTACCACAAGAACCTAATAGATAAACGCAGGCATAACAGTCCCTTGCTGCGTTGGGCAGTAGCAGACGTACTGTCTAGGGGACGGACGCTCCGCTTTTGCACCCTGTTCCCTCTTCTGCTGTGCTGGTGGCTCTGTGCGACCACCGCCTCTTCCTCCGAACTACACTGGTCACCTGCATGACGTTGATTCCATGTGGGGTCAAGGACCTCATCGTCCTCCACATCATCTTCCACCCAGTCTTCACCCCTGCCCTCCTTGTCGGTCTGCACAATGGCGAAAGCAGCAGCAGTTGGCACCTGTGTTTTGTCATCATCCGAGACGTGCTGCGATGGTCCTCCCATGTACTCATCTTGAAACATAAGTGGTTGGGAATCGGTGCACACAATCTCTTTCACTTCTGGGGCAGGGCTAGGTGGATGGCCTTGGGAAACCCTGCTAACAGAGTCATCAAAAAGCAGAATAGACTGCTGCATGATTTGGGGCTCAGACTGATTGGCTGATTTGCAAGGGGGTGAGGTGAAAGACTGATGGACATCGGCTGCAGGTGCCAACTCTGAACTTTCATCAGGAGACTGGGTGGGAGACAATGTGAAGGAACCGGAGGCACTGTCAGCAACCCAATTTACTATCGCCTGTACTTGTCCTGGCCTCAACATTCGTACAGCCTCATTGGGCGCGCCAAAATACCGCTGCAGGCTCTGTCGCCTACTCGCACCTGAGGAAGGTGTTTCACTAGTGCGTGTAGCTGGCACAGATCAACCACGTCCTCTCCCTGAAACAGGAGCGCCACCAGCAGCACCACGACCCGGGCCACGTCCCCTTTTTGATGATCTCCTCATATTTTCAAAATGTATGATCTCGCCCTAAATGGGTGTTTTTGTCTATAGCAGAATACACGTACAGTGTCTAAAGCGTTTATGAACACGCAGAAAATGCTATTGGGAAAAAAAAACACTGCAAAATTAAATTTTTTTGCAATGTTTTTCCAATATCAGAATACACGGATAGTGTCTAAAGCGTTTATGAAAACGCAGAAAATGCTATTGGGGAAAAAAAAACACTGCAAAATTAAATTTTTTTGCAATGTTTTTCCAATATCAGAATAAACGGATAGTGTCTAAAGCGTTTATGAAAATGCAGAAAATGCTATTGGGAAGAAAAAAAACACTGCAAAATTAAATTTTTTTGCAATGTTTTTCCAATATCAGAATAAACGGATAGTGTCTAAAGCGTTAATGAAAACGCAGAAAATGCTATTGGGAAGAAAAAAAACACTGCAAAATACATTTTTTTGCAATGTTTTTCCAATATCAGAATAAACGGATAGTGTCTAAAGCGTTTATCAAAACGCAGAAAATGCTATTGGGAAGAAAAAAAACACTGCAAAATTAAATTTTTTTGCAATGTTTTTCCAATATCACAATAAACGGATAGTGTCTAAAGCGTTTATGAAAACGCAGAAAATGCTATTGGGAAGAAAAAAAACACAGCAAAATAAAAATTTTTTGCAATGTTTTTCCAATATCAGAATAAACGGATAGTGTCTAAAGCGTTTATGAAAACGCAGAAAATGCTATTGGGAAGAAAAAAAACACTGCAAAATTAAATTTTTTTGTAATGTTTTTCCAATATCACAATAAACGGATAGTGTCTAAAGCGTTTATGAAAACGCAGAAAATGCTATTGAGAAGAAAAAAAAAAACACTGCAAAATTAAATTTTTTTGCAATGTTTTTCCAATATCACAATAAACGGATAGTGTCTAAAGCGTTTAAGAAAACGCAGAAAATGCTTTTGGGAAGAAAAAAAACACAGCAAAATTACATTTTTTTGCAATGTTTTTCCAATATCACAATAAACGGATAGTGTCTAAAGCGTTTATGAAAACGCAGAAAATGCTATTGGGAAGAAAAAAAACACTGCAAAATAAAAAATTTTGCAATGTTTTTCCAATATCAGAATAAACGGATAGTGTCTAAAGCGTTTATGAAAACGCAGAAAATGCTATTGGGAAAAAAAATAAATTAAATTTTTTTGCAATGTTTTTCCAATATCAGAATAAACGGATAGTGTCTAAAGCTTGTATGAACACGCAGAAAATGCTATTGGGGAAAAAAAACACAGCAAAATTAAATTTTTTTGCAATGTTTTTCCAATAGCAGAATACACACAGACTATGGTGTATCTCTTACTATATGCAGTGTTGGTCCTAATGGTGCACTGAGCTTGCAGGTAAAACTTTTATATTTTGTCTGGCACTGGCCTCATGGCACTGTTAAAAGACTGTGCACTGCACCCCAGCCAGGGTACAATTGATTTAGGAATCTCTTCAATAATTCTCTCTGCCTCTTTCTTTTGCTTAGTAAAGAAACTCCCTACTCTACTCTAGCTATCTAGATCGCTCACTGATCTAACTAATTCGGATAAAATTAAAGGAATGTGGACTGACTGACTGACTGACTTTATCACACTAACTCCTAAAATCCTCTCTCTTAGCAGCACAGGAACCTGTCTATAGCAGAATGACGCTGTGTGCTGTGTGTCTGGACTATATATAGAGGCTGGGTCACATGCTGCACTGCCCAATCACAGCCATGCCATTAGTAGGCATGGCTGTGATGGCTTCTAAGGGCACACTAGTGAAACTAGCGTCGATTGGCTGCCCTACAGCTGTTAAAAAGGCGCCAATACATCGCCGAACACCGAACCCGAACCTGAACTTACAGCCAATAGTTCGGGTTCGGGCCCCGGACACCCAAAAGTCCGGTACGGACCCGAACTTTACAGTTCGGGTTCGCTCAACCCTAAATATAACACATCCAATCCATCATAACATGAAATGTAAAATATGTGGTTTTTGTTGGAGGGAGGAGTTGAAAGAAGAAAGGTTGTGTAATGTATGACATGTATTGACGTAACGGAATTTATATGGTGCAGGTACCCAGGAGGCAGGCACTTATGCATAATAAGGTGTCTGTTGGCCAGACTAGAGGTGGCACATCAATGGGATGAAAATTTCCTTGTATGGGGGAGATACGCTTGGTTGATGTCTCACCTGAAAGGTTGAAACCCTACACAGGGAATGCCAGTGAATACATACAGGAGCATGCTCTGTTAGATAAAGGGAACAAACGCTGGCTACCAGGGTACAGTATGCCTTCACCACATGGCGCTGCAACATCTGACAGTGGTTGATAAAACCTATCGCCTTATATGTGCTGAGTATACGCTGAATCAAGTGCGGTCATTGTACCAGTAATTTACTCCCAGAGATGTGCGGACACAGAATAAGGTGCATGCCGGATGCTTATCTCTGAGGAGTAACCGGAAGAGGAGGCATGTATTCAGCACTATATTGGGGGAATAGGAGCTGGGATTGGTGTTGTTAATGAAGTGGACATCGGTATCCTGAGGAACAAACTCTCCGCCATAGCTTAAGCGGGACTTTGTAACTCAGAAAGATGGGTGGCATCCTTAATAACATTCTACAAAGTCACATAAATACCCAGGGTAAAGTGGCTCCAGATTTGGTCAACCATGTTGAGAGGTGGGTAGAGAGTGTGATGGTATAGGACAGAAATCTGTCATGGGCTCTGGCATGCACGCCGTGGCAGGGGGAATTATCAACCAGCATTAAGCTGATTGTACAGTCTCTGCATGAGGGGCAGTGGCCTGATGAGTAAGCATCACCGCTCAGTAAGACTCTGCCAAAACATGTTGCTTACACTAATCCAAAATGGTGGTCGAATGCATGGATGGGCTGTACCAGTTTGGATTGTGAAAGGTGTTAGGCTGTATGATCCCATATACAGAAGTGCGGACTTAGTCTGTATATTGGGTGGCATCAATGGGCTTACTGATTGGGGATTCTATCTTGTCGCATTCGAGGCTAAATCACCCACATGTGATCAGAGGAGATAGAAGCTGGAGGCAGGTTGATACTTCCCTCGGTCGGAAGCATGACCATGATGTCCTTTATATACCAGGTCAATACATGGTGGTGATGATGAACGTAAAAATGTCGGGAAGTTATTTCAGGGATCATTGCTGGGAAGGAAGCACCTGGGTATAATTTAGGACAAAGACACGTTTGTTTCTTTGTCCTAAAGAATACTGATGTAACGTTAGTCATGGAACTAGAGGGTTCCTTGAACCTAACCATAGATAGAGGTGCATGGTGTACCCCGGGCATGGTCTCTGAAATCCAGGCCCAGGGATGGAATTGTGTGGGTTTTGTCATTTTGCAGATTTATATGTGTGGTTAGACTCGATATTTATATAGAAGGGTCTCCCCTTTGTCTATGCAAGTTGAGGGACGAATTGACGGTAGGGTCTCTGTGTACAAATTAGAGACTTTGCTGCCAAGTCAGAGCCCTTCAATACCGCTGTGAGCAAGCCTGCATCACGACCCATATTTACAGTAAAGGATTATAGGAGGTTGGGAGTGGGGTGTGTAATTGGATGGGACACATATATATGTATATAGTATGGTAATAAGTTGATTTATGTTATGGTATAGTGTGACCTATGTGTATTGTAGGTTACTAATATGGGTGAATAAGGCCCTCCTTGAGACTTATCTAAATACTAGATCGGTATTGTAGAGCTGTTTGATATGTTGCTCTGAATGTGTGCTGGTGAATGGTGAATGAATGGACACCCCTTGCCTGTACTGCATCCGTCCTGAAGATACCGGAAAGGAGAAGATACCGAAGATACATAATGGTGACATGGAAGCTGTCGCTGAAGAAGGATGGTGGGGTGTCACTCAGTGGCAAAGCGGCAAGTGTTGGGAAGCACAACACGGTAAGACCATTATGGACTGTTCCATAGGAGCTGTTTCTGCACATGTTGTAAAAACACAACACGTTAGGACGTTTAAGGACTGTTCTATAGGTACTGGTTCGGAAACACATGTTGGGGACAAAACAGTTATGGACTGTTCAATAGGAGCCGTGTCTAAAGAAGGGTGGTATGCACCTTTTAGGCGCAAAACGGCATATGTTGGATTCAATATGAACTCATGTACTATTTCTGCGATTCACTTCCTGTTTGCTATAAGCCAGGTTGCCTCAGTTGGAATGAAGCATATCAAGCTTTGTAATCAGAGGAACAATGGCATGGCTCAGGCCCACCTGCTGTGATATATGTGATTACAGGCTCCAAGAGAATAAGATCGAGCTAGATGGCTCAAGGCTAATAGAGACGCTGCCCCTAGTGGACAATACAGCATGCTTCCTGAACAATGTACAGACGTGTAAAGGATTACCTCTTGGCGATGTCTATTGGATGCAAAGCAAATGGGACTGGCAATGGGGGGAGTCTGAATGAGTGAGTTTGTTAAAAGGGATTGTAGCAGAGAGCTCTGTCTCTGTGTCTCTAGGCTTGTTGAGGAAAGCATGTCATGAGGATGTGCTCTACTAAGCTGATGACTCGGCCATCTTGAGGCCTAACCATGTAGACACCTCTCTTATTCCATCTCAGCTACTAGGATGTGCTAAGTATACGATTGTATTGTATTATGATTGTATGCTATGTAATCTTGTAATTTCTAATAATAAGCTTATATAAGCTTTCTTATTTCCTTGGGAAATAAATGAGATTTGATTGATCTTAAACCGTGTGTTTGGTTGCATAGTTAACTTGTATTATTGTGATATTAACAGTAGCTTGCGCTCATAGTTTTAACAGACTAACAAAATTATAGGGACTAGACAAATTATACATAGATGATATAATATTAGATATTAATATTGTATCGCATTCTACACTTACCAAAGTTACACAAGAATCCTTCTTGCCCACCCAGGCGACCCATAGTAAGTGGGATAGACTCCATTACATCCCGGGTGGGCAAATACATAGATTCTTATCTACAACCTTTGGTGTGTAAAATGCCATACTTTGTTAACCACTTTCAGACCGGACCAATTTGCAGCCAAAGGACCAGGCCCCTTTTTGCGATTCGGCACTGTGTCGCTTTAACTGACAATTGCGCGGTCGTGCGACGTAGCTCCCAAACAAAATTGACGTCCCTTTTTTCCCACAAATAGAGCTTTCTTTTGGTGGTATTTGATCGCCCCTGCGGTTTTTATTTTTTGCGCTATAAACAAAAATAGAGCGACAATTTTGAAAAAAATGCATTATTTTTTGCTATAATAAATATCCCCAAAAAATATATAAAAAAACATTTTTTTTCCTCAGTTTAGGCCGATACGTATTCTTCTACATATTTTTGGTAAAAAAAATCGCAATAAGCGATTATTGATCGGTTTGCGCAGAAGTTATAGCGTTTACAAGATAGGGGATAGTTTTATAGCATTTTTATTAATTTTTTTTTTATTAGTAATGGCGGAGATCTGCAATTTTTTTGTGACTGCGACATTATGGCTGACACATCGGACATTTTTGACACATTTTTGGGACCATTGTCATTTTTACAGCAATTAATGCATTTAAATGCATTGATTTCTGTATAAATGACACTGGCAGTGAAGGGGTTAACCACAAGGGGGCAGTGTAAGAGTTAAGTATGCCTAGGGGTGTGTTTTTTACTGTGGGGGGGCGTGGCTGTCAGCTAGTGAATGCTGATCTCTGCTCCAATCACAGGGAGCAGAGATCGGCGTCACTAGTTGCTAGGCAGAACGGGGAGATGCTGTTTATCTCGGCATCTCCCCGTTCAGCCGCCCCGTGAGACGATCGCGGGGGTCCCCGCGGCGATCGAGTCCGCGGGGACCGCGATCGGACTCACGGGGGTCCCGACCGGCGCGGGAGCGCGCCGCTCCCGGCGCGCTCCCGATGGCACGGACAGGCTAAAGGAGGGACTTATATATATGCCCTCCTGCCTGTAGGTGCCATTCTGTCGACGTATATCGTCGTGCGCCGGTCGGCAAGTGGTTAAGGACTCCAGACAGGTTATTAATCTACTGGCAAATATTCCAGCTAAATCAGGTATTTGGATGGTGACAGCTGATGTCACCTCCTTGTACACGATCATTCCGCACAACTTGGGTTTCGATGCTGTACAGGGTTACCTTGATCAAGACTCAGGTCTCCCCAAGGAACAGGTGACTTTCACTATGAATTTACTTAGATTTGTAGCAACACATAACTACTTCTGGTTCAATAACCAGTTTTATAAACAAGTTATTGGAGTGGCTATGGGGGCTAAGTATGCCCCCCAGCCTAGCCAACTTATTTATGGCCAAGTGGGAGGAGGATGTCATCTTTGCTCAGGATGTACCACAATTGGTCCTATGGGCTAGGTACATTGATGACATCCTCCTCCTATGGGATGGCCAGGCCAGTGAACTACAAACTTTCCTGCAATCCCTGAATACTAACTGTAGGGGTATTGAGCTGACATATGAAATGAATCAAGTAGAAATAAAATTCTTGGATCGTAACATTACAGTCAAAAATGAAAGGTTCTTTCATCCCCAACGATAGCTGCCATCACGTGCCTTGGCTCAGTTCAGTCCCTAAGATCCAATACATTAGGCTCAAGAGGAACTGTTCAGACCCAGATGAATTTTTGACTCAAGCTAAAGTCTTGACAGACAGATTTTTAGAAAAGGGTTATAAAGAGGTGTATTTGACTAGGACTTTAAATGGTGTAAGGGACCTTGATAGGTCGGATCTGTTGGTGGAAAGGGGCCCACGCAGAAGGGTGGCTTTTCAGAGTGGGGTTCCCATTTCTGACCACATATTCCTTACAACATAAAGGTATAAAACAGCTTGTCAATAGACATTGGCATATAGTGAAAAGTGATGCTACATTAAGGGATGTGGTACCCGAAAGACCCCAAGTGATCTTTAGGGGGGTACCCACCTTGAGAAATTAAGTAGCACCGAATGCTGTTGATCCTCCAAGATCCACTAAGGGCTTTTTTGATCAGCTTTCAGGCTACTACAAGTGTGGTAGATGCAGAGTGTGCTCCCTTAACACCACTTTGAGGAGATGCACCACCACATTTTTGTGTACTGCTACTGGCGTGAATCATGCTATTAAGCCGTGCATAACATTCTCCACAACTGGTGTGGTCTACATGCTGCAGTGTCCTTGTGGACTGCAGTATTTGGGCCACACCAAACGCCCATTACAGGTGCACATTGAGCACATTTCCAACATTTTGATTGGATTTCTGAAACATTCGGTATCCAAACATTATCTAGTGGCACACGACAAGGACCCCTCAAAAACTTTGTTCTTTGGAATAGACAAGTTCAAACCCCACTGGCGGGGTAGTTCACTAGTAAGGGAGATTTCAAAATTAGAAATGGCATGGATTCACCGCCTGAAATCTTATGCCCCCTATGGATTAAATATTGATACTGACATTAATGCTTTTATTGATAATTCTTGATTTTTATTCAGATTTTTATTATTATTTTTTTACTATTAATATTTTTAATACATTTTATGTGCAGATTTATTTGTAAAGTGTTATGCAAACGCTGAGATTGTTTTGAGATTTTTATGTAAACTCATCCTGAGATGCATGAGAGGGCCTAATCAATTTTAACCCTTAGAGTTATTCATCCGACATTAATATCGGTTTAAAATGTATATTTTGCTAAGAATTAACATTCAAATTTTTACAGAAAGGGAGAGTGAAATTGATTGTTACATATTTTTAATACATTTATCCAATTTTTGGTTAATATATTGCTTATATGGTAATTCATTTTCACATATTTATATTTATATATTTTAATATAATATTTATTTTTATTTATATTTTTTTCACATTTTTTTCAAATTTTTTCACAGTTTTTTCATTAAGAATATTAGTTCTGGTATATATATATATATATATATATATATATATATATATATATATATATATATATATATATATATATATAATATATATATATATATTAGTATTTATATATTTCACATATAATATATTAATTTATTATTTACAATTATATATTTTTAAATTTTTATTTTATTAAATTGACATCACTTCACCAAGGGTGATTTTGCACGATATGATTGATTGACGGAGTGGTTTCCTTCCGGCCGTCTTTCTTTTAATATAGGAAGGTGCACTGTTGTATGGATCCATGTACACATACAATCACACGCACGTGACACTTTTTCATATTATTGTATATCTTTTTCTATGTTAAAAATAGCTTTAGCATTAGAGTTTTTTTGTTGGTAATCATATAACCATATAAGCCCATATTTATAGCATAATATTGTGCATTAACTAAGTAATGGAATCTAATGCCCATATTTAAGATGGCGCTGATAACCGTTCCAATGCATCTCAGGTGGAGGCTTGGTTTTATAAGGTAGTGCGTCACTCGTTTCCCATTGACAACGTCACATATGACGAAACGCGTCTGGGTAAGGCACACAGTGACACCACCACGTCGTAAGAAGGGAGGACGGGCTCTCTAAACTCGCCGGCCGGCAGTTTGTTTACACGCAATCGATACAAGTCAAATGCTTGTAAGTCTTTTTAATCTATTTTATATAATAAATTGCTGTATCAGTATTACGCTATGGGTGGCTTCTTTTATATTTGAGCACCATTGGGATTAACCTATTGAAGTGAGTGGAGATTGGTGATTACCCTGTTGGACAAGTGCCATTCATCTATCTAGGGGACTAGGAGATCCAGGCGTTTTGAGGCCACTGAAGGATATCATATGTGCCTATTTTGCTTCACCATCTGGTAAGCATATAATCCATTTGGTGGTCGGGTACCTATTTTTCACCATATCCCCTAAGTGAAGTCACCGTGGTGTATCTTCTGTCTGCTACGTTTGGATTTGGATTCCTTCATCTGTTTCTTCCAAACTTGTTTACCTTTATTTCACTATAAGGGACTTTATCTGTTTGAGCTGATATCACTATTTGGACTCATAAGATCTTGTCAGTATACTCTTATAATTTTTATGTGCTCCTCTGTGGCCATAAATGATATTTATTAGCATATAGTCCTATTTTAGTTTAATATATTTGGCGCAGCTTTACATTTTCTATATACCGTATATACTCGAGTATAAGCCGAGTTTTTCAGCACATTTTTTTTGTGCTGAAAGTGCCCCCCTCGGCTTATACTCGAGTCAAGCACTTTTCTGCAGAAAAAAATGACATATCCAAATTTGGGGTTCCTAGCACCAAGTGGCCCTGAGATACAGGGCCCTAAATTCGTTTAACTGTGTCCATCTGCAGCAATGTCATTTCGGGACCCTTTGCATTTTGCATGAATTTTGTCTGCAGCTAGGGGGCAACTAGAAACCCTTAACTGCCAAGTTTGAAGTTCAGGAGACCTATGGCTGCAAATGGGCACAGTGAGGCATGCAAATGGGCACAGTGAGGCTGCAAATGGGCATTGTTGACCCTATTTTCCACTTCCAGTAGCTGCGCATTTCTCAACCTAGGCTTAGACTCGAGTCAATACATTTTCCCAGTTTTTTGTGGTAAAATTAGGTGCCTCGGCTTATACTCGAGTATATACAGTAGTTCATTGTGTGTGTATCCCACTTTTAGCAGCTGCCATTGTTACAGATATTTAGTCTTAAATTTATTCTAAGCGCGGTCTATTTATTTTCATAGAACGGTGATTGCTTAGTGGTAGAATGTATTGCATTGTTATATGCAAATTCTGCGCAAGGAAGTAGGGACGCCAAATTGTCTTGGACAAAGGTGGAGAAACAACGAAGGTACTGTTCAAGAGTTTGGTTTGTGCGTTCCGTTTGTCCAATGGTCTGAGGGTGGTAAGCCAAAGAGTAGTGGTTCTCAATGTCTAGAGCAAGACAGAGCTCCATCTAGAATTTAGAGGGGAATTGGACCCCACGATCTGAAACAATATTGCTGGGGACCCCATGGAGGCGTATGATCTCCTTGATAAAAGCCTGAGCTGTTTCTGGGGTGGATGGAGAACTAAGAGGCTACTCTAACCATGGACCGGGGAACTGTGTAGAGCCTGGGAAAGCATCAAGATGTAATCATACAGACCTGCCCTCCTTTTTGTGAGTTATTTTTCAGTTGCCACAGGAGACAAAAGTACAGATTGCTGGTTACAGCTTAAAGGCTCTTTTTTTTGTACTGCTGTCTACCTTTCTACTTTTGTCTAAGGAGTCTGCCAGTCTGCTGCTTTATTTGACTATGGGAGTCCTGTGCCCTACCCCTCTCGCCCTGAGTTGTATTTGCGGTTTTGAGCAATAAACACATTTTTATTCAAGCATAAAAGCGACTGGTGCCAATCTTTTACACCTTGTACACCACCATCTAGTAACTTGCACCCTGAGGTGAAATGTCAGCCCTCTCTGTCTCTGGGGGTTGCCACCCTGCCTCTGGAGGTCAGGGGGGCAATACATTTTGGACAAAATGACTTCCAATCCAAGGGAAAATGTTATACCATATCTGAGTTTCATACATGCTCATCAGAGGTTGTAGTTTTTTGCATGTCCTGCAACTGTGGCTTACTTTATGTTGGTTGTACTATCCGCACACTTCATAAAGGGTTTGGCAAGCACAGGTGGTTAGTTGATGAAGGAACTGACCAACACGACGTCCCCAAACATTACGTTACACACCACCACTGTCAGTTTTCCAAGGAAGCCATGCCCAAAACCTCCCTTCAGCAGAATGCTTTAAACGTTTATGCACCAGAGAGTCCTATTGGATTTACAGGTTGGACACCTTGGCTCTGGGAGGGTTAAATGAGAAGTTGGAGGTTAGCCCTCTATTGTAATCAGTTTTACCATTTTAGATTGTACCAGATTCAACTCGGTTTGGCTCGATCATCTTTGCTGCCACTATTACCCCATTTTGGGTGTCTAGATATATACATTGTTGCTCCGTTATCATAGGGGGGCGCTGAAGTTTCTAGAGAGCTGCGAGTCCCAGCCATGTGCACAGCCATCTTTGAGCCACGTGCTGTGAGACTGCTACTGCGAAAAAAGCATGGTGCATCTCAGAGTTTTCACTTTTGCCTGGAAAGTCTTTGCATCAGGCATTATTCCTGGCCCTGTCAGGCTGAGAGAAGTCATTACAGACACTGGAATGCGTTATATCTCTAGAGGTAACCTGGCACTCTACTCTACGTGGCTACTAAGCGATTGGGCTGCTGTGTCCAAAATAGAAAAAAAATCGGGACTGGCCACCAACATACGGTCCTGGATCGCCTGCCTTACCACCACAGGGGCTGCAAGTGAACTGGGTCAAGTATGTTGGTATCGCTGCTCCAGAACCAGCTTCAGTGGTCACTACCACCATGACTCTGTCTGCTGATGCCACATGGCCACCATTACTTCAAACACTGTGACCGCTCCAAAGCCAAGTGCATCAGTGACTTCACGTGGCCCTGGTCAAGGTCGCCTACATCCCTTGCTGGTGGAAACCCCGGGTAAGCCAGCAAGGCCTGATGTGAGTGAGGGCAGTGTGCCTGTTGGGACAGTAAAGCCTGTAGCCATCGAGGGAGCAGGGCTAGGAAAACCTGCTGTTACACTTCCAGCTGAAGGATTTTCTACAGAGTCAGATCCTGACTGACCAAATTTCTGAAATGTTTTCTGACACTGTGTCCTTCTGTGAGAGATGGTCTGCTAGTGATGTAAACAACAGTTTGAGCCTGTAGAGGAGGGCATTTCTTCACCTACCCATACCTCCTGCATTAAGCCTGTGTTGTCTGTATCCACATCTGTTCCATGTCCTGCAAAATCTCATGAAGAGGAGTGGTGGGCTCACCATGTTAAAACCACTAGCCCTGTTGTGCAAGTGTTCTCTCCAAAAGGCACTTCTCAAAACCCAGATAAAGTTGCAGGCCATACTGCTCCAGAAACTCCAGTGCTACCTGTTTGTGAAAATCCTAAACTGCTACCAGAAATGTCAAAGTTGCAACGAGTTGTTATTAAAAAGGTGGCTAACTTATACCCATATGTGCCAGAGGCTCTGGTGGAAGAAATCCAATGCAGGTAAACGCAGTGGATTGATGCCACCATCAGAGAATATTTGAAAATGTCTGCTCATTGTGATGTAAATAAATTGTCACCTAGGCACACAGAAAGGTATACCACTATTTTGCAAACCTGAGATTATGGGCGTTACGTTTCCCCGGCGTCACGTTTAACCAAACTGGATAAGAAGGCCTAATATATTATATTATAATATATTAGACATTATATCACTACTTTTGGATTCTCTGATAAGCCTGTTCAACTGCCTGATCCCCACTACTACAAGCCTCTCCTCTCACCCTACGCGTTACGTTACACTCACATGACTTCATTAAACTTTTTGAATAAATGGATGCAAGTTTTTAACTTACTACACTATGGGACCCTTGTATTTTCACTTCCTTTATTGAGAGCTGTGCAGAGTGGCAGCATGAATTCATAAGTGGAATTTAAAGGAGGAGAGAGTGGCACCGATCCAAAAGGAAATACTAATTGACACAAGCACTATTAACGGATATTTGAGGTGAGAGTTCTGGGAGCCCACAAACAGCACGTGGGGTCTGTATCCCCAGAGTCTAGTAGGTACAACCTTGAAGTGAACATTCTTGTTGGCTCCAACAGGTACTCTCCTTGATTTTACTGGCTCTGTCACACCAAAATCCAGCAGGTACATTTCAACTTTAAATAGCAAAGTTCCAGTTACAGTGTAATATGGGAATAATATAACACTGACCCCCAGTAGTGGCAACAACTTGTTTCCCTCAGTCACTGATCCCAGGAACTAAACTCATTCTTGACTCTGGAAGGTAGCTGGGGCATTCTTCATCCCAAATGGCATGACCGTAAATTCGAACAACCTGAATGGGGTGATGAAGGCTGACTTTTCCCAAGCCCCAGGGGCCAGAGGAATTTGCCAGTACCCTCTGCTCAGATCCATGATTGTGATATAGCGGGCAGCCGCCAGCCTATCCAACAACTTGTCAATCCTTGGCATGGGGTAGGCGTCTGCAGTGGTGATGGCATTCAGCTTCTGGTAGTCCACACAGAACCTGGTCTGTTCCTTTTAGGGGACCAGGACTACTGGGGCCCACTGCTCGGCACAGCCAGCTGGCTAATTTTTACACAGACATAATTTTGACTCTAAAAAGTGACCAGTATCTCTGTACATAGGTTTAATGATTACTGCAGTGGTTGATGACTATTAAGTTACTGATTGTATTTCCACTTTTGACAGTTATGTGATGCATTTAAACTGAGTATAATGGTGGGATTATGATGTCATTTTGACGTCAGGGGGTGGGGTTAGGCCACAAAAGTTTGCACTGATTGGTGGATTGGCTAAATAAATACTTGGTGGTGTGTGTTGCACTTTGTCACTTTCCTGACGAAGGGGCCCTGCATGGCTCCTAAACATTGCCGTATGTGTACTGTGTGACCATGTAATAAAGCTTTGGACCCTTCTGAGGAATACTTGGTGTGCTGATGACATTTTTCCATACAGATTGTCGGAGGTTTCCAGCCTGTCGTCATTACAGCCATTTCCATGAATGTGTGCGTACAGAAATATTGCGATTGGACTCGTTATCTGGTTTGCCTGAACAGCACCCTAGACGGCTACCCACTGTAGGGGACATTAATCTTGGTTGTGCCCAGAGAAAATTGGGGCACCATATTCACTGATCGGTCAGATCCTGATCTTTCGTCCTATACTAAATGGCATCTGAAGGAACAACTGCACCTCAAGGTGACAAAATCTCTGGGAGCGTCAGGAGGAGATTGATGCGATCCTTTCGGGTCTGACACTGCAATCGACCGTCTGAGAGAAATTGAATGACTATAGAAGAGACAGGTTGCTCTTGAACTACATGGTCAAACCTTATCTGAATATTACAGCGCAAGAAAAATCCAACAAGGTTTTCAAATCAGAAACAAACCGACAATTGGCCGACGTAAACGTGAGTTTTGCTAGAAATGGTGTGAAGTGTCGACCCAAAACCCTCTAAATGATATGCTCCTGGTCATAGCCCTTTTACCCTTTTCAATTGTGCCAGGTTAACCGTGAGTTGGCAACTCTGTAGCTTTCAATACAGGATAAAGATCAGCAAACAAGAAGGAAGGGTATACCCTTGGCTTACCAGTATCACAAGACCTAGAAGAAGGGCACATCTGCGACCTGCATTCAACACTCCTCGTGAAAGCAGTTTGCTTGTCTCCTCCGAAAGGGAACGTCCAACTGAAAATCCTTCCACCGATAGTGAAGCTGGTACTTCTGGCAACTCCGCAGCACCTACTACTGAGGGGCCGGGGGCACAGAAAAACGAAGATCAAACAATTCTTTTCTTCACAACCCCAAACAGCGATCAAGAGCATACCGTTTAAGCTGAAAACAAAATTCTTTCCCCTCTGACAATATCGGTCCATTGACAGTTATACAAAGACTGTGAAACCCAATGTTTGCACTAGAACCAGTAGCAGGACTTTGTGACGGGAGGGCACGTGGAACCCAGAATCCCCTGGAAAGGTTGGGAAACCCATGTTTCAGCTCCCCATGCACCTCTTATGTCCAAGTCACCCTGTGCCATCCTGGCACAGGGTGAGTGAGAAAATATATCTTGGATTACTTAAAATGTAAGTAATATTTATCCACAATATCTCCCAGGATATATGTAAAGACTATTCTTAGTTTGTTGATGAACTCAAGATGTTAATTGAGAGAGCTGATCACATTGTCCTCTGTACAATGTAGGAGACGGGCCGACTCCTAGTGGAGCTCTTGATATTAGGACAAAATGTCTTGTGGTTGTATGATAATGTAAAATCTACTGTGTGAAGCTCAGTGACAACAAGTCTGACCTGTAGTGAAATCCTGATGGGCACAGAGTCACATTGGCTGCTTAAAGGGATTAGTTAATTAGCTCATGTTAATTTGTTACAGGTGTATTGTTAGAGTAATATGAGCAGGAGGGGGGACCCCCTCTTCTACTGTATTATAAATACTTGTCATTTTGGTTCTAATAAATCAGTCCACATTAGCACTAAACAAGTGTTGTCTTGTTTTATGCTTGGGAGCGGTTGGAATATCTGATATCTATATTCAGACTGGGAGGAAGTGGTATATGACAAAAGCACTCAATCGGAGTGTAGGGACGTTTCGTCATAGACCTAAACTAGGGTCCTGATGAACTTTCGGCTTTGCGAACATTACGTAACGATAACACTATAATAATCAAGCCTGCCTATAAAGGTGGAGCAATTGTTATCATGGACTATAAAGAATACAGGGATGATATCGATGTTGGCTGATCCCACAACTTACCCATGATCCTATACAGAGCACCAGGTATGCTTTAGAATTCTTGATTGACACAGGTCATAATAATGGGTGGATATCTATGGAAACAGCCAATTTTTTGATGAACGAACATCCGAGATTACCAGTGATTTATAGGCTTCCATAAATCCATAAGGGTACCAACCCTCTTAAGTTCCAGCCCATTGTGTCAGGATCTGGGTCCATTACTCAGCCCTTGGCACAGTGGATCGATTTTCACCTTCACCTGGTTAAGAGCTTATCAGCATATGTAAGGGACACAAGCGATTTTTCGGACAAACTGGTGAGAATTTTGATGCTCAATAAAAATTGGCGATTAGCAACTATGGACATCTCATCTCTATATACCAGCATACCTAAAGTAGCCGGTTTAGCAGCAGTTAAACACTTCTTATCTAAATCGAATGTCCAAAATCTCCTAGTCGAACTCTTGGTAGAATGTTTACATTTTGTGTTGGAAAATATATTTTTTTGCGTTCAAGGGTAACACGGCCCGTCTGGAGTGTTTTGCTGCCATTGCGCATGCGATCAGCATGAACAGCATTGGAGGCTTAGTCACACACCTCCCTGCCGCTAGGCAACACAGATACACAATGTCAAGGGACTGCAGCCCCCTTGTTTGCAAATTTATTCATTAGATACATGGAGGAATGTGACATTAATGTAACCACTGTTTTCTCTGACCATGTTAGGTGCTGGTTTAGGTACATAGATATTGTCCTGATCTGGGATGGCAGCAAACCTGGCTTTTTGGCATTTGTTAATTTCTTGAACGGGATTTTCCCTGGTATTGTTTTCAATCCAGAGATCTCTACACATAACATCACCTATCTCGATGTAATGATCAAAAATGTAGACGTGTCACTCATTACCACTATTTTCTCAAAACCAACAGACAGGAATACCCTGCTCAACTATCGTAGCGTGCATCCTAAGCACCTTTTGAACAGCTAACCTATTTCCCAGTTTAAGAGAGTCCTATGCATTTGCTCCAGAGATGATGAAAAAAAAACAACTGGATATGATGTATAAAAATGTATGGAACGTGGGTATCCCACCAAAAACCCACTATTAGTCGTCCACAAACCTAGAAAGTCTCTAAGGGACTTATTAATCCAGACCCTAGAAAAAAATACGCTAAACCGGTCACCAGGTTGTAAAAAAAACAGGGCTGTTACAGGTGTAACAACTGAAACGTCTGCAACTCCTTAATGGAGCGTTAAGGTCATTCACAGGAGATACCTCCGATCAACACGCACTCCCGCAGGCAGATCCCAATAGTACCGAGACTGGCAAGTGGCTGCTGCAAGAAGAAGAATGCCTGTAATTAGTCTCAAGTGACAACTGAACGCAGGAGGTGCTGTCTGCTCCACAGTGCCGGGAAACACCCACTGGTGGACACCGGTATTACAGCCAAAGGATCCAACAGTGCCACCAACAGGCGAATCCCTCCAGTACAGATCCAGAGTGTTGGAAGACACACGCTGGTGGACACTGTTACTGGATCCAATCGACCGACAGCACCACCAACGAGCGAACCCTTTCCTGACTGTACCCCCCCCTTAAAGGAGCAGCCCCCGAACGCTCCAACTAGTTGTAATTGTCCATAGTCTATGGCATCAAGCAGAACAATGGCATCAGGCACTACAGGCTGGGCATCAGGTACTTTGGGCAGGGCAACGGGAACATCAAACTCGGCAACGGGTATGTCAAACTGGGCAACAGGCACATCAAGGCAGACAGCAGGCACATCAGGGTAGACAGCGGGCTCCGGGTCATCGCGCTGGGCAGCGGGCTCCGGGTCATCGAGCTGGGCAGCGGGCCCCGGGTCATCGAGCTGGGCAGCGGGCTCCGGGTCATCGAGCTGGGCAGCGGGCTCCGGGTCATCGAGCTGGGCAGCGGGCTCCGGGTCATCGAGCTGGGCAGCGGGCTCCGAGTAATCAAGCTGGGCAGCGGGCTCTGGATCGTCAAGCTGGGTAACGGAAAAGGAACCACCAGGCAGGGTATCTGGAATGGGACCATCAGACGGGGAATCAGGAACAGCACCACCAGGAACTGGATCATAAGGCTGGATACCAGATACGGGATTACTAAGCAGATCAGACATCGAATCATAAAGCAAGACAGTGGGCGTTGGGACATCAGACTGGAAGGCAGGCACCGGGACATCAGACTGGAAGGCAGGCACCGAGACATCAGACTGGAAGGCGGGCACCGAGACATCAGTCTGGAAGGCGGGCACCGAGACATCAGACTGGAAGGCGGGCACCGAGACATCAGACTGGAAGGCGGGCACCGAGACATCAGACTTGAAGGTGGGCACTGAGACATCAGACTGGAAGGCGGGCACTGAGACATCAGACTGGAAGGCGGGCAGGAGACATCAGACTGGAAGGCGGGCAGGAGACATCAGACTGGAAGGCGGGCACTAGACATCAGACTGGAACAGACTGGGATGTCAGACTGGAACATGGGCACTGGGATGTCAGACTGGGCAGCGGGCACTGGGATGTCAGACTGGGCAGCGGGCACAGGCATTGGCACAACAGGCTGAACAGCAGGTACTGGCACAACAGGTTGAACAGTAGGCACATCAGACTGGTCGGCAGGTATTGGAACATCGGACTGGAACATCAGACTGGGGCACAGGAACTTCAAGCTGGATAGCAGGCAAAGAGTTGGCAGGATTAGGTGGGTCATCCGGTTCAGCTGGCATGAAGGCGGACTGAAGCAGGTTGGTTGGTGTGGAAGCAGGTTGGATTACTGGCAGGATCGTGTGAGTGGGGAAGAACTTCCGTTTCTTCTTTGGCTTAACTGCTGGAGATCTGTAGGTGGCTATAGGACTGTAGGTAGGAAGTGAGGCATACTGAAGTGAAGGGCTGGAATATGGCAAGGAAGGGGGAACAGCGGCCAGAGGAAGTTTCTGTGGGGAAGTTGTAGGTAGTAGAGTAGAGGCAGGTGGGTTAAAGGCAGGATAGGTGCAGGAAGTAGAAACAGGGTATTGATACTAAGTGGGAAGCAGGGTATATTGGACTGTAGCTGAGGTTGCCATGGGTGACGGGAGAAAAGATGTCTAAGCAGGCAGGTGTTTAGTAGTAGGTCGGGTTGGGAAGAGCTGACAGAAGCTGGGCATAACAGGTCGGACCATGCCTGAAGTACAGGTAGAACAAAAGTGGGCTCACATGCCCTTTGTCTGACCAGGGACTGCACTTCATCTATACAAACCTTTAACAACTGTTTGGAACAAACCGAATAGTGCTCCAAGAAGGATGCAGAGTCATACAACCTCCTGACCCCACGACAGACTAACAGGGACACAGACCGTAGGATAGCCATAGCAGACTTTTTAGCACACTATGGACCTACCCCCTTCTCACCAGAAGAATCCCTGGCACTAGATTCACCCCTGTCAGTGGAAGAATTGCTTAGAGCACTTAAGCAGCTGAAGGCCAGCAAGAGCCCGGGCCCAGATGGCCTATCGGTTAGCTACTATAAATCGTTCCCAACCATTCTCATTCCTCATTTTGCAAAAGCCTTAATGACCTCTCACCCAAATCAACTGCTCATAGGGATATTCTGAAAGCACACATCACACTTATCCCCAAGCAGGGCAAAGACCCCTCGTTATAAGTAGTAAAATATTGCGCTGAGTATAAAATTATTGAGGAAAAGCTGCAAACATTGCCGATAGACTAACGGGAAAAATTGTTTGGAGGAGATGTATATGTTGCGCTAAAAATGGTGGTGTGTGTGATGATAGGTTTTACCCTTATATATTAGTTGAAGTTTGGTAAAAACACATAAATTATTTAAATGATATCATAATTTACATAAAAGATATATACATATATGTAAAAATATGTAAAAGACAATAAAATTTGGTGAAAAACTGAATAGTCGTGAATAAATAACCGTGAAGGTGATCAAGTGATGAATAAAATTCAATGAAATTCAAATAGCGGTGAACAATGGAAAATTGTTAATATTGTGAATTTTCAAACACAAAGTCATTCAAAAATGGATGACAAGTGGATGTTGGGTGAAGAGACATCAAACTGTATATATGAGTTATACAGTAGTATAGTCCATATAGGTGACACAGTATATGTGAGTAGCTGTAGACATTAAAAGGTGTTTCTAGGTGGGGTGATGGTGATCCTGTCCTGTCGGCGCCAATGCCTATTGAAAAGAGGCTTACCGGAGGTCACAGACTTACTGAGACATACGCCTCATAAGTCGTGACAAGCTTTATTGTGGAGGGTTACCAGGTCCCTTTTCCCACGAGTGGATTCCAAGGTGGAGATGCACGTAATAAAGGCAGGTAGGATGGGGTCATCAAGACTCCATTAATTCTCCCGTATTCATGAGTATTATGTCATGTATGAGAGAAAAACTCACATAGTGTGATACCGTAAAAAATACTTTAATGTGATAAAAACAGATTAAAAACACTCACATTTCAGTAGTATTAATCAGGCTCTTAGTAAATAGTAGTAAGTATCGAAGGTGCTGCTGCTGTAGTCCACCCGACGCGTTTCGTCCTCTGGGACTTCGTCTGGGGTGTGGACTACAAGCCTCAGCAGTGCAATTTATAAGGAAAAGTGACCCCAATCTGACACTGGTTCATATGACCGGAAGTGAACCTCACTTCCGGTCTGGCGGTGGTGCAATATTAAAAATGTAGTATAATGCACCAATTTCGTATTTGTAATAAAGGTCCAATGGTGGGGATTAGTTATATGTAGAAATGAATATATAATGTAGTCCGATTGAGGAGAGACACACAGAAACGTCTCCTCCTCGTTTTATTGTTGTGGTTCCGGCGCGTCGGCCGGTGGAACGCACGACGTGCGTGACGTCAAGACGTCACATCAGCCTGTTGGCTAGGCTTGTAACAGCCAGCCAAGCCTCGATGTGGATGTAAGGGGGAGGGCCGAGCGGCCGTGCGTGACGCTAGCACGTCGCGGCCATATTCTAAATTATGTGGCGGCCTGAATTTAATATGCATAAAATTATAATTATATATATATATAATTATAATTTTATGCAGATTCTATACAATTTTTACTTTATATATATATATTTGAGCTCTTAACTGGGAAATTTTATATACGTGTATTTTTATATATTTGTAGATTCATGTTTTTACATATCTATATATATATATATATATATATATATATATATATATATATATATATATATATATATATATATATATATATATATATATATATAATTTATGTGTTTTTATACACACAAATACACAAACTTTTAACCTTTAGCGAGTTTGGCGTATATCTAACGGTTTTATGGTTTTAAAGTTTTATATCATTTTTCCAGTTTATATTTAAATTTTATCTGAATTTTTCCTTGCGATATACAACAAATAAAAAATCAATACAATATATATATATATATATATATATATATATATATATAAGCATATGTGTCCATAGAAGGTAACGAGCGACCCCCCTCTGACCTCCTCCATCCCTTCTATTTAAACCCTAACAAACCATATGCATAATCCCCCCCCTTTTCATTCTTTATTTTAGTCTGCCCCGATTTTATGTTGCCCAGCTTTTGGGCTATGTCCCCATAGCAATTCTAATTTCCGGGTGCACCGCGATGTGCACCGCGCAGTGTCAGCAACATATGTTAATTTCTGTGTGCTGCGCCTGCGCGGATGCGCGGATGCACGTATTGCTTTGAATTCAAGCCGCCACATAATTTAGAATATGGCCGCGACGTGCTAGCGTCACGCACGGCCGCTCGGCCCTCCCCCTTACATCCACATCAAGGCCTGGCTGGCTGTTACAAGCCTAGCCAACGCCAGGCGGATTTGACATCATGACGTCACACACGTCGTGCGTTCCACCCGCCGACGCGCCGGAACCACAACAATAAAACAAGGAGGAGACGTTTCTGTGTGTCTCTCCTCAATCGGACTTCCGGTCATATGAACCAGTGTCAGATTGGGGTCACTTTTCCTTATAAATTGCACTGCTGAGGCTTGTAGTCCACACCCCAGACGAAGTCCCAGAGGACGAAACGCGCCGGGTGGACTACAGCAGCAGCACCTTCGATACTTACTACTATTTACTACGAGCATGATTAATACTACTGAAATGTGAGTGTTTTTAATCTGTTTTTATCACATTAAAGTATTTTTTACGGTATCACACTATGTGAGTTTTTCTCTCATACATGACATAATACTCATGAATACGGGAGAATTAATGGAGTCTTGATGACCACATCCTACCTGCCTTTATTACGTGAATCTCCACCTTGGAATCCACTCGTGGGAAAAGAGACCTGGTAACCCTCCACAATAAAGCTTGTCACGACTTATGAGGCGTATGTCTCAGTAAGTCTGTGACCTCCGGTAAGCCTCTTTTCAATAGGCATTGGCGCCGACAGGACAGGATCACCATCACCCCACCTTGAAACACCTTTTAATGTCTACAGCTACTCACATATACTGTGTCACCTATATGGACTATACTACTGTAAAACTCATATATACAGTTTGATGTCTCTTCACCCAACATCCACTTGTCATCCATTTTTGAATGACTTCGTGTTTGAAAATTCACAATATTAACAATTTTCCATTGTTCACCGCTATTTGAATTTTATTCATCACTTGATCACCTTCACGGTTATTTATTCACGACTATTCAGTTTTTAACCTAATTTTATTGTCTTTTACATATTTTTACATATATGTATATATCTTTTATGTAAATTATGATATAATTTAAATAATTTATGTGTTTTTACCAAACTTCAACTAATATATAAGGGTAAAACCTATCATCACACACACCACCATTTTTAGTGCAACATATACATCTCCTCCAAAGACCCCTCGTTAGTATCCAATTACTGCCCAATATCGCTACTAAATGTGGATCTAAAACTGTATGCCAAGGCACTAGCAAACTGTATTCTCCCCTTCTTCCTAAACTCATTTCCCTAGACCAGGTTGGTTTTGTCCCTGGCAGAAAAGCTAGGGACAACACCACCAAAGCCCTAAACATCCATCATTGGTTGACTGCCACGCAAGGTTTCTTTCCCTGGACGCGGAGAAGGCGTTTGACAGGGTGGCATGGGACTACATGGAGGCCACACTGCAAGCCCTAGGCCTTCCACCCTGCCTACTAAACATAATCTTGGCTTTATACTCCTCCCCCACAGCTAAGAGCAAAATCAATGGCTGCCTGTCGAGCGCCTTCTCCGTGTCCAACGGAACCCATCAGGGCTTCCCCCTATCTCCGTTAATATTTATTTTGACCATGGAACCCATGATTCAAAAATTGAGAGATAACCCAACCATTAAAGGCATAGAAATCAATCATAGGCAGTATAAAATAGCCGCATACGCAGACAAAATTCTGCTCTTTCTATCTGACCCCATCACAACTATCCCTAATTTGTTAGCAGACTTCTCATTATTCAAACACTTATCCAACCTCCAAATAAATTTCGATAAGTCAAAAGCGCTAAACATTACCTTACCGACTACTACTGTTGACCAATGCCTCCATAACTTTCCATTTGGGTGGGAACCACACGCAATCTCTTACCTTGGTATCAAAATTCCAACTCATCTACCCGACCTTTACGCCAGCAACTTTTCTCCACTGCTCCTGGCCATTCAAGAAGACCACAAAAAGTGGCACCTGGGCTCATTTTCTTGGCTAGGTAGGATAGCCATACTGAAAATAAATATCCTACCCAGACTACTCTACCTCTTCCAAGCTGTCCCCATTACGCTTCCATCCTCCTTCTTTCTGTCCTACAATCGGATCTGTATAAACTTTCTCTGGGCTTCCAAGACCCCTCGAACGAGCTGGGATCGAATGGTATTGCCCAAACTGCTCGGAGGCCTTGGACTCCCAGACCTCCAAAAATATCACTGGGCCTGCCATCTAACCAGGATAGTAGACTGGCACATACATCACCCCACCAAAGACTGGATTCAGTTGGAAGACTCCTTTGCAGCTCTTCCGCTACCTAACTCGCCCTGGATTCACCCCAAATCTTTGCCCCAAGCGTACACAACACACCCACTTATAGGAGCCACAATATCACTCTTCAAACTGGCGTGTAAAACACTCCTCCTCACACCCTTTCCGGGCCCCATGACCCCTCTGGACAACAACCCTGACTTCCCCCCAGGCATGCCTTTAAGAGACCCGATTTAGGAGACACAAACTCTAAAAACTTTTTCAGCAATGGGACATTCCTACCTTACGCCTCCCTCATTGACCGCGACCTCACCCGAATTCAACATCCCCCTTTACAAATATTTACAATTGCGACACTTTTTTAAAGCAATCAAACCCTCTTCTCTTTGGCACAGAGAATACACTCCATTCAAACTTTTGTGCAACTGCTCGGAACCCCAAGGTCACCTAATTTCCACCATATACGCACTACTGTTCTCACAACACAAGGTTAAGGTTGACAAAAGAGTTAAATGGGAATCGGATCTCTCTTTAGAACTCACCCCTGCGGACTGGGAACGCATATTCACACCTATTCACAAATGCTCAATCAACGTCTCCACTCAGGAGAACAGATATAAACTGTTCTCCAAGTGGTATAGGACTCCTGACAAGGTCCATCACTTCCACCCATCGGTCCAACCAACCTGCTGGAGATGTCATACTGCACGCGGCACCCTACTCCACATCTGGTGGGACTGCCCTCTTATCCAGCCATTGTGGTCTGAAATCCATCAATGGATTTCCCACATCATCACCCGCACACCAACTTTTTCACCTGCACACTAACTTTTACATCACACCCCGAACCTCTTCGCTCATATAAAAAGTCTGTTTCACTTCACCTCATCAATGCTGCTGTCATGAAGATCCTGCCAGAAACCGGAATCCTGGGCTTCCCAGGCCGCGGGCGCCACTGCGCATGCGCATGCGTGCAGGCGCATGTGCACGGCCGTGCACCGGCGCGCACGCAGGTAGACAAGCACGCGCCCCTGTTGGCGCCAGGTAGGCTATTTAAACCCAGCTAGAGCAGACGGTCCCCGCTGTCTGCTCTACAGCGTTGTGGTGACTGAAACCTGATACCTGATACCTCTGATCTGTGTTTGACCCGGCTTACCTGTGACCATCCATCTGTCTGCCTGCACCCGACCTTGGCTTGTCTGTGACCATCCTTCTGCCTTACCCCCTTGTACCTTGCTGCCAGCCTGATACCCGACCCGGCCTGCCTGACGATCCAGCTTACCTGTGTTGATCCTGTCTGCTCTGTTGAACCAGTGTTCCTGTGCTGATCCAGTCTGCTCTGAGGTCCTGTCTGCTCTGCTGAACCAGTGTACCTGTGCTGATCCAGTCTGCTCTGAGATCCTGTCTGCTCTGTTGAACCAGTGTTCCTGTGCTGATCCAGTCTGCTCTGAGGTCCTGTCTGCTCTGCTAAACCAGTGTACCTGTGCTGATCCAGTCTGTTCTGAGATCCTGTCTGCTCTGTTGAACCAGTGTTCCTGTGCTGATCCAGTCTGCTCTGAGGTCCTGTCTGCTCTGCTGAACCAGTGTACCTGTGCTGATCCAGTCTGCTCTGAGATCCTGTCTGCTCTGCTGAACCAGTGTACCTGTGCTGATCCAGTCTGCTCTGAGATCCTGTCTGCTCTGCTGAACCAGTGTACCTGTGCTGATCCAGTCTGCTCTGAGGCCCTGTCTGTTCTGCTGAACCAGTGTACCTGTGCTGATCCAGTCTGCTCTGAGATCCTGCCTGCTCTGCTAAACCAGCGTACCTGTGCTGATCCGGCCTGCTCTGCTGTCCAGCCTGCTTTGCTGATTCAGTCGGTCCATGCTGGCCCATCCTGCTCTGCTGTCCAGTCTCCCTTGCTGATCCGGTCTGCCTTGCTGACTCGTCCTGCTCTGCTGTCCAGTCTGCTTTGCTGATCCAGTCTGTCTTCTGACCCAGTCTGCTATACCGATCCGGCCTACTTACCTACCCTGTCCGCTGAGTTGACCTTGGGTCGATTCACCGGTCTGTTGATCCTGCCAGGCACCCGTGCTCCTCCTCACTCCTGGGTCTCCTGTCATCCTACCAGGGAGCCAGTAGTGGGAGCCGCAAGGGAGACCCTCCTCTGCAATTCGGGCTCTCACCACCAGGTACGTGACAGTAGCAGACAGCCATGTCTGAGCCTGAGCAGGGAGCCTCGCCATGGAGGAGCTGTGCCAACACCTGGCAGGTCTGACCGAGGCGGTGAAGAACCTCCAACAGGGTTATACCCAGCTGGAAGAAAGGGTACTGGTCCTGTCCAGTCCTGCCAGCACCCCAGGGACTTCCTACCCAGTGACACCACCGATAGGGGCAACACCAGCCCCAACAGTGGTGATGCTTCCGCCAGAACCCAAGGTTCCTACTCCAGAGAAGTTTTCGGGTGTCCGCAGCGGCTTCAGAACTTTCCGCAACTCATGCGAACTTCACTTCGCCCTCCAACCACGGACCTTCTCCCTAGAAGCCACTAAGGTGGGCTTCGTGATATCTCTGCTTACCGGGGACCCCCAGATTTGGGCCCACCGTTTATTGCAACAAAAAGACACAGCGTTAACCAATCTCACCACATTTTTTGATGCCATGGCACAATTGTATGAGGACCCCCAGCTCTCAGTAACTGCAGAAGCCGCCTTACGCTCCCTCCAACAGGGACGAAGAGCGGTGGAGGACTATGTGGCTGAGTTCAGACGATGGGGTGCAGACACGGACTGGAATGACACAGCCCTTCATCACCAGTTCCGCACGGGACTTTAAGACGCTCTAAAGGACGAGCTTGCCAGGGTAGGGGTACCCCAAACTTTGAACGCTTTGATCGACTTGGCCATCCAAATCGATCAGCGCCTACGGGTATGTAGGGCCGAACGAGCCACAGGCCTCTCCCGGCCAACTTGGATGCTCCCCAGGGCCCCTAGCCATTTCCGCCCTGCTTCCGTTTCCCGGCCTGTATCCTCCTCTGCTACACCCGAGCCTATGCAGTTGGGACTCCTCCGACCTTCTCTTACCCCAGCAGAACGTCAACATCGCCGTGGCAACAACCTGTGCCTCTACTGCGGAGAACCGGGCCATTATGTCAGGAACTGCCCGGCCAAACTCCGTAAGTGCCCATCCGTGCTGTCAAGCTACATCGATCCGGTGACTAGGGTCTCATCTCATCTTGCCCTCTCTGTTTCCTTCCAGCTCCCAGGAGAGACTTTGCAGACATCCGCCATTATTGACTCTGGAGCTTGTAGTTGCTTCATGGACTCCTCCTTTGCTGCCCAGCACTGGTTCCTCTCCTTCCAAGAACCCATGGGCTCTCCGTTCATTTGGCCAACGGGTACGCCATTAAGTCGGGCCCTGTGACCCAGGAGACCGCCCCACTACCCACAGTTATCTTAGGGTCACACCAAGAGTTGCTGCGCCTGGATATAATTTCCTCTCCTCTCTTCCCGGTGATCCTGGGTATACCCTGGCTACAGGCACACAATCCGGCCATCAACTGGGCCACAGGGGAGGTCTCCTTCTCCTCTCCCTATTGCCAGAAGTTTTGTGGCTCCTCTGTCCCTCCGAAGACTCCTGCCCTATTATGCTTAGACACAGAGGCAAGTCTACGCCAGGCCATTCCGGAGGCCTATCATGCGTTCCTTGATGTTTTCAGCAAGCAAGGGGCAGATGTGCTGCCACCCCATAGGTCTTATGACTGTCCTATTGAGCTGCTCCCCGGGGCCATGATTCCATTTGGTAGGGTCTTCCCTTTAACAGAGGTGGAACAGGGGAAGCTCAAAGAATATATTGATGAGAATCTGAAAAAGGGGTTTATCCGCCCTTCCACATCTCCGGCAGGAGCGGGGATATTTTTCGTAGAAAAAAAAGGACCATTCCCTCAGACCCTGCGTGGACTATCGTGAACTAAACAACATTACAATTAAGAATTGCTACCCTCTTCCCCTGGTTCCAGAGCTGTTCCAGAGACTAGGCTCCGCCTCCATCTTCTCCAAACTAGATCTCCGTGGGGCATACAACTTAGTCCGCATTAAGGATGGGGATGAATGGAAGACGGCCTTCCAAACTCGATTTGGGCATTTCGAGTACTTGGTGATGCCCTTTGGGCTCTGTAATGCCCCTGCTACCTTCCAGTATTTTATAAATGACGTGCTCCGGGACTTTCTAGATTTGTTTGCTGTGGTCTATCTTGATGATATACTAATTTTCTCTTCCTCCCTAGAATTACATTGTGGACATGTTAAGGACGTATTGGGCCGCCTTCGGCAACACGGCCTTTATGCCAAGGCCGATAAATGCCTATTCGAAGTGGAGAGCATACCATTCCTGGGCCTGATCATCTCCAGCCAAGGCATCAAAATGGATCCCCAGAAGATAGCAGCAATACTGGAGTGGCCGACCCCCACGGATAAGAAGGGAATCCAGCGGTTTATTGGCTTCGCCAATTTTTATCGCAAGTTCATTAGGGGATTCTCGGCCATAGTGGCGCCCATCACATGGCTCACTAAACAAGGTACCCGCTTCCATTGGTCCCCAGAGGCCCAAAGGGCCTTTGAGGCCCTCAAAGGGCTGTTCACCTCCGCTCCTATCCTGAAGCACCCGGATTCTTCTTTGCCCTTCGTCCTGGAGCTGGACGCATCCGAAATAGCCGTGGGGGCCATCCTATCTCAGAGACAGGGGCCAAAGCCCTGCTCCATCCCGTAGCCTTCTTTTTGCGCAAACTATCCACGGCCGAAAAGAACTAGGATGTCGGAGACCGTGAACTGTTGGCGATTAAAACTGCCCTCGAAGAGTGGCGCTACCTGCTGGAGGGGGCCACTCACCCAATCCTGATATTCACAGATCACAAAAATCTAGAGTACCTGAAAACTGCCAAAAGGTTGAAACCCAGACAAGCCAGGTGGGCACTATTTTTCTCTCGTTTTACCTTCCACGTGACCTATCGTCCGGGCTCCAGAAATGCCAAACCGGACGCTTTGTCACGGATGTTCCACAAGTCCCAGGACGACTCCCCTCCGGATACGATCCTCGCCCCCTGGAAACTTCCTTCTGCTCCAAGAAGACTTACTTGCTAAGCTCAAGCAGGCCTCCAATGGACTGATGGCCACTCCCGGACCTGGGTTACAAGCCAGATATGGTCTGCTATGGCATGAAGACAACATTTTCATCCCAGAGGATCTACGGGTAACCGTCCTGGAATTGTGCCACGACCACAAACTTGGCGGACACTTCGGTGTCACCAAAGACCATCGAATTGGTACAGCGTACCTTTTGGTGGCCTCAATTACAAGAAGACTGTAGGAAATTTGTAGACACGTGCACCGTATGCATATGGAGCAAGAGTCACAGAACCAAGGCCTGGGGCCTACTCAAGCCCCTACCGGTCCCAGACTGTCCCTGGAGGATGTTGTCTATCGACTTCATCGTGGAACTCCCCCCAGCTGAGGATCACACCACGACCTTTGTGGTAGTCGACCGCCTGCCGAAGATGGCACACTTCATCCCCATGAAAGGTACCCCCTCTGCTCCAGAAACCGCACAGGTGTTTGTCAAAGAGGTTATCAGGCTTCACGGGGTACCCGTAAACATAGTCTCAGACCGAGGGGTACAGTTCACCTCTCGGTTCTGGAGATCCCTCTGCAAAGCCCTGAACATTGAACTGTCCTTCTCATCCGCCTATCATCCCCAGTCCAATGGGCAAACTGAAAGGACGAAACAGACCCTGGAGCAATACTTACAATGTTTTTCCTCCTTTGTCCAGGATGATTGGATCTCCTTGCTTCCGGTTGCTGAGTTCGCATACAACAATGCCATCCACTCGGTCACCCAACAGACGCCCTTCTTCGCCAATTACGGCTTCCACCCTTCATTTCTGCCCAACTCTCTCCCTGAGTGTACTGTGCCAGCAGTCCAGGAGAAAATGGACTTCTTCACTTCCAATAACCAACTTCTGCAGGACACCATGGCCCGGACTCAGGAACACAACAAGACAGTCTTTGACAGGAAGAGGCGAGGGGAGCTGGTGTTGGCACCGGGCGATTTAGTATGGCTCTCTACCTTGAACTTGAAAGTGGCATGTCCCTCGAAGAAACTGGGCCCCAAGTTCTTAGAGCCCTTCCCAGTTAAACAAAAGATCAACGAAGTGGCCTATGAGCTGGAACTCCCAGATTCCCTCAGGGTCCACCCTGTGTTTCACGTCTCCTTGCTGAAACCCTCCACTCCCAACCCCTTTTCCCAACAGGAAAACTGTGCCCCCTGATCCAGTGGTAATTGATGGTGAAGAGGAGTTTGAAGTGGAGGCCATCCTGAATGTCAGGAGAAGAAGGAACCAGAACCAGTTTTTGATTAAATGGAAGGGCTATGGTCCTGAAGAAAATTCTTGGGAGCCCGAGTGCAATATCCACGCTAAGAGTCTAGTTCAATCCTTCAAGAGAGCCCATCCTGAAAAATTTGCCCAAAGGGGCAGCCGGAGTTACTTGTGACCATCCATCTGTCTGCCTGCACCCGACCTTGGCTTGTCTGTGACCATCCTTCTGCCTTACCCCCTTGTACCTTGCTGCCAGCCTGATACCCGACCCGGCCTGCCTGACGATCCAGCTTACCTGTGTTGATCATGTCTGCTCTGTTGAACCAGTGTTCCTGTGCTGATCCAGTCTGCTCTGAGGTCCTGTCTGCTCTGCGGAACCAGTGTACCTGTGCTGATCCAGTCTGCTCTGAGATCCTGTCTGCTCTGTTGAACCAGTGTTCCTGTGCTGATCCAGTCTGCTCTGAGGTCCTGTCTTCTCTGCTGAACCAGTGTACCTGTGCTGATCCAGTCTGCTCTGAGATCCTGTCTGCTCTGTTGAACCAGTGTTCCTGTGCTGATCCAGTCTGCTCTGAGGTCCTGTCTGCTCTGCTGAACCAGTGTACCTGTGCTGATCCAGTCTGCTCTGAGATCCTGTCTGCTCTGCTGAACCAGTGTACCTGTGCTGATCCAGTCTGCTCTGAGATCCTGCCTGCTCTGCTGAACCAGCATACCTGTGCTGATCCGGCCTGCTCTGCTGTCCAGCCTGCTTTGCTGATCCAGTCGGTCCATGCTGACCCGTCCTGCTCTGCTGTCCAGTCTGCCTTGCTTATCCGGTCTGCCTTGCTGATCCAGTCTGTCCATGCTGACCCGTCCTGCTCTGCTGTCCAGTCTGCCTTGCTGATCCAGTCTGTCCATGCTGACCCATCCTGCTCTGCTGTCCAGTCTGCCTTGCTGATCCAGTCTGCTTTGCTGATCCAGTCTGTCTTCTGACCCAGTCTGCTATACCGATCCGGCCTACTTACCTACCCTGTCCACTGAGTTGACCTTGGGTCGCTCCACCGGTCTGTTGATCCTGCCAGGCACCCATGCTCCTCCTCACTCCTGGGTCTCCTGTCACCCTACCAGGGAGCCAGGAGTGGGAGCCGCAAGGGAGGCCCTCCTCTGCAATTTGGGCTCTCACCACCAGGTACGTGACAGCTGCCAACCTCTGCATCCCTGTCTTATGGAGAAACGCTACCCCCCCCCCACGGTAGGCGATTGGATCCATAGGGTGGACAAAATAGCAGACATGGAAAAGCTCATCTGTCAGGCAAATGACAACCCAACCAAATTGTCCGCTACGTGGTCCTGCTGGCTCCATTATAGGTCACTCACTTCTCCGAACACTTCCCCTGCTCCCCATCCCCCTCCACCCTGAACTCCTACCAAGCACTACTGTGGGAGGTCACAGGTGGACCTCTCACACCATTCACCCAATTGCCCTTTATTTAGGGTATGAGTGCATCTCCACACGGTCACTGGACTCCCCATCCCCCCCCCCCATATCTGTAAACTCCACATCCCCTCTGGGCTCACTGACGAGCCCTAATATACCATCCCAATTTGCACTACTGGATTACGCGACACAGCCCCACCCCCCCATTCACAGTAAGGTGAAAGGGGTGAATGGTGCTTGGGAAGGCCATGGACGGTGATTGTATATACAACCTCCCTACACATCCCGAAATGCTCTTTCAGCGTTCATCCACATTACTGATAACCCTGGCCATCTAGAATACCTCGGTCGCAAACTACATCACGCGATGGCCACCTTTTGATGATTCTCATTATGTGTTTTTTTCTCAGTGGTGCCTTTACAACTTCAGGCATTGTTTTCTCTTTTTCATTCACCTTCATGTATTCCTCATGCAATGGATTGTGTGCTCATGATATTGCCATTTATGGACCCCAATAATGTTTTCATTTTTGTATTGACATGCTTGTCAGTGATACACTGTTAACCTACTAAAATTCAATAAAAGTTATTGTCATTGTCTCCATTGTTAGGGCAGCATAACCCCGGTATCCTCTTCTAAAGCGGGCGGTCAGCTTCAAGATAAAAGTGGTCTCTACGGTGGATTCCCCGCAAGATCACTTTTATCGTCGGCGGGAGAGCCCCCCCCCCCCTGCGCTCCAGTGCCCTCTGCCGCTTACCGGACCCGTTGGCAGAGGCGGAGGTGATCTGATCCTTTCCCTAGCCTGACATGGAGACGAGTGAGGGGAAGATGGCCCCACCTGTCTCCATAGGGCGACATTAAAACGTCACTTCCGCCAATAGTTCTTAAAGGGTCATTTTTTTTGTTTTTTTAAATGCATTTTTGTGTAAATATGAGATCTGGGGTCTTTTTGACCCCAGAACTCATATTTAAGAGGTGCTGTCATGCTTTTTTTTTCTATAACAAGGGATGTTTACATAGCATAGCATTTTCCCTTCAAGGTGAATTTAAAGCATATTTTCAGTTTTCTCACTAAGAAACCACTCCCTACCTCCAGTACTCTTCAATTTCAAGCTACCTTTTCTGGAAAGTGTCTAGGCCCTTTGTGAATGGCCGCGTGTCTTTTTAAGTTCCCTTGCGCAGAAACATTTCATCCCTATTGTGGGGTCATCAGTACAGTAATTGTACATATTATCAAAAAAGTTTTTATTAAAAGAACAAAAAATGGTGCATACAGAAGCAGACTTCAGGAAAACAATATACGTTTTCAAATACACATAGAACTAGCATAAATGGTAAAGTACGGACAAATACAGACAGACAAGACTGATAAGGCAATAAAAGTTATCTTGTATAAAACTCCACTACAACCGTGAGCTGAGCTACAGTAAACCGTCATACAGTAAACACATAGCAATACGATTTACATGTCTACAATCAGCAAAGATCTGACTACTATAACTGGTCATGTCACCAATAACAATGTCCCAACCACTTTCAAGGTCCTAAACCTGTAGAAACCTATTAAGTATTAACTGAGGCAGAGCTAAATCTGGTGTATCCAACAAATTTTGCCACATGGAATGGAATTTCTGTCAGGCGTTCCTATGCTGATAGGTTTGTTTTTCACGTATTAGAACACAATTCACTTGGTCAACCCAGTGTTTTTTTAATAGGGGTGCGAGTAGACATCCAGTATCGTGCAATTTGCTTCCAGGCAATATAAAGCAACCGAAGGATGGGTCTGGAGAGTAAGGGTTTCATCATCTAGCACTCCTAATAAAAATATGATAGGGTCACATGGAAGTATAAACATGTATACAAGGAATATTGTTTCAATAATATTACATAGTTACATAGTTGGTGAGGTTGAGAAAAGACACAAGTCCATCAATTCCAATCTGTGTGTGTGTGGATTGTATATAATAAGGGGGCGCTATGACAATCTTCCTAATTAGTGATAATTATCACAAATATCTAAATTGTTTTAAAAAAATGATTGACAATGTTTTAATCTAATCTAAAAGTAGTTTCTATTCAACACATTGAGCCATTAGGTGTGCAGTAATGCATCTAATCACCCCATTGTTTCTCAATGTGAAATGTTCTGCTATATTTTATATTATTTTATATTGTTTATTGATCATACTGGAAGTGCTGTGAAAAGCTGCCATGTATATCTACATATTAAGAACAATTCCCTTTTTCGTCCACTAGATGGCATGAGAGGTTACCACACTGCTAGTTTAATTTCAGCCAATCACTAACCCTGTATCCTTATAAAACGTGATCTGTCATGTGACCGGGACGCTTCCTGACGATGTCATTATGACGAAACGTACGTCGAGGCGCATCCCGGTCACGTTACTCATCAGAACATCCGGTTCCTTCAGTCCGAGCGGTGGAACGCACGCCGATCGTGGAAGCGGCACGGCCAGTTCACAGCACACCCGGTCTGATATGCCTATTTCCTTCAGTGCCAAGGCAAGGCACTTTTAAAGTAAGAGGCCATTTGGTTTTATTTTGTATGTCACATTTTTTATTAAAACTTTATTAAACCATGGTCCCGCTCTCTTTGTATTTTCCAGCTTCTGTGGATGGAACCAACATTTCCTGGCACATTTAAAACAGAAATTTTCCATCAAAGACGGCAGTTCCTTAATCTGCCAGAGCTGCACCTGACCTGTCTTTTTAATTAAAGGGGTCATGGTGAGTAGGCTACCTACCATTACCCATTGGGTGACTCATCTGTTGTTCTCATTTTGTGGTGACGGTCTAACGAATAGACATGTGCAATTAGTTTCGTTTTTTTTCGTTAAAATTCGTTATATTCGTTCATTCGTTATCGTACGAATGAATGAACGAACAAAATTTTAACGAATAACGAATGTTCGAATCGAACGAATCTGAAAAACAACGAAAATCCGAAAAAAACTAATTAGAAACAACGAAACTACGAAAGAAAATCTGAAAAACGAAAACAGGAACAACGAAAATCAAAATGAACGAAAAAAATTCGTACATTCATAACTTTTTTTTTTTTTTGAATTGGTAATTTTCCGTGTCCCTTACAATGGCGCTGCTTAACCGCTTCCCGACCGCCTCACGCAGATATACTGTGGCAAAATGGCACGGGCAGGCAAAATCACGTACAGTGGTTTGAAAAAGTGTTTGCCCCCTTCCTCATTTCCTGTTCCTTTGCATGTTTGTCACACTTCAGTGTTTCGGAACATCAAACCAATTTAAACAATAGTCAAGGACAACACAAGTAAACACAAAATGCAATTTGTAAATGAAGGTGTTTATTATTAAAGGTGAAAAAAAATCCAAACCATCATGGCCCTGTGTGAAAAAGTGATTGCCCCCTAAACCTAATAACTGGTTGGGCCACCCTTAGCAGCAACAACTGCAACCAAGCGTTTGCGATAACGTGCAATGAGGCTTTTACAGCGTCCTGGAGGAATTTTGGCCCACTCATCTTTGCAGAATTGTCCTAATTCAGTTACATTAGAGGGTTTTCGAGCATGAACGGCCTTTTTAAGGTCATACCACAACATCTCAATAGGATTCAGGTCAGGACTTTGGCTAGGCCACTCCAAAGTCTTCATTTTGTTTTTCTTCAGCCATTCGGTGGTGGACTTGCTGGTGTGTTTAGGATCATTGTCCTGCTGCAGAACCCAAGTTCGTTTCAGCTTGAGTACACGAACATATGGTCGGACATTCTCCTTCAGGATCTCTTGGTAGACAGCAGAATTCATAGTTCCTTTTATCACGGCAAGTCTTCCAGGTCCTGAAGCAGCAAAACAGCCCCAGACCATCACACTACCACCACCATATTTTACTGTTGGTATAATGTTCTTTTTCTGAAATGCAGTGTTCCTTCTACGCCAGATATACTTGAACACACACCTTCCAAAGAGTTCCACTTTTGTCTCATCGGTCCACAGAATGTTGTCCCAAAAGTCTTGGGGATCATCAAGATGTGTTGTGGAGAAATTGAGACGAGCTTTGATGTTCTTTTTGCTCAGCAGTGGTTTTCTCCTTGGAACTCTGCCATGCAGGCCATTTTTGCCCAGTCTTTTCCTGATGGTGGAGGCATGAACGCTGACCTTAACTGAGGCAAGTGAGGCCTGCAGTTCCTTGGACGTTGTTGTGGGGTCTTTTGTGACCTCTTGGATGAGTCGTCGCTGCGCTCTTGGGGTAATTTTGGGCGGCCGGCCACTCCTGGGAAGGTTCACCACTGTTCCATGTCTTCGCCATTTGTGGATAATGGCTCTCACTGTGGTTCGCTGGATTCCCAAAGCTTTGGAAATGGCTTTATAACCCTTTCCAGACTGATAGATCTCAATTACTTTCTTTCTCAATTGTTCCTGAATTTCTTTGGGTCTCGGCATGATGTGTAGCTTTTAAGGATCTTCTGGTGGACCTTACTGTGTCAAGCAGCTCCTATTTAAGTGATGCCTTGATTGTGAACAGGTGTGGCAATAATCAGGCCTGGGTGTGGCTAGAGAAATTGAACTCAGGTGTGGACAACCACAGTTATAGTATGTTTTAACAAGGGGGGCAATCACTTTTTCACACAGGGCCATGATGGTTTGGATTTTTTTCACCTTTAATAATAAACACCGGGGGCGTGTCCAAGATGGCGACGGGAGCGGACGTCTTTTAACACCGCTCCGCCGCCCGGACCAACTATCCGCCGATCCAGCGGTGCCAGACGACCTTAACGGTGCCCACTCGATCTGTCGGGACCCCTGCAGTCCCCCGCTCATGCCCGGGTATAAAAAGGGCGGATCAGCGCGCCGACAGAGCCTACGGAGGACCGGGCCCACGCCGCCGCGTGCTGGGGAGAAGGCCGCAGCAGCACACACACCCACGATGGCAGAGCAAGCAGGGGAGGTGAGTCCAGGGGTAGTGGCAGACCCCCAGGCCCCCCCGGAGCATGCAGCGCTCTTGGAAGCCATAAATGGCTGCAGAACGGCCCTCACTGAAAAGATTGATCATGTGCACATTGAGGTGGGCCTGATTAGGAGAGACATTGATGCTTTTAAAGGCAGAGTGACAGAAGTTGAGCAGCGTGTGTCTTTGACGGAGGACATTCAGAGAGATCACTCGGCTGACATTCAATCCCTGAAGATCAGAGTCAAGCATCTAGAGTCGCGTGCTGAAGATGCAGAAAATCGCAACAGACGCAACAATCTGCGCATCATTGGCCTGCCTGAGGGAGCGGAGGGGAATGATACCCCCCAGTTCACAGAACAGCTGCTGCGCACCCTTCTACCCAGGGCCTCATTTTCCTCCCACTTTGTTGTGGAACGTGCCCACAGGATCCCTGCAACAAGGGGACCGCAGGGAGCACCCCCGCGCACCTTTATTTTTAAGCTGCTGAACTACCGGGACCGTGATGTAATCCTGAGGGAAGCAAGGAACGTGGGGGAGCTCAAGTATGAGAATGCCAAACTCCTCATATTCCCAGATTACTCCATTGAAACCCAGCGGCAGAGGAAGTCATTTGACCACGTGAGATCCCAGCTTCGCGCCAAGAACCTCAAATACAGTATGCTGTTTCCCGCCAGACTGCGAGTCCAGGACGGAGAGAGGGTGCGATTCTTCACATCGCCGGCCGAAGCATCCTCCTGACTGGATACGGTCCGCACTGGATGAGCAAGTATACATCTCTCTGTTCCCTGTGTTTTTTACTACCCTTTGCAGCTGTGTACCTGATTTTGGGGGTGGGGGGGTCCTAATAGCGGCTACTGCCGCTCCCATGTACCCCTTAGACACTGAGACTATGAGCGGGTGATGCCTGTGTCTGCACGCGGATGAGGCACCCCCTCCCCCCCCCCCCCCCCCCCTGCTGATTTCCACTTCTCAGGATGGACTCCCCCCCCTGCCTATTGTTTACTGCTTTTGTCCCCCTGTCTTTCTGAGAAGACCTCGGCCATCCTTATCTACACCCCTATGTTTTGGTTTCTACTGCTCCTCCTTATTCTATGGTTGCTGCACAGGCTGGAAACGGACACTCTGCCACTTGCCTCAAGAACCATACCCCCAGCTTGCTGGGAGACTGGCACCACATTTTATATCCGGGCGACCCCAGTTTGGAGGGGCCGATGGACATATGTCTAAATTGCCTCTTGCACACGTTACCCCCATGACATGGCGACTTGCCGTGTGGTTTTTGGGAAGGAAAGCCACCCATAGTTCTACATGGGCTGGCGGGGAGGGGGGGGGGTTGTTGTTTTTTTGTTTTAGTTATTGGTTTTATTACTACTATTATTTGACAAATCTAAAAATGCTTATATGCTTGACACAGTCACTAGGGCCTCTGACACCGAAGCTCCTTGGGAGCTGCTCTCTATGTACAATTGAATTGTGGGTTTATGCTCTGTCCGGGTCGGGTGAAAGCCTCGGGCCTGCCCCGCTATTGATTATCTCCGGCATGCTATGTCGTCACTAACGATTGTTTCCTGGAACACCAGGGGCTTGAACTCCCCAGTTAAGCGGTCCCTGGTATTTCAATTTTTGAAGACCCACAACCCTCATATCTGTGTGTTCCAGGAAACACATCTAGTGGGCAAGAAAACCCTTAGTCTAAAAAAGCCCTGGGTGGGACACCAATATAACTCGACGTATTCCAATTTTGCAAGAGGGGTCACCATACTGGTGCGCAAATCACTTCCATTTAAACTCCTGGGGCTGGACCTTGACCCGGACGGCAGATACATAGTGTTGCATGCTATGATTGAAACGTTAGAACTGGTCCTTGTGGGCATCTACATCCCTCCCCCTGCCTCGGTCAAACTGCTTCATAAATTAAGTCACCTCCTGGCAAATTATGGGACTGACAATCTCCTGCTTATGGGAGATTTTAATATGACACCGAATCCGGGGCTGGACCGCCTCAACTCATCTGGGGGCCCCACCTCGGATCTCTCGAACTGGGCTGACACTTATGGGCTGACGGATCTCTGGAGATGGAGGAATCCCTCTGAGAAATCCTACACATGCCACTCAGCCACGTACAGAGCTCTCTCACGCATAGATCTGGTATACGCAGGGGCACCTCTCCTACCCAGGGTACAGGAAATCTCCATTCTTCCACGGGGGATCTCTGATCACACCCCACTTCTCCTCCGGCTGTCCCTGGAGGGATCTCCTGGGGACAGGCTGTGGAGACTATCCAGATTCTGGATATCCGACCCTAGGGTGGACTCCGAGTTCCGCTACCAGATGGAAACATACTGGATGCTCAACCCGGGTACAGCCTCCCCAGCGGTGGTCTGGGATGCCTTTAAGGCCTCCTCTAGGGGGCACTACCAGAAGATCATAGGGAAAATTAGAAAACAGCTGAAGGCGGACATTCTGGAAGCGGAAGGTAGGGCACTCAACCTAGAACAGCAGTTTGTGTTAACGGGGGACCCGGAGGCCCACGACAGGCTCCAAAACAGCACCAGGGAAGTCATGTTAATGCGTACCTCACTTACTAAGAAAAAAATGCTCCAACAGTCGCAGAGAATCTTTGAGGAGGGTGAAAGGGGAGGCAGGCTACTGGCATGGCTGGCCAGGGAACAGACAGGCTCCATGAGTGTGCCCTCGCTGATAGACGGAGCTGGGGTCAGAATGACCTCCTCCAGGGAGATCAGCGAGAGCTTCACGACCTACTATGCAGACTTATATTCCACACGAGTGAACTACTCCATGGAAGACCTACATATCTACCTCTCTGACGTTGACTTCCCAGTGCTGACTGACACATACAGATCCCAACTAGACTCGCCCATTACCATACTAGAAGTACAACAGGCCATAGCCTCACTCCAAGCGGGGAAAACCCCGGGACCAGACGGATTTCCCACAGAGTTCTACAGAACATATGCTGAAGAACTGGCTCCTAGACTACACTCCATGCTCATCGCGGCACTGGGGGAGGGTGCACTCCCGGAATCTATGTCCGAGGCGGTTATAGTAGTCATTCCCAAGCCAGGGAAAGACCCAGAACTCTGTAAATCATACCGCCCAATCTCACTGATAGACGTAGACGCTAAGCTGCTGGCCAAGATCCTGGCAACTAGACTGAACGGGGTGATTACGGCGCTGGTCCACCCAGACCAGTCGGGCTTTATGCCAGGCAGGGGGACCGACATTAACATCCGCAGGTTGTTTACCCACATAGACATGGCAAAGGAGGGGGACAGAGGTTTGGTTGCAGCTCTGGACGCCGAAAAGGCATTCGACTCTGTCGAGTGGCTCTTCCTATGGGATGTCCTGGAATGCTTCGGATTTGGCCCCAGGTTTATCTCCTGGATCCAACTCCTGTATAAAAATCCCACTGCCCGGGTTAGGGTCAATGGCCTGCTGTCTCCTCCCTTCAGCCTGCACAGAGGAACGAGACAGGGATGCCCCCTGTCTCCAGTGCTTTTCGCATTGGCGATTGAACCCCTAGCGATATTGATACGCCAAGACCACAGAGTGAGGGGCATAGAGGTTGGCGTGCTGCAGGAGAAAATATCCCTGTATGCCGACGACACCCTGCTTTATCTAGCGGACGCAGAAGCATCACTCCAGACCGCACTAGGAATAATAGAACAGTTCGGGAAATTCTCTGGCATACGAGTGAATTGGGATAAATCGGTCCTCTTCCCCCTTAGTGACACTAACCCCAAAAATCCCACCAACACGCCCCTTCAGTGGGTAGATGACTTCAAATACCTGGGTGTGATAGTTAAGAGCTCCCCTCGGGCATACATAGGAGACAATCTCTCCCCTCTGCTTACGCAGTTTGCCACTAGGTGCCAGACATGGAAAACGCTGCCACTGTCCCCGGTGGGTAGGGTGAACCTCCTAAAAATGGTATACCTTCCGAAATTCGTCTACTTCTTTAGGAACACCCCCTGCCTGATCCCCAAAGCTTTCTTCCAGAAGATTGACACCATTATCTCCTCCTTCGTATGGGCTGGGAAGACCCCCAGACTAGCAAAGAAAACGCTCCAGCTCCCCCTGTCTCAGGGGGGCTTGGCGCTGCCACACTTCCAATTGTACTACTGGGCGGCAGTACTGGTTACGGCCCGGTGGTGGTTCTCCCAGCCCAAACAAAACCCGGCAGTTACTCTGGAGGCGGCAATCCTGGGGTCCTACGCTGCATTGTCTAACTTGCCCTATAGGGGGCCCAGGGCCCACCCCCAGGCTACGACCCTGATGCGCACCACTGTACAGGTATGGCAGAAGTCGAGGGGGATATACAGGGAGGATGCGACCGTCTCGCCCCACACCCCCTTGTGGGGTAACCCTACCCTGCCGCACCTCTTTGGGGTTCCTGAACCCCAGATGTGGGCGGGGAGGGGCATAATCACTCTCAGGCAGGTCTTTAAGGGTAGCTCCTTCCGCTCATTCGAAGACCTGCAGGCCCAGTACGCACTACCGAACACCATGAGGTTTAGATACTATCAGTTCAGACATGCAATACTAGCCCAATTCCCAAACCCCCTGACACTCCAAACGGACGCAGTGGAAAGACTGCTTATTGCAAAACTGCTGGACAAACCGCTGTCCTCCCTCTACTTTTACCTCTCAGCTGCGTATATCACCCCCCCGACTAAGACATATGACAAGTGGAGGGCCGACATACCTGAGCTGACCGAGGAGATGTGGGAGGATGTTGTATCAGACTACACCACAAAAATGATTTCGGCAAAAGACCGCTTTATCCAGCTTAAGATGCTACATAGGGCATATTACACACCTGCTAGGCTGGCCAGGATATACCCGGGGGCGAGTGAACTTTGTTCAAGATGTGGAACCTCTGTGGGAACCTTTCTCCACGTGATGTGGTCCTGCCCTGTGCTGCGCCCCTACTGGGGAGCCGTTGTTGAGGTACTGAACTCCTTTGGGGACTGGGCCCTACGTGCGGACCCAGCCCTGGCACTCCTGGGAAGTATGGAGGACATTGAGGCCTCAAGACATGAAAAATTGTTCCTGTTCTACGCCTTGTATTATGCCAGGAGGGAAATCCTCCTGAAATGGAAGCAGGCCACCCCCCCTACACTGAGCATGTGGAAAGCCACAATAAACTCGGTCCTACCCCTCTATAAACTCACATACGAGAGCAGAAACTGTCCCAAAAAGTTTGACAAAGTATGGTCCCAATGGGTCGATGCACATGGCTGTTGAATGAAACGTGTCAACTGTATTATATGTTGTACCACCATGGTTATAACGCAAATGATAATGTTGTTCCGGATATTGACTCCTTCTCCCCCCCCCCCCCCAGCCCCATCCCCGTCCCCGTCCCCCCCCCCCCCCCCCCCCCCCCTTCCCTACTCTCCGGTTTTTCCTCCTGCTTAGAAGATACCTGGAATAACGACTTCGTTATTGTGCCTTATATTTTAGTGATAGGGAAACTGTGATTCTGCGTTAATCTTTATCAACACGCACTGTTTGTGATGTATAGACCATGCTGACTGTATATACCATTGGACAATGTGAACTGTGTCATTGTTAATTGTTGCAACTATTTTTTCAATAAAAAAACCTTTCTGTTAAAAAAAATAATAAACACCTTCATTTACAAATTGCATTTTGTGTTTACTTGTGTTGTCCTTGACTATTGTTTAAATTGGTTTGATGTTCCGAAACACTTAAGTGTGACAAACATGCAAAGGAACAGGAAATGAGGAAGGGGGCAAACACTTTTTCACACCACTGTACCTGTACGTGGCCCTTTAAAAGCCTGCCCGTGGGTCACGCGCGCGCCGCCAGCGCCGCCTGTCATTGATTGGCTGTTCCCGGTCATCGGGAAAGCCGATCAATGACGTCAGATGTCAGCCCCGCCCCCTAATGTAAAAAAATACACACACATCACAGCCCATAACCCCTCCCGACCCCCTAGTGGTTAACTCTTTCACTGCCAGTGTGATTTATACAGGAATCAATGCATTTAAATAGCATTGATTGTCCCAAAAATGTGTCAAAAATGTCCGATGTGTCCGCCATAATGTCGCAGTCACAATAAAAATCGCTGATCGCCGCTATTACTAGTAAAAAATAAAATAAAAAGGGGCCTGGTCCTTTGGCTGCCAATTGGTCCGGGGCTGAAGTGGTTAACGTGCTTCGAATGGATTGAATGAAAAAATTCGTACATTCTGAACTTTTTTTTTTTTGATTCATAATTTTCCGTGTCTCTTACAATGGCGCTGCTTAACGTGCTTCGAATAGATTGAACAAAAAAATTTGTACATTAGTATATTTTTTTTTCTCGATTCGTAATTTTCCGTGTCTCTTACAATGGCGCTGCTTAACGTGCTTCGAATGGATTGAACGAAAAAATTCGTACATTCGTAACTTCTTTTTTAGATTCTTAATTTTTCGTGTCTCTTATAATGTAATAATAGCATACACATTACATAAAATTATGAATTATGCTCAGATTACGAATCTACGAAAACAATGTTACGAAAGTACGAATAAATCAATCTAACGAAAGTACAAATGTAACTAAATCTACGAAAATACGAATGCGTCCGAATTTCGAATAAACGAAAAAATAACTCTTACGAAAATACGGATCGTTACGAATATGAACACCGACGACTTATGAATGTACGAATCGTTACGAATACGAACACTGACGACTTACGAATTCACGAATCGTTTCGAATCAACGGAAACGAAAGAAACAAAACGAAAATAAACACATTTTTCTATTGTGCACATGTCTACTAACGAATCTACTCACTTCAGTGCAACTTTTTTCAACCATATGAGGGGAGCAGCTTTTTCACATTATTTTATAATTTTTTGTATTTGTATTGTTTATTATAGTCTTAGCGAGGGGTTTACCTATTTATAGATATAAAAGGTATGTGGCGCTACCTTGTAAAATTAATAAAAAAATAAAATACTAAAAAATATAAATCGCATGGAATAAGGGTAAAATCGCATAAAAGTCCCAAAAAAGTTGCATGAAAATTAATATGCCTGGTATGCATAAAACTTCATGTGCCAGTTAATACTTCAAATCTAATACATAAAATGTAAAAAATAATAATATTGCATTTGAATTGATGTGCAAAGAAATCCTCATGTGCAAATAAGTGCAAATATTTCCACAAAAATATGTGTAAAAAATCTGAAATGATTGAAATATCTAAGGGGAAAGGATTATTCCCCAAAAGTATTCAAATATATAAATAGTGTGCAATTCCTCTCAAGCATAATGTGCCAAACAATAAATAATGAATATATATCAATGCAATAAATATATAATAACGGTAATGGATAAATATAAAGTGCAAGTGCCAAAAAATGCAAGTGCCAGAATAAAAATATAAAATTAATTAGTGACTTCCACTCCAAGTGACTCCAAAAAAGAATAAAAAAAAAAAAAAAAACACAACACAAATAATGTGAAGCAGGTCCACTATGATAGTCCTCAATAGTAAACCATCCAGGAACTGTCTATAAACAAATGGTGATATTCTGTGCATCCATCCATCCAGTGAAATCTGTGTCATCCAGGGTGCTCCCCATTGTTTCCCCCAGCCTCTCAACTCCAGCAGCGGCCTCCACAGGCCTAGCAGCGCTGTATGTGTAATATCACTTTGGGCAGGTCGATCTCCCTGTATCCACTCCAACCAGGAACTGCAATACTCCCGATAACCAATTAATGATAACGAGGGTAATAAAGGAGAGAGGGGGGTCCAATGTGTAGTATGGCAGTATAATTTTATTTAAACAAACATAATAACTTACATTAAAAACTTGTCACAGACGATGAAGACATGAAGACAAAGGATGCTTCCGGTCTCGGCCGTGACCTTTGTCTTTATCGTCTGTGACAAGTTTTTCCCCTTAGATATTTCATCCATTTCAGATTTTTTACACATATTTTTGTGAAAATATTTGCACTTATTTGCACATGAGGATTTCTTTGCACATCAATTCACATGCGATATTATTATTTTTTACATTTTATGTATTAGATTTGAAGTATTCACTGGCACATGAAGTTTTATGCATACCAGGCATATTAATTTTCATGCACCTTTTTTGCGACTTTTATGCGATTTTACCCTTATTCCATGCGATTTATATTTTTTTAGTATTTGATTTTTTAATTCATTTTACAAGGTAGCGCCACATACCTTTTATATCAATACCTATACTGTGCGAGATCACATTTATGTTGGCAGCTTCCTAGTTTAGTTGGTTACAAAGTGAGGTTGTGCGCACTAGTTACACCCAATCTTCATTAAGTTACCTATTTATAGGTTTATTTCAATCTGTGTGTGTGATTTTATGTCAATATTTCATTGTATAGCCCTGTATGTTGTGGTCGTTTAGGTGCCTATCTAATAGTTTTTTTAAATTATCTATGATCCCTGCTGAAACCACTGCTTGTGGAAGAGAATTCCACATCCTTACCATTCTTACAGTAAAGAACCCTCTATGCAATTTAAGGTTAAACGACTTTTCTTCTAATTTTAGTAAATGGCCGCGTGTCTTTTTAAGTTCCCTTGCGCATAAACGTTTCATCCCTATTGTGGGGTCATCAGTACGGTATTTGTTCATTGAAATCATATCCCGTCTCAAGTGTCTCTTCTCCAGAGGGAATAAGTTTGGTGCTCGTAATCTTTCCTCATAACCAAGGTCCTCCAGTCCCTTAATTAGCTTTGTTGCCCTTCTCTGGACCTTCTCCAGGTCCAGCACATCCTTCCTGAGGACTGGAACCCAGAACTGGACGGTATACTCCAGGTGCGGCTGGATCAGAGTCTTGTACAGTGGGAGAATTATCATTTTATCTCGTTAATCCCCTTTTTAATGTTAAAATTCTGTGGCTTTGCTTGCAGCAGCTTGGCATTACATGCCATTGCTGAGCCTGTCATCTACTAAGAACCACAGGTCCTTTTCCATTCTAGATTCCCCCAGAGGTTCTCCCCCTAGTGAGTAGATTGCACTCATTTTTGGGCACCCAAATGCATTATTTTACATTTTTCTACATTAAACCTCATTTGCCATGTAGTTGCCCACCCCATTAATTTGTTCAGATCTTCTTGCAAGGTTTGCACATCCTGCGGAGAAATGATTGCCCTGCTTAGCTTAGTATCATCTGCAAATACTGAGATTGAGCTGTTTATCCCATCCTCCAGATCGTTTATGAATAAATTAAATAGGATTGGTCCCAGGACAGAACCCTTGGGGACCCCACTTTCCACACCGGACCTGAGTACTCCCCATTTATTACCATCCTCTGGACTCGCCCCCATAGCCAGATTTCAATTCATGTACTCACCCTATGGAACATGCCGACAGACCTTAGTTTGTACAGTAAACGTTTATGGGGAACTGTATCAAATGCCTTTGAAAAATCCAGATACACCACGTCTACGCGTGTATCTGTATCCTTTATCTAGATGGCAGCTCACCTCCTCATAGAAGGTTAATAGATTGGTTTGGCAAGAACAATTCTTCATAAATCCATGCTGATTACTGATAATAATACCATTTTCATTACTAAAATCTTATATATAATCCCTTATCATCCCCTCCAAGAGCTTGCATACTATTGACATTAGGCTAACTGGTCTGTAGTTCCCAGGGATATATCTTGATCCTTTTTTAAATATTGGTGCTACATTGGCTTTTCTCCAATAAGCTGGTACCATACCAGTCAGTAGACTATTCGTAAAAATTAGGAACAATAGTCAGGCGATTATTTGACTGAGTTCCTTAAGGAACCTCGGTTGCAAGCAATCTGGTCCCGGTGACTTATTAAAGTTACGTTTTTCAAGTCCTAATTCTATCCTCTGTTAGCCATGAGGGTGCTTCGTGTGACGTGTCATGAGGATAAACCTTTCAGTTTTGGTTACTGAAGTCCCCCGTTTCCCTCGTAAAGACTGAAAAGAATAAAAATCCTTTGCCATCTCTCCATCCTTTGTAACCAGATTCCCTTCATTATTCTTTATGGGGTCAGTATGATCTGACCTCCCTCTATTACTATTTATATTCTTAAATACTTCCTGCCTGGCCTATAGCAGACTGACGGCTGGGCGGTGGTTCAGTTATCCTGACTGGGCGTCATATGAAGTCCTGCAGGTTAACAGCGGCCTGGGGGCAGGCATCGTGGTGCGGTATGTCAGTCTGACACACCGCTACACCGATCTCGGTAAAGAGCCTCTGGTGGAGGCCCTGGTCCACCTGATCAGCCGTGTCCAATCACAGCTGATCACGATTTAAACAGGAAGAGCAGGTGATCGGCTTTTCCTCACTCGCGTCTGACAGACGCAAATAGAGGAGAGCCGATCAGCGGCTCTCCTGACAAGCATTGTTTATCAGCACAGCCCACCCTCGGATGCCCACACTGGACCACCAGGGAAGCCGCCAGGACCACCAGGGAAGCCCCCAGCATGTGGATGGCCAGGCACATTCCCCATGGCCATGCACATGTGACAATTTATTCCAAACATATGCCAATGAGTGCCCACAAATGGGTACTGACTGGAACCTCTGTGGCACAGTTAAAAACAGAGATGCCCAGCAATGCCACCCATCAGTGTCATCTGTGCCACCCATCAGTGTCCATCAGTGCCACCTATCAGTGCCCATCCATGCCCATCAGTGCCCACCTATCAGTGCCCATACGTGCCACCTATCAATGGCCCCCATAGGTACCCATCAGTGCCACCCATAAGTACCCATTAGTGCCGCCTACGAGTGCCCATCAGTGCCGCCTAAAATTGCCCATCAGTGCCGCATACCAGTGCCACCTATCAGTGTCGCCTATCAGATCCCATCAGTGAGTGCTGCCTATCAGTGCCCATCATCAGTGCCCATCAGTGCCACATCATTGGTGCCATCTCATCAGTGTCCATCAGTGCCCGTCAGTGCAACCATATCAGTGCCCATCATTGAAGAAGAAAACTTACTTATTTACGAAAAAATTTAACAGAAACAAAGAAAAACTTTTTTTTTTTTACATTTTCGGTCTTTTTTTATTTGTTGCGCCAAAAAATAAAAAATCGTAGAGGTGATCAAATACTACCAAAAGAAAGCTCTATTTGTGGAAACAAAATGATAAAAAAATTTGGGTACAGTATAGCATGACCGCGCAATTGTCATTCAATTTGCGACAGCACTGAAAGATGAAAATTGGCTTGGGCAGGTATATAAATGCCTGGTATTGAAGTGGTTAAAAAATTTCTTGGGATTTTTTTTACTCTCCTCCGCTATGTGCCTTTTGTGTCCTATCTTAGCTGCCCTGATTGCACCCTTACATTTCTTATTGCATACTTTGTAAAGTTGGAATGCTGATGATGACCCCTCAGCCTTGTATTTTTTGAAGGCCTTCTCCTTTGCTTTTAAATGCATTTTTACGTCGGAGTTAAGCCACCCAGGACTTTTATTAACTGTTTAAATTTATTTCCAATTGGAATCCACGACTAATACCCTTATTTACCACAAGGTAAAGAACACGGGTACATCGCAAAGGCGTGTAGGTGGTCTTTCACAATAAATGGCACAAAATCAGACATAATGCATGCTCGTTGTGGTAACACGCGGTAACTTGTATTACCGCAGACCACTACTGTGAATGGGCCCTAAATATTATGAACCTATGAATCATATGAACATATTCTGTTTATTGCTGTTGTAAAACTTGAATGAGAAAAATAAAACTATCTGAAAAATGTGTGGATGATTTTCTTACAACTTATCTTACTAGCTATAATTACTAAAGATAGTATGGCAATATTTTATACCTATTATAAGAATGCATATAATGCAGGGAATAGCGGAAACTGTTTTTTGGACTCTTGAAGTAGTAAGATGAAGGGTAAATACAGCGGGGAGATTCTTCCAAATTGTTTGCAATATTACTTGAGACTCGGCTTTCCCATCAAAATCACTATTATAGCCCACCATAAGTGTGAAGTAATGTCACTAACCCATTTTAATAGTATCCAACATTTATTTTGCAGTTAACATGAGCATGTTAGTAACAGAAAACACAGCAATCATGAAGATCCCCACAAATGCAGAGTTATAAAATTCAATGCGTGGTTACACAAGAGACAGAGTAAGTGAGCACTTGAAATAACTAGATCTAAATCTACGGTACTTAAAAAACTGCTGTATACATAGACATTTTATACAAGATTAGTGATTAACAAACAACAAATTTAATAATTCCATAAGCTGAACTGAAATGAAATAATGCATAAAGATAACAAATGTCATGCTGCTCTCTTATCAAAAGAATGTGGCAAGTTCTAATTATACTAGGGGTGTGCTATCAGTGACGCTGTCACAAATAATGTCTTATATGGCATTTTCATTTTATTAAATGAATACACTAATTTTACAAGTTATATAAAGAAAAACTTGTAGCATTCACAGTTTGAGATGGGACATCAAATCTAGTGCATTTGAAAACTGTAATATTGCCAGTCAGTGGCCAGCTTTGATTTTCTTAGCAAACAGAAGAATACATGACAATCATTTAGACAACAAAGATCTCTTTTTTTCAGAGCAATTTTAATACGTGTTCACTAGATGAGAAAGTTCTTATACCAGGGAAGAATGTTATATGTTAATTTTGCCTAATTAAGCAATTTCAATTGATTTGGCATTATTTGTTCCTAATGGCATTTAATTTAAAAAGAGTATATAGGTATTTTCACTTATCAGGAACATAGAATATTTCTTACTGTACAGGTGGTTTATATCTGGTGAAACCACGTGGAAAAGTGCATTGCAAAAGCTGGTTAAAATGACTTTATTTCTGATAAATACATCACATATTTATTTGTAAATGCTACAATTGGATGCCTGTCCTCTTACAACCTGATATTTGAATTGGCAAATGTTGTTGGATCTAACCAGTCATTGACTTCTGTTATTTCTAATGCCTTGTACACGCGGTCAGACATTCCGACCACAAAATCCGTCAGATTTTTTCCAACGGATTTTGCCGCACACACACGGTCGGACAAAGTTGTTGGAAAATCTGATCATTCCGAACGAGGTGACGTACAAAATGTACGACGGGACTACGTAGTAAATTTCTTCTGAGCATGCGTGGCACTTTGTGTGTCGGAATTCTCTACACACGATCGGAAAACGTCCGATCGGATTTTGTTGTCGGAAAATTTTGGATTCTGCCCTCAAATTTTTTCCATCAGAAATTCCAACGGAAAAAGTCTGCTAAAGCCCACACACGATCGGATTTTCCGACAACGTAATCCAATCAGACTTTTTCCATCGGAATATCCGACTGTGTGTACGGGGCATAAGGCTTCTAGATTTTTAGAAGTAGATTTGAGGGACATTGAAAATTGTAGCTGCTATTTATTTTTATTTTTTTAATAAAGAACACCCATGCTGTCTATTTATGATGGGAATGCCACAAAGGCATAAGCCAATCTATATTTTAAACAATGACTTTGTTGTCACTTTTGATAATAAAAGTAACAGGGCACCAGTATAACTATATAACTTAACAATCAAAGTGCATCAATGCATCCCCCATTTGCCTTGTATTCAAAATAAACTTTACCATATTAGAGCAGCTTACCTCTCCAGAGATCTGATGTGCAGCATGGATAAAAAAAGTGGAGAATGAATGCATAAGGACAAGCATACCAATCACACCACAGAATAGTGTATATGGGCACTACCGAGACTTACAGACAAATAAATCTACTGATTGTTTTTGGAAGCACAATATTATGTTTTCATTTAAAACACATATGACTTTTTTAAAGGTTTCTGCTTTTAGAAATTGTCTCTTTATTTTATTTGATTGATAAAAGACTTGACTGAAATTTCATGATGTTCATTTTTATTATATTTCAATAGAATTTTCAAAGTGATTAAAGGCAATATATAACATACAACTGGGCAAGAAGACAGGTACCCTTCTAGTCTGGCCATCAGCAGGTCTTTCTGCTTTGGCTACAAATAATGATTGCATAGTAATGTTCACCAGGTCACCAAAACGCCTAGTTGAGTTTTTGAGATCTGTTTACTTTGCATTTACGTTGAATAAAAGCAAGTCACAAACAGATCAAAAAATTACTTTAAAGCAACTCATGCTTTGCCCAGACATGACAAAAACAGGTTCACTTTAATTTAATGTGTGCTCCTTGCTGCAAAGGCCAGTTATAGGTGGGGGCAGTGGCCATTTGTTTGACACTTGAATGTAACTATCCCAAGCAGAGGTCCTTTTCCTCATCAACATGGGGAGGAGATGCTGTTGCCATGTTGAGGGCATGTGGAATGGCTTTGTTAGGTGGTGGGTGTGGATAAGGGTCAGGTATGGATTTTGGTGGGGACCTCAAGCCATTGTTTTTTTTTGCATGTGGGCTCCCAAAATATCCATTACAGATCTGGGAGGCCCATAGGAATGCATTGCTGTTTGTTTCTCATCCATTAATTAATACATGCAAAACTGACAGATGGATTGCCCATGTGAAAAGGGCCTAAAGCACACTTTGCCTTTAAGGTTTTTACTTTGTTCAAATGGTATTTAGAGTGGTTGTAAACTGCTGGCTTTTTTGTTTCTTTTTTCTTACATGCAAAGTAACGGGCCACGGCACAGGACTCTGAAGGAATGGCACGGGTGGCCGTTCCTTCAGAGCGCATGCGCCAGTGATGTCACTGGCTGCATGTACAGTAAATATCTCCTAAACGGTGTGCCTATTTTACCGTTAGGTAAAATTTAGTGATGGAAATTGACTTCCTCATTAAACTGATCTCAAATGCTTGTGTGCAACAGCCCTTAATATATGTTATATAAACTATATGCATGCATTTGTAATTAATATGAATTGAAAACAGTTTTGAAAGACTGGCAAAGTTCTATTATATTTATCATAATCGTACCTGTCTGCCACAAGGAGGTCCTTGTATATTGCTTCATTTCCAGGATAAATAGTTGAGCGCAGAACTGGGCACTATCGTCAGCAGAGTTTTTAGCCAAAGTGAATGAAGACTCTGCTGACATTTGCACCCACAATACAAAGGTGCATCAGGACACATATTCTAATAAAGTAATGATAGGGCCACATGATGAATGATGATAGGGCACTGCAGCTACCAGCAATGGCAGACTTTTTTTTTGACAGAATCACTGTAAAGGATCAGATATACAGTATCTCACATGTAACAACACTGAAGAAATGACACTTTGCTACAATGTAAAGCAGTGAGTGTACAGCTTGTATAACAGTGTACATTTGCTGTCCCCTTAAACTTACTCAACACACAGCCATTAATGTCTAAACTGCTGGCAACAAAAGTGAGTACACCCCTAAGTGAAAATGTCCAAATTGGGCCCAAAGTGTCCATATTTTGAGTGGTCATCATAATTTTTCAGTACAGCCTTAACCAACTTAGGCATGGAGTTCACCAGAGCTTCACATGTTGCCATTGGAGTCCTCTTCCACTCCTTTATGAGGACATCACAGAGCTGGTGGATGTTAGAGACTTTCATTTGAGGATGCTCCACAGATGCTTAATAGTGTTTAGGTTTGGAGACATGCTTGGCCATTCCATTACATTTAACCTCAGCTTCTTAAGCAAGGCAGTGGTCATCTTGGAGGTGTGTTTGGGGTCGTTATCATGTTGGAATACTGCCCTGTGGCCCAGTCTCTGAAGGGAGGGGATTATGCTCTGCTTCAGTATGTCACATTCATGTTGGCATTCATGGTTCCCTCAATGAACTGTAGCTCTCCAGTGGTGGCAGCACTCATGCAACCCCACACCATGACACTCCCAGCATCATGTTTGAGTGTAGGCAAGAAACACTTGTCTTTGTACTCCTCACCTGGTTGCCGCCACACGCGATTGACACCATCTGAACCAAATACGTTTATCTTGGTCTCATCAGACCACAGGACATGGTTGCAGTAAGCCATGTCCTTAGTCTGCTTGTCTTCAGCAAACTGTCTGAGGGCTTTCTTGTGCATCATCTTTAGAAGAGGCTTCCTTCTGGGATGACAGCCATGTAGAACAATTTGGTGCAGTGTGTGGCGTGGTCTGAGCACTGACAGGCTGACCCCCCACCTTCAACCTCTGCAGCAATGCTGGCAGCACTCAGATGTCTATTTCCCAAAGACAACCTCTGGATATGATCCTGAGCATGTGCACCCAACTTCTTTGGTCGACCATGGCGAGGCCTGTTCTGAGTGGAACCTGTCCTGTAAAACCGCTGTATGCTCTTGGCCACCGTGCTGCAGCTCAGTTTCAGGGTCTTGACAATCTTCTTATAGCCTAGGCAATCTTTATGTAGAGCAACAATTATTTTTTTCAGATCCTCAGAGAGTTCTTTGTCATGAGGTGCCATGTTGAACTTCCAGTGACCAGTATAAATTTAACACAAGTGCTCCCCATTAACACCTGAGATTTTGTAACACTAACAATTCACATGACACCGGGGAGGGAAAATGTCTAATTGGGCCCAATTCGGACATTTTCACTTAGGGGTGTACTCACTTTTGTTGCCAGAAGTGTAGACATTAATGGCTGTGTGTTTAGTTAATTTGAGGGGACAGCAAATTTACACTGTTATACAAGCTGTGCACTCACTACTATACATTGTAGCAAAGTGTAATTTCTTCAGTGTTGTCACATGAAGAGATATAATAAAACATTTACAAAAATGTGAGGGGTGTAGTGAGCTAGGCAGATTCAGGTAGTTTGAAACTTATGATTGCTTCTTACTGTATATGCATTGTTTGTTCTGTGGCATGACCTTCCTACCAAAGTGTCCCACCATAGTAACCTGAACAGAACAATTCCCCAACAGTGTAGGAAGGAAAACCCTCAAAGTGTCATAGCCCTTCTCTTCTGCCCACAACTGGAGAAAACTTTGCCTGGAATTCCACTTTCAGAAGATTCTAATTTCTATATTTTTAGAGTGTAAGGTTTCTCCTATGTTTTTTACCTGTATTCCCCAAATGTTTCATCCTTCATTGGTCTTGCTTCAGAATCCACTTGAGTATCTTCTTTGTCTTTCACTGTTTGGACAGAGTATGTAAGTAAGCGTTTAGTATACAAAATAATAAGATACATACAAACCAAAAAATAGCAATGCTTAGCCATTTAACTAAATAAATCCCCTATATGTGCAGAAATGTGAAGATGAAAGCCTAAAAAATTCACTATATTAACAGGTAAAGTGTGTGTAATAAAATATTCAATCAAAGACATACAAATATATTGTATAATAACAAATAACAGTACAATCAATCTCTAATAATGAATAACTGCTTGTGTTAAGACTAGCAGGTAGTCCCATCATCTAAACAGCAACATATACAACTACAAGGCATCCGACATCATCGATCAGGAAGGAGTGGGGCCTCCCAGAATATGGAAAGATACAATTTAAGAGAAATAGTACGGTGTTATGGGTTACAAACTATGTACAAATGTATTACATTTTATGAAACTGCACTTACAAAACAAACAGCAGGTCGCCTGTATCAATCTCCTCGTAATCCCACTGCTGTCAGTAGAGTATTTTGGCCACTCAGGAATCTGCAAAGCCAATACAAGGATGTTCTGGCTAACACTGTGATGTCATTGTGGTGCATGCATTCATTGCATGGTGCGGCTTCTTCCCTTCTCTGATTTTGGAGTGGCTAGCATACTCTACTGACACCAGTGGGATTAGGAGGAGATTGATAGATGAGATCGGCTGCTTGTATTTACAGTGCCTTGAAAAAATTTATTTATACCCCTTGAAATTTTCTACATTTTGTCATGTTACAACCAACCAACCATAATGTATTCTATTGTGATTTTATGTGATAGACCAACACAAAGTGGCACATAATTGTGAAGTGGTTTTCCAGTTTTTTGCAAATAAATATCTGAAAAGTATGACATGCATTTATTTTCAGCCCCCTTTACTATAACCCTAACTAAAATCTAGTGGAACCAATTGCCTTCAGAATTCACCTAATTAGTAGAGTCCACCTAGGTGTAATTCAATCTCAGTATAAATACAGATGCTCTGTGAAGCCCTCAGAGGTTTGTTAGAGAACCTTAGTGAGCAAACAGCACCATAAATGCCAAGGAACACACCAGACAGGTCATGGATAATGTTGTGGAGAAGTTTAAAGTAGAGTTAGGTTATAAAAAATAGGAGCACTTTTCAATCCATCATCCAAAAATGAAAGCATATGGCACATCTGCAAACCTACCAAGGCATGGCCGTCCACCTAAACTGACAGGCAGGGCAAGAAGATCATTAATCAGAGAAGCAGCCAAGAGGCCCATGGTAACTCTTGTAACTCCTACCACAACTCAGGTGGAAGAAGAAAGCCATTGTTGAAAGAAAGCCATAAAAAGTCTGCTTTGCAGTTTGCGAGAAGCTATGTGGGGGACACAGAAAACATGTGGAAGAAAGTGCTCTGTACACATGACACAAAATTGAACTTTTTGGCCTGAAAGGAAAATGCTATGTGTGGTGTAAAACTAACACTGCACATCACCCTGAACACACCATCCCCATGTTTTTTTTTTTTCACAGGGACAGGTAAGCTTGTCAGAGTTGATGGGAAGATGGATGAAGCCAAATACAGGGCAATATTAGAAGAAAATCTGTTAAAGTCCACAAAAGACTTGAGACTGGGGCAGAGGTTCACCTTCCAGCAGGACAACGATCCTAAATATACAGCCAGAGCTACAATGAAATGGTTCAGATCAAAGCATATTCATGAATTAGAATGGCCCAGTCAAAGTCCAGACCTAAATCCAACTGAGAATCTCTGTGGCAAGATTTGAAAATTGCTGTTCACAGATGCTCTCCATACAATCTGACAGAGCTTGAGCTATTTTGCAAAGAAGAATGGGCAAAAATGTCACTATCTAGATGTGCAAAAGTTGGTACTACAAAGTATTGACTCCTTGGGGGTTGAATACATATGCACGCCACAATTTTCAGATGTTTATTTGTAAAAAAAAAATTAAAACCATTTAGCATTCTTCCTCTTCACAATTGTGTGCCACTTTGTATTGGTCTATCACATAAAATCCCAATAAAATACATTTATATTTTGGGTTGTAACATGACAAAATGTGGAAAATTTCAAGGAGTCCAATTTTATAAAATGTAATACATCTGTACACAGTTTTTTAACCTACCACAGTTTTTAACATACTACACTATTTGCGCTGTTTGTTTGTTTTTAATCTTATAAAAAATACAGTGGCAAAAATTATTATTTGATCCCCAGCCTATTTTGTAAGTTTGCCCACTTACAAAGAAACGAATGATATACAATTGTTATCACCCATGTATTTTTAATGCTAGAGACAGAATATCAACCAAAAATCCAGAAAAAACACATGATACAAATGTATCATGAAAGAAAAAAAAAAACACAGCGCCTGGATGCACAATCGATGGTACTAATGTGTGCAGCTGCTGTCTATTAGTCCAGCAAAGGGTTAATCAATTAAGTACCCCTCGCCCCCCTGACATGCCACAATTGGCATGTCATTTTTTCTTGGGGGGGGGGGGGTAGCAGGTTCCTAGTTTTGATAGGGACCCAGCTCCCACTTCCTGGTCTGGTTGCCTAGCCGTCTAGGCAACTCCTCCTTTCCCCTTAGGTGACTCCTCCCTCCCTGCAATCTTCTGGGACATGTCACAGGTCCCAGAAGATTGCCTGGCCACTGACGGAGTGCAGCGCGACTCATGAAGCTGTCACAGCCGGGCACCCTCACTTACAATGCCGGCACCGCGGAGAGGCGGGGGAGAGGAGCGAGGCTTTGGGCGGCCGCATCGCTGGACAGGTGTCTGTTTATTAAAAGTCAGCAGCTACACTTTTTGTAGCTGCTGACTTTTAATAAACTTAACAACCAGTGGAACTCCACTTTAATCTCAGGCAGCGATTGCTATACCATATGAATATGCTAATACGTGCTCCAATTAATAAACTGCAAACATCAAAAGTGATTATTGCACATAGGTGACAAAACATTAAAAATAAAGTGACATAGTGCAGTAAAAGTGAAAAAAAAGTCTTTAGGGCAATCTTGGGTGCTTCGTGCTTAATCCCAGGGATCCCCCTGTATATTCCACCATGTGCTGTAATGGCAACACACCGCACTCACCAGATGTCGGTGACTCCCTTGCCTTACAGCACGGAGAGTCAACAAGGCATTTAGGTCTCTAGGGGGACCTGTCCCACGGTTCCTTTCCTGATATCTCCTGTGACTCTCAAGGAACCTTTATGATACAGTATGTTCTCCCCAGCATGGTTAGGCAGGTAGAAAATAAATAGAGAGACAGCCTTAGGTATGTTTATTTTAAAATACCGGTTATAAAAAGCATCATGAATACAATGAAAATCATAAAAAAATCGGCCCTGTGGAGTGTGCAACCGCCTATTGCTCTGGCATGCGCTCTACTCGCTGGGCCAGAAGTGACGCACAGGAACACCATCTTGACGTGTTTCCTCATTATGACAGACCTGGCCGGGACACAGGCTTTTTGAGAGGACTACATGCGAGCCTCCTGCCAACTGATTACGCCCCCCCCCCCCAAGACACACTCTCTGTATATGCATTTGGCATTAGCAATAGACTGAATGGGACACAAGCTGTCAGATGCAAATTTCATGAACTCAAGCCACCTGTCTGTTGTGTAAATGAGGCTGGTCTGGCTTGTAAGGAGTATTCCACACAATGTTGTGCTAATTAGCCCTGTGTTAATGTTTATGGAATGTCTGTTATAAATAGTCATTCAAATTAACTAGGAGCCTTAAAGTCTGACCCTGAAAAGTCTTCTCTCAGTCAACTAGTCTGGGGCAATGATTAAGATAATTAGCTCATGCTAATTAGGTTAGCTTTTAGTCATCTGGATATATATATGTGTGTGAAATGTCAAATAAAGCATTCCTGATGCACTCCAAGAACTAGTGCTGTCTAATTCTTGGGGGTTCTTATAACCAGATCCATTGGACTCATGTTCCAGGACTTAGGAAGCATTTACGGCGGACACCTTGAGTACAGGATCCGTCACATTGGTGGCAGCAGTGGGATCGTGCTTCCTGCAGTCTGGGACATCCAAACCTCCACCGGGATCTAAGATCAGGATAGAAGACTTCGGTCACCCCAGCGGAGATATGGATCTGGCATCAGAGTTTCCGGGGCTGCTGCGGATCATCCTTGCAGCATACACAAGGACTGTGTCTGAGGAGGAATACCTGGAGCTCAGGCAGCAGATTCGGGTGGAGCTGTGGATTGGAGCCCTCTAGCTCGCTGGTATAAAACAGGGCAAGTTCTTTCCAACCCAAGAGCAACGGGCCAGTGACCAACGGGCATTGCGGATGACATTCCTGGGAGAGCAGCCCCAGGAGCAATGGGTGATTGAGTTGGACAGGCTGGTCCAGCAGGAGATAGAGCTGGACAATCGTTATCGGGCTCTGCAATGGCACGCAGAGCAGGGATATTTAGGGGAGACAACAGAATGCTCTCCGGAGGGATATGACTTTGGAGGCCCTGGATTGCTGTGGGAGAGCCTTACAGATCGTTTTGTGTTTGGCGATGAAGGGGAACCTACCCTTGAGGACCTGCAAGAATATAGAGAGGCTATGCTCGGTCTTGCAGGTGTCTCAGAGCTTAAACCTGATCTGGACCATTTGTTAAGGAAGGAACAGCATCTGGAAAGGGCATACAGGAAACTGCTAGAACACGTTCAGCAGCATGCCAGAGAATCGGCAGTGGAAACTCCGGAGATTGTCGCCCCCAAAGCGGAAGTGCTGACAATTAGGCAGAACTCTGCTAACTTCTGCCCAGCACCAACAGAGGCTTCGCCCTTCTTGAGAGAAGAGGTAGTCGTCCTTTCTCCCACAACACTGACAGGGACATGCGATTTTCTGCCAGCAGCACCTATGGAGTTACAACAAACTTCCCCAGGTGAAGATCTGGTAACTGAACAGAGGGTCCAAGACCTCTGCCCCACACCTGTGGCAGTTCTGGAGGCCCAGGGTGAGGAGGTGGTGGTCACTCCCGAGCAGCAGATCAGGACCCAAGGGGAGAATGCAATCTGCAGTTCACAACTGCAGCTTGATCTGGTGTCAGTGGATGGGCCTGTGGTCTCCACTAACAGAAAACCAGCAGAAGTGCTGGCAACCGGGCAGAGTGCTACCAACCCCTGCCCAGCACCGGTAACAGCTGCGGAGTTCCAGGGAGCTGGGGCAGTCGGCCTCTCTCCCCAACAGTTAGCTGAAGCAGATGATGTAGGGAAGCTCCTACGCCCAGCTGAACTGCTGGCAATGGAACAGAGCGCTGCTGGCCTCTGCCCTCAACTGACACAGGACAGATTTCCTGTAAAGGTGGATGGGAATTCAGTCTCCACCTGTATACCCCAGGGATGCTGAGCAGTAGGCCCATATGCCCAACAGCATGACAGACTGAGCCCAGTCACCCTGTCTTCTCTCCAGCGGCTGAAAAGACTCCAGGGAGAAGGGTCAGTCCAGGCCTCTCCCCAGCGGCAGATATGTTCTTTGAGAGAGGCAGAAGTTGGCTGGGTGAGTGCTCTGTTTGAAACAATTTGTTTGGGGTACTGTGTGGGTACAGGCATCAGAGGACTGGAACTATGGACTAACTTCAGAGTCAACCCGTCTGGGGTCTCCTCCTGTGTTAGTCTCCTGCTGAAAGGGGAGAAATGTGACAGACCTAGCCGGGACACAGGCTTTTTGAGAGGACTACATGCGAGCCTCCTGCCAACTGATTACGGGCCCCCCCAAGACACACTCTCTGTATATGCATTTGGCATTAGCAATAGACTGAATGGGACACAAGCTGTCAGATGCTAATGTCATGAACTCAAGCCACCTGTCTGTTGTGTAAATGAGGCTGGTCTGGCTTGTAAGGAGTATTCCACACAATGTTGTGCTAATTAGCCCTGTGTTAATGTTTATGGAATGTCTGTTGAATAGTCATTCAAATTAACTAGGAGCCTTAAAGTCTGACCCTGAAAAGTCTTCTCTCAGTCAACTAGTCTGGGGCAATGATTAAGATAATTAGCTCATGCTAATTAGGTTAGCTTTTAGTCATCTGGATATATATATGTGTGTGAAATGTCAGTAAAAGCATTCCTGATGCACTCCAAGAACTAGTGCTGTCTAATTCTTGGGGGTTCTTATAACCAGATCCATTGGACTCATGTTCCAGGACTTAGGAAGCATTTACGGCGGACACCTTGAGTACAGGATCCGTCACAGTCATCAGTTAGCAAAGTCTTCAGAAGCAGGAAGTTCCCTTGCGTACCACCTACTATATAGACTCCTGGAAACAATTCTCCCCCTTCCAATCAAATTCTATGTTATAGAAAAAACGATCAGGAAGTACCACTCCACTTGATTGTTCTTACCATTCCTATGGTCTGGATATCACAGGAATGGTAAGAACCATCCAGTGGAGTGGTACTTCCTGATTGGGAGGGGGGAGAATCGTTTCCCGGAGTCTATATATTAGGTGGTATGCAAGGGAACTTCCTGCTTTTGAAGATGCCGATAACTGATGAAACACGTCAAGATGGTGTTCCTGTGCGTCACTTCTGGCCCAGAGCAAAGGCAGCGGCCATCTTTTTGCAGACTCCACAGGCCTGATTTTTTATCATTATCATTGAATTCGTGAGGCTTTTTATAACCGTTATTTTAAAATAAACATACCTAAGGAATGTAACACTATGAGAGGCTGTCTCTCCATTTATTTTCTACCTGCCTAACCATGCTGGGGAGAACATACCGTATCGTAAAGGATCTATGCCACTTCCTGGCATAGATCACCACGGTGATCGCAGTGACCTACGCCACTTCCGGCGCCTACTCTGTCCTCCCCCGCTGTCTTCTGGGAGACACACAGGTCCCAGAACACAGCAGGGACCAGTGAGGAAACGCAGCGCGACTCGCGCTTGCGCAGTAGGGAACCAGGAAGTGAAGCTGCACGGCTTCACTTCCTGATTCCCTTACCGAGGAGAGCCGACAGACAGATCAGCTTCAGCTGAAAGGTAAGTGTCCATATATTAAAAGTCAGCAGCTGCAGTATTTGTAGCTGCTGGCTTTTAATGTTATTTTTTTCGGCGGACCTCTGCTTTAAGTATAAAAGGTCGTCTTATACGCCAGCAAAAACTGTACTTATTTTACTCACTGAACTGCAACTCAATTTACATTTGTATCGTGTTTTTTCTGGATTTTTAGTTGATATTCCATTTATATGGTTTAAAATACACCTAAGATAAAAATTATAGACCTTTAATTTCTTTGTATGTGGGTAAACCTACAAAATCTGCAGTGGATCAAATAATTATTTTCACCACTGTACATGCTACTCAAAATGAAAAATTAAGCATTTGTTGAACTAGGTTAAAGCCTCATACACACTATTAGATTTTCTGCAGATTTTTGTCTTCAGATTTACCAAAACCATGTAGTGAAAGGGCCTGCCTGATTGCATACAAATTGAAACTGTTAAGGTTTGACTTCATATTATATGGTTTTGGTAAATCTGAAGACAAAAATCTGCAGAAAATCTAATATATATTATTAAAGTTGAAAGGAATGAACATGTTCCTAATGCTGCAGCTTCTGCCCCATCCCCCTCCCTGTAACAGCAGTACAGGGAGAAGTTCCCCGTACTAGCAGTCACTTTTTCAAATCAATGTGGCCGTATGAGGCTCCGCCCACACGGCTGCGTCATTCATTCACACAGCTGTGTGTGAATTGACTACAAGCCCCGACATCCTTTGGCTGTTGGCTTGTAGTTCTCAATGTAGTAATTTATTGGTAGCCCGTTGATTCTTCCTGTCAGTGTATCTGCTTGCCCATACGAGATGTACGGGCACACAGATACACTGACAGATCTGCAAGAGGCCTGCATGGCACCAGCGAGATTTTTCAGGCTCCAAAATAAATAAATGCACATTTTTTTTTTGTAAACTGAACTTATCCTTTAAATAGTGTTTTTTGTGGTGCAGTGAAGATCTGCTTTAAAGTGGATGTAAACCCCAAATTTTTTTTTTGTCATAATGTAGAGAATAAGAATTCCTTTCATTTGAGCCCTAGTGCATGAGATATGTAAATCACCTGTCACTCACAGCAAGGGGGCGTTTTTGACAAAGTTTTCAAGACTTTGTCAAGATTAATATTAATAAAAGAGGATTGCTCAGGCCTTGAGTAAATCTGTGTGGCAAGACTGGGCTCAAATGAAAGGAAATCGTATTATCTACATTATGACATCAAAAAAAAAAAAAAAATTGGGTTTACATCCAATATCCGTTGTCGGAAATTCCGATCGTGTATACACAATTCCGTCACACAAAGTTCCACGCATGCTTGGAATCAAGCAGAAGAACCGCACTGGCTAGTGAACTAAATTTTTCTCGGCTAGTTGTACGTGTTGTACCACGTTCTAGACGTTTACAATTTCCGACCAACATTGTGTGACTGTGTGTATGCAAGACAAGTTTGAGCCAACATCCGTCGGAAAAAATCCATGTTATTTTGTTGGAATGTCCGATCAATGTCCGATCGTGTGTATGGGGCATTAGGGTTGGTCTACACAGTAGCAGCCAGGGAACCGTTTAAAAGCCATTTCAGCCAGTGAGGCTGAAAGAAAGTGTAAAATAGAGAAATATTCTCTATCGTCTTTCTTTTCACAGGAGCATTCTCAAGATGAAATATCTAATCAATATCCTCTCTTCTAGAGGGTGTGTGTGTAGAGGAGAATTGAATGTCTTTATCCAAGGCAGCATATCGAACTAACTTTTAAGAATCAGTTCCTCAGCAGAATATTTCCAGAAGGTTGTTTATTCAGAGAGAATTAGCAAAGACAAGACATCTGGTAACATATGACATGGTGACGGCCTCAGAGTGAGGTATAGACTTCTGATGTTACATCTTTCAAAAGTGTAGAATTCCTTCCTTCTCTCTCTCTACACCTCCCTTTCCTCCATTCTTCCTTCCTCCATTCTTCCTAACTACCATAACCCTATTCCATTCTTATACTGTTTCATACTGTCATGTCAGCATTTCTGGTGACACCCATATTTGCATATATACCCAATATGGTTTAGTCTAAAGATAAGTAGCATAACTCCACCCATAGTCCTGAGTCCTGACGTAGTAATTCCAAAATAGATGTAACCTTCACAGCAAAAGCATATCTCTCTGTGCCCTATGTCCTATATGTTCTGTGACCTTCAAAACCATCACCAATATTATATAACCTTTTGTGTGTTTCATATACATTATCAGAAACTTTTATCACTTAAAATATAATTAACTCAAAAACTTCTAACAGAGGCCTTACTCATGGACTCTGTGAAGATAAATTGCATTAAGGATCCATGTCCATTTGACTGCTTTTTTTCACATTTGTTATAAATTATTATTCTTTTTTAAGATATCTAATGACATAAAAGTTTTTTTTTTGTTTTTTTTATAGAAATGATTGTACAATTTCAAGAAGACTGGCAGAGAAGCAGTTGAAAGTAGCTGAAAGGACAGGTTAGGTCTCACCTGAGTACTTGCCCCCTTTGCTGCGTTTGATGAAGCACAGGATGAGAAGAATAAGAAGCAGCAGTACAATAGCACTTATCAGCCCAATAAACCAGCCCTCTGTAGCGAATCCTTTAAGACTGACGTTGACTAAAGCTGTAAAATTATATAGAGTGACAGATATTTAGCAAAGAGGAAGAGATTAAAGTGATATTTTTCTTTATGCTGTAGAAATTTTCAATTGTTCGAAACAATTACAGATCTGAGCAATATTTTTCATGCGATTTAAAAAAAAAAGTCCATATGCTTGTGAAAAAACTAGCATTACAGATTAATGAAGGCTGCCATTGCTGATCTCTCCATTTAAGAATGTTAGGTTCCTGGTTGTCATGCTGATTGATCTCATATCTGGACCAGATAATATATAATCCAAATACCTATAATGAACTAATCGATGTGCATTTACATAGATGCCTGGCTTGGGTTATATTTACCATTTCCAGAGAACTAGCTCTGCTTTAACGTATTACAGGTTAGTCAATATGATGAAACTTGTTGTAAATCAATCTTATATAAGCCTGAATATCCACATTTATTATCCTATAGGTAAATATTGGGCAAGTAGTACTATCAATAACTAGATAGTTTGACTCACATATATACATAGGGTACAGTGAATACCCCCCCAAAAGAGAGAGAGAGCAAAGCCCAAAATGTAAATTAAGACAGAAAAGGTGGGGGGCAGGGGGAAAGGAGAAAATATAATAATGATGCGTCATACCTTGCAGATAGGCAGCAGTCACATGGAGACACGTCCTGGCATCCAAACTGAATGGTGGATGTCGGCCATGACTCCAAGGGTGCCTAAAATGTAATTCCCCCTCCAATCCCAGGCCACGCCAAATTGCTTCAGCTGTGCCTGGAAGGGGGGCAGGGAACTCAGAGCACGCCTGTGCTGGCTTCCTGAGCCGCACGCACACGTCCCCATCCCGACCACGCATGTGCGACGTCAGCATGGCGGAATGACGTTATGCGCACGCGGCCCACCGACACAGAGCTATTTCAGCGGACTGCGCATGTCCGCTGGAGTAGTAAGATGGAGACCAGAAGAGATGCAATAACATCTATGGTCCCCATGAGAAGCCGCCACAGTTTGCAAATCCAGACGGCTATGTGTGCTGGGCGCCCTACAGTCCATCCCCAGAGGGTCAGTTAGCCTAAATCAATAAATTGCATACAATGGTTGTATCGATCACCATAGACAAATCCAATCATAGTGGGACATGGAGCCGAAAAGGCCTGATCACAATGAACAACAAATAACAGAACAAAAAATATTTTACAAACATGATATATATCATAAAGTTTTTGAAGTGATCAACAAAATTACCATTAGGAATATACAGATAATTCCAATATAATATAATATATAATTCTTGATTAATCACATGTAAATTAACTCAAATTACTTAGATGGGGATAATACAACCGGGAAAACAAATAGATATACTATATCCTATTTCTCCATACCCCCTGAGGAAAAACCCTCAAGAAGGGGTTTTAAGCATGTGGCCTCATTAAGGCCTTGCAAAGATGTAGCTTTAAGATTGTGTATACAGCGCAGCTCCATTTGGAGGAGAATCTTATTCCAATCTCCTCCTCTTGAGCTGGGGTTGATACGATCTAGTATAAGAAACTTCATTTTAGGAAATTTACCTCCATGTACAATTTTAGTCTGTCTGCCCAAAGGTAAATCAGGATTATTGATTTGCATACTTCTTATGTGTCTATATGCGTGTCTCCAGAATTAGAGTTTTGTCTTGCCAATGTAAAAGCAGCCGCAATTGCAGCATAACATGTAAACAACTCCAATGGTTCTACAATTGGCAAAGTGCCTAGGACGGAATGTTTGTCCATTAGGGAGGATAGGGTTCCTTTGAGTCAGCATGCATTTGCAATAATTGCAAGCTCCACACTAAATATGCCTTTATATTTGCATAGGTCTTTTCTAGCTTCCCCTGTACTCATTAGTAATACGTTTGTCTCTGATTGATGGCGCCCTCTTAAATGTAAAGAGGGGACGATCAGGGACAAATTGTCCTAATAGAGGATCAAAGGACAACATATACCAGTACTTGTTGACAATGTTGTTAACTTTGGCTTGTTGGTTTGTATATTTCGTGATGATGCGTAGAGGATTTGCGTCATTATGGGGTTTTTGTGTATATATTAGATTTCTTCTATCTTGTGTAGATGCCCGTTGGTATGCTCTTTTTAGAGAGGCATGCGAGTAGCCTCTCAGTAAGAGCCGGTCACTACGTTTTTGAGCCTCAATTTTAAAACTTGCATCAGCAGAGCAATTCCGCCTAGTCCACAGGTACTGGCTGTAGGGTATAGAGTTGACCAATGTTTGGGGGTGAAAGCTGGATGCATGCAGGATGTTGTTTCCTGCCGTGGGTTTCCTTTAGAGATTGCTGCCAAGGGTACCCTCAATGTCTCGATATACTTCCACCTCCAAGAATGCTATGCGCTCGTTATCATACGCCATGGTAACATTTTAATTGAACTTGTTTGTGTTCATCCTAATCAAGCATTGCTGAAGTGTGTCAATGGGTCCATCCCAAATGACAAAAAACATTGTTGATGTACCGGTACCATACTAACATATGGTCCGTGTACATCGACAGTGACTCGTCCATAAAAAACATGTTTTCCCACTCCCCCAGATACAGGTTGGCGTAAGATGGGGCACAGCAAGTCCCCATCGCCACCCCCAATTATTTTTTTTAAAATGGCGTAGGGGTCCTCCTTCAGGTCTGGTATAGATTTTAAGGGGAACCTTGCGCCAAACGTAAAAAAAAAATGGCATGGGGGGCCCCCCAAAAAATCCATACCAGACCCTGATCCGAGCACGCAACTTGGCAGGCCGCAGGAAAAGAGGGGGGGCGAGAGAACGCCTCCCCTGTGAACCATACCAGGCCACATGCCCTCAACATGGGGAGGGTGCTTTGAGGTAGCCCCCAAAGCACCTTGCCCCCATCTTAATGGGGACAAGGGCCTCATCCCCACAACCCTTGCCTGGTGGTTGTGGGGGTCTGCGGGCGGGGGGCTTATCGGAATCTGGAAGCCCCCTTTAACAAGGGGATCCTCAGATCCCGCCCCCCTGTTTAAAATGGTAACGGGTACATTGTACCCATACCATTTCATGAAAAAGTATCAAAATGTAAAAAAAAAAACAAGACACACCTTGGGACAAGTCCTTTATTAAAAAATAAAAAAGTAAAAATGTCCAACAAGTCCTTTAATCTTCTTCTATGGCTCTGCCGACAGACCGAAAAATAAAATAAAAAAGATCCGCCTCCTCTGATGCGCAGGGACTTCCCAATGGCTTCCCTGTGGCGTTAGAGTGGGGCGGGTCCACCAGGGTGCGTAAACCCGTTTTTTTTTTTGTCTTGTTTTTTTTAAACATTTTGACACTTTTTTTGTTACCATTTCAAACATGGGGGACAGGATCTGGGGGGTCCCTTGTTAAAGTGGGCTTCCAGATTCCAATAAGCCTCCGCTTGCAGACCACCACAACCACCGGGCAAGGGTTGTGGGGATGAGGCCCTTGTCCCCATCAACATGGGGACAAGGTGCTTTGGGGGGCTACCCCAAAGCACCCTCCCCATGTTGAGGGCATGTGGCCTGGTATGGTTCAGGAGGGAGGGGGGTGCTCTCTTGTCTTCTCCTGCAGCCTGCCAGGTTGCGTGTTCGGATAAGGGTCTGGTATTGTATTGACCCTCACAACATTTTCTTTTAAAATTTTGGCACGGGGTTCCCCTTAAAATCCATACCAGACCTGAAGGGTCTGGTATAGAATTTGGGGGACCCCCACGCAACTTTTTTTTTACATTTTACGTTTTTTTCAATGACTTATCTGTATTGCTGGAACTCGACAATTCATTATAGCCGTGAGTCATTTTGTGCAGGGACTGTTCTAAACACTGGAAAAATGTGCCACTTTACAGGCATACTATAGACACCCACCAGGTATGAAATTTAAAGGAATATTTCACTTTTATTGTTTCACTTTAAGCATTATTAAAATCACTGCTCCCGAAAAAACTGCAGTTTTTAAAACTTTTTTTTGCATTGATATATGTCCCCTGGTGTAGGACCCAGGTCCCCAAACACTTTTTATCACAACACCATGCATATAGGCCTTTAAAATTAGCACTTTTGATTTCTCCCATAGACTTTTAAAGGGTGTTCCGCGGCTTTCGAATTTGCCTCGAACACCCCAAATTGTTTGCTATTTGGCGAACAGGCGAACAACCGATGTTCAAGTTGAACTTACGTCAAACATCGGGCTCATACACCTCACTAATCGATCCGTGCCTGCCGCCCCTCTCTGCCAATCCCTTCACTGGCTTCCCCTACCCCACCGTGTAAAATTCAAAATGCTAACCATAACATACAAAGCCACCCACAATATCGCCCCCATCTACATCACCAACCTCATCTACAGATATCGCTCCTGTGCTCTAGCTCCCTTGTTACCTCCTCCCATGCTCGCCTTCAGGACTTATCCAGAGCCTCTCCTATCCTCTGGAACTCCCTGCCCCATTATGTCCGATCAGCCCCTACCCTGTCCACCTTTAAGAGATCCCAGAAAACAAATTTATTCAGGGAAGCCTAGAAACAGAACTGAATCTCGTAGATACTGTGTATTGGGGAGTGTGTGCGCATGCACGCCCCTCTGCTGATCATGCTTTGCTGACAGTTTTAAGTGCTGGATTGGTGTTATCTAATCTGGACACCTGTTACTAATTCATTGGGCTCTATTTAAAACAGCGTTTTTTGCAGTAACAGCCATGCCTCTGACGATATCCTTTCGGATGAAACATGTAAGGCTGGCTGCTGCAAATTACGCTGATACCTGGATGTTACTTATTGTATTGAAGCTTTTACCCTTACTTTTCAAATGTAAGTGCATTACCAATTAAAGTGTTGCTTTTTTACATCCATTGTGTGCGGGCTTCACTATGTTTTGATACCCCTTCCTTTTTCATGCTTTGGGAGACATATGATTCACATGATCTGAGATCCACTGACCCTGGCATACAAGGATACAAGGTGCTTTCGCAGTGATACATACAGCCTTGGATATTGCCTGGTACTGATTACACCTGAGTTGGATATTCTGATGCCTGTTTTATCTGCCTTCTGGTAAGCTGAATTGACACACTTGGGTGGCTTTTAATCTCTGACATATCTGAAGCGGTGAAGGGTTCCCCCTTTTTCCTCGTCAAAACTGATTGAAAACTTCTAGTCATCAAGCGCTGCACCTTTGGACTATATTTTTGAATGTTTGGTTATCAACGAACTGTGCCAGCTGCTACTTTTATCTGTTATTTTAGCGCTGATTTTATTAATATTTTAATAATAATGTATAAACCCAATAGTGCAAAAATGCAATAAATAGATCCAACAAAACTCTTAAAGTGCATAGAAGTGAAAAAAATCACATAAAGTGAAAAAAATCGCATAAGTTGAAAAAAGTTGCATACATTGAGAAAAATCGCATTAAAGTGGATCCTCTTGGGATGCCGAATTGACTCTGCCAGCAGGAGGTCTGTGTGACAGTGAGCTGCTGTGATTCGCAGCCTACACAGCGGGAGCCATTCAGCTATACCCAGAGGGACCACTGTGCTGTTTATCCAGATTTTTAATTCTAAGTTACTACGTTGTGTTTCAAATTAAAATTGTGTTGGATTACTACACGATGGGGATATTCCTTTAAATTGCAGGCCCTCGCCATACTTGCCAAGTTTGAAGCCCTCCATTAGAGACCCGCCAGTGCTGCGACCATCGGAGGAGATCAATCGATTGTTGGTTCTCATCTGCTTCCTGACTGCAGGCATGACTTGACCCATGGGGCTCTCTAATAGAGGTGAGAGGCTGGGGGAATCGTGTGGCGCACCACGGATTGCTGATGATTGGAGGAATCTGAAACCGATTAGTCTTTGCACATGCACTTTTGTTTTTTGCATGAACTGTTATAGGATGATTTGTTTCCGTTTACGTTGGATCCAAGAGTTAAAGAGTTTTATTGAATTGCACTTGCACATTTTTGCACTATTGGGTTTATACGTCATTATTATTCCGTATTTTTTGATGTCACATTGAAGAAGTGTCACAAGTTATTCGTTTTAGTTACACTGTGGTATTTTATTTATACACTCTAGTTAGCGCCACATACTTCTTAAAAACTATTGTCTTTTTTGTGTGGGAACACTTTTATATGTTTGGCGGCTTCTCTTATCCTTAAATTTATTTGTTTTCTAGTTCACCTTGGTTTTGCGCATTAGTTCCCCCCTCCTTTTCATGTGTTGGAGACGCCGTTAGCGTTTATCCTTAAATTTATTTGTTTTCTAGTTCACCTTGGTTTTGCGCATTAGTTCCCCCCTCCTTTTCATGTGTTGGAGACGCCGTTAGCGTTCCAGCTGCGTTGCAAATGGCGGAAGTGACGTATCACGCTCTAACCAGCAACATCTGATCCGTCTTTTTTGGAATTAATTTTGGCAAAAACCAAACCTCTGTCTTCAGTCTTCCTCTGTCTTCCAGTCTCGACACAGCCATACCGATCACACTATAAACTCACCGCAAGAATGTTCCCTATCTAAAAACGGCCTTAATGTAATCAATCTTTCCTCATATATCCTATCTAAAGATAAAATCGGACTGAGTTTTTGTCCAAGTAAAGATCTCGATAAATTTGAAATATTTAAAGACCTTCAACTTTTCATTTGCAAATTGCTCTTGAAAAGTTTGTACCAAAAACAGAAAGTTAACATCGATCAGTACCCCACAGGAAAATCAAGCCCTCGACCAACTCATCTCTCTACTGGATGAAAATGATACAGCCAATCTAATTGATCAGATTGATCTATCACAAGTATTAAAAACAATGGAGGAATCAAGATCTACCATTAGCAACCCTAAAAAATCACAACTCAAAAAGAAGTCAGACCAGTGTCCAGCCCCAAGCACTAATCTCAATGCAGCAGCATTTTTAAAGTTGGTAAACAGAGACCTGGAAAAACTAAAAACACAGACTAAAACACATATCAATCTTAACGACAAGGAAGCCCAAGCATTAGAAAAACTTTCTCAAAATAATCTTTTCACAATAAAATCTGCTGATAAGGGAGGAAACATTGTCATATTCGACAATCAGAAATATATTGTTGTGTTACAAAATTCTTAGAAACCAGGATTGGTATAGGCGGATCACGGCAGACATAGTGGAGAAATACAACAGAGAATATTATTTACTCGTTGATACAGCATACTTAAATGGTACCATCACAAAAAGCACATGGGATTTCATTAGAACTAACTTCCCCATAATGCCAACCTTCTATGCACTGCCCAAGATCCACAAAGATGTAAACAATCCATTAGGGAGACCCATCATTTTGGGGAGAGGCGCTCTAAGTAAAAACGTTAGCAAATTAGTGGATGAATATCTTAGACCTTATGTTACTTCCTTACCTTCTTATGTAAAAGACACCATACATTTACTGCAAATATTAGATAGCTTGCATATCCCTGAACACTCCCTTTTAGTTACAATAGATGTCAAAGCCCTATATAGTTCAATCCCATATTCCAAAGGCATTGCAGCCATAAAACACATTACAATTCCGGGAGGAGAGAGGGACTCGGCCTACAACAAATAAATTCTCTTCCTTCTCCAATTAATTTTGGGACACAATGTCTTTTCCTTACATGGATCCCACTACAGTGGGTGGCGAAGGGGACTTGCTGTGCCCCATCTTACGCCAACCTGTATCTGGGGGAGTGGGAAAAAATGTTTTTTATGGACAAGTCACTGTCGATGTACGCGGATCATATGTTAGTATGGTACCGGTACATCGACAATGTTTTGACACACTTCAGCAATGCTTGATTAGGATGAACACAAACAAGTTCAATTTAAATTTTACCATGGCGTATGATAACGAGCGCATAGCATTCTTGGATATGGAAGTATATCGAGACATTGAGGGTACCCTTGGCAGCAATCTCTATAGGAAACCCACAGCAGGAAACAACATCCTGCATGCATCCAGCTTTCACCCCTAAACATTGGTCAACTCTATACCCTACAGCCAGTACCTGTGGACTAGGCGGAATTGCTCTGCTGATGCAAGTTTTAAAATTGAGGCTCAAAAACTTAGTGACCGGCTCTTACTGAGAGGCTACTCACATGCCTCTCTAAAAAAGAGCATACCAACGGGCATCTACACAAGATAGAAGAAATCTAATATATACATAAAAACCCCTAGATGACGCAAATCCTCTACGGATCATCACAAAATATACAAACCAACAAGCCAAAGTTAACAAAATTGTCAAGATGTACTGGCATATGTTGTCCTTTGATCCTCTATTAGAACAATTTGTCCCTGATCATCCCCTCTTTACATTTAAGAGGGCGCCATCAATCAGAGACAAACTTATTACTAGTGAGTACAAGGGGGAAGCTAGAAAAGACCCATGCAAATATAAAGGCACATTTATGTGTGGAGCTTGCAATTATTGCAAATACATGCTGACTCAAAGAAACCCTATCCTCCCTAACGGCCAAACATTCCGTCCTAGGCACTTTGCCAATTGTAGAACCATTGGAGTTGTTTACATGTTATGCTGCAATTGCTAGAGAGAAAACAAGGAAAGAGGGCCGCCTCTGAATATATATCAAAAAACTATTTTATTACAACAGCATTATCCACTCACATGGGGGAACAAGATGTTGCATTCAGATCCTGCATGCTGGGCTGAGGAGAAGGCTGTAGAACTGCAGGTCACAGCAAATCCATTTTAGCTTGCTTCACATCAGGATAGACTGGAATGGCAGAGCATGGTGCTGGCTCCTTCAAAGGTCCGGGTACAGGTGGGTAACACAGTCTGATAGAGGGAACAGTAGGTCAGTTTTTTCAGAGAGGGGTTCCAGTGATGATGTGGGGAGGGTGAAGCGCCACTGCTGGGGATTAGCCTTGCTGTGTGTCCATGCCGGCAGTCTCACCTCTCAGGTGTCAAGGGACACGGCCGTGTATGGAGGGTGAGAGCGAGGCTTGGGAAGCAAACACATCGCTGGCGCCTGGCGATGACATCACAAATATGCGACACGTTTCTGAATAGGCTGGCCGCTGTTGGTGGAGTGGCTGCATTCCTTTGTCAAGATGCTTGATATATATTCAGAGGCGCCCCTCTTTCCTTGTTTTCTCTCTATCTTATTGGAACCCGCTCTCTGGTTCTCTGGGAGGCTGCCCTGACTGACCCAACGACACCCTAACCATTGAATGTATATGTATGTATACATATATATACGTATATTTTTATCATCCCTGGACTATTGGGTATCATTATATATGAGGTATATGTCTTTTGTGTATTGCGCCTTTTTTACTTGTTTTTGGTCTATGCTGCAATTGCGGCTGCTTTTACATTGGCAAGACAAAACTCTAATTCTGGAGACAAGCATATAGACACATAAGAAGTATGCAAATCAATAATCCTGATTTACCTTTGGGCAGACACACTAAAATTGTACATGTAGGTAAATTTCCTAAAATGAAGTTTCTTATAGATCCAAAGAGAGAATGTAAGAGGAAAAGTAGTGGAGCGCAAACAATTTAAACTAAGAACAGATAAAAGATCAGGGAAATAGATCCAATTTAAGATATGTATAAAAATAGTAAAAACAGATAAGGGGTGTGCCAGTGATTGTAAAGATAAAATCACAAATATATAAAAGGCATTAAAACGTGGTTAAAAACCAGACTAACGTAGAAGAAAAGTGAACAGTAAATATAGTGAATAGTGACCGTGACTTTAAAAAATTCACACATATATCTTCATAAAAATAGAGTGAATACAGTCCAACAAATAATAAATGCGATCCAGCGATTAAAAAATTATCGCAGTAATAGACGATAATTGCAGTAGAAAATAATCGCAGTTAAAATTGCAGTAAGAAAATCGATACATAAATGGTGATAGACCGAACGTCTATAAAGTGACTGAGGTGAGAAATAAATAAATGGATGGAGTAAATCGCAAACTAAAAACGCATCATAGCAAGTGTGATTGATGAATGTCCATATAAAACATAAGTGCAAAGTTCATTCCAGAGTGCAGTGCAAGTGGTTCCTGTTGGGTGTGGAATTTTAGCTGTGGCTATCTTGTGCAGTTATAGCGATTCCATGTGATCCTGGTGGCAATAATATAGATGGCCCCTTACCTTACAGCTGTAATGGTACAGCATGGGTTTTATGTGTCTTTATGGTCCCCGGTGACCTTCCTCCTTAGGGTCTCCAATCAGTGTCTCGGGTCCTACTGGTGCTTCAGTTGCATGTAGGTGTATCCAGTTATGGGGGGGGGGGGGGGGGCTCACATCAGTATATATAAAGGAAGGAAGTAGCCTCATAGTGTAGTATATTACTTCAGAATGAATTTATTTCAAGCAATTAAAACAGTTTTGATTAAAAAGGGGTACTCACATTCTTCCAGCTCAGTACACCGACCGGGAGTGATGCTAATCGAGCTCGCCGCTCGTTTGTACAGTGTTTGTTTGCTCATTCATAGAGCAAACTCTATTTTTAATCAAAACTGTTTTAATTGCTTGAAATAAATTCATTCTGAAGTAATATACTACACTATGAGGCTACTTCCTTCCTTTATATACACTGATGTGAGACCCCCCCCCCCCCATAACTGGATACACCTACATGCAACTGAAGCACCAGTAGGACCCGGGACACTGATTGGAGACCCTAAGGAGGAAGGTCACCAGGGACCATAAAGACACATAAAACCCATGCTGTACCCTTACAGCTGTAAGGTAAGGGGCCATCTATATTATCGCCACCAGGATCACATGGAATCGCTATAACTGCACAAGATAGCCACAGCTAAAATTCCACACCCAACAGGAACCACTTGCACTGCACTCTGGAATGAATTTTGCACTTATGTTTTATATGGACATTCATCAATCACACTTGCTATGATGCGTTTTTAGCTTGCGATTTACTCCATCTATTTATTTATTTCTCACTTTATAGACGTTCGGTCTATCACCATTTATGTATCGATTTTCTTACTGCAATTTTTACTGCGATTATTTTCTACTGCAATTATCGTCTATTACTGCGATAATTTTTTAATCGCTGGATCGCATTTATTATTTGTTTGACTGTATTCACTCTATTTTTATGAAGATATATGTGTTAATTTTTTTAAGTCACGGTCACTATTCACTATATTTACTGTTCACTTTTCTTCTACGTTAGTCTGGTTTTTAACCACGTTTTAATGCCTTTTATATATTTGTGATTTTATCTTTACAATCACTGGCACACCCCTCATCTGTTTTTACTATTTTTATACATATCTTAAATTGGATCTATTTCCCTGATCTTTTAGCTGTTCTTAGTTTAGTTTAAATTGTTTGCGCTCCACTACTTTTCCTCTTACATTCTCTCTTTGGGTTCAGACATTCCCCCCAGTGTGCGCTGCATCACACTAGCCACTACTCTTTGTGCAAGCGCAGGATTACCCTTCTTTACCTATATATCTTATACTAGATTGTATCCATCCCAACTCCAGGAGGAGATTGGAACAAGGTTTTCCTCCAAATGGAGCTGCGCTGGATACACAATCTTAAAGCTACAACTTTGCCAGGCCTTAATGAGGCCACATGCTTCAAACCCTTTCTTGAGTGTTTTTCCTCAGGGGAATGAAGAAATAAAATATAGTATATCTATTTGTATCCCCGGGTCTGTTGTATTATCCCCATCTAAGTAATTTGAGTTAATTTACATGTTATTAATCAAGAATTCTTGAGTACCAATATTATATTGGAATTATCTGTATATTCATAATGTTGATCACTTCAAAAACTATGATATACATCATGTTTGTAAAATCATTTTTGTTCTGTTATTTGTTGTTCATTGTGATCAGTGTTTTCCTGTCTTCTCTGCCTTTTGCAATGAATCCTATTTGCAGTTCTGCTACCCACCACTTGAGGGCTGGGGCCTTTTTCGGCTCTATGTCCCACTATGATTGGATTTGTCTATGGTGATCGATACAACCATTGTATGCAATTTATTGATTTATGCTAACTGACCCTCTGGGGATGGACTGTAGGGTGCCCGGCACACATCGCCGCCCGGATTTTCAAACCGTGGCAGCTTCCCATGGGGACCATAGATGTTATTGCATCTCGTCTGGCCTCCATCTTACTACTCCAGTGGATATGTGCAGTCCACTAGAGTAGCTCTCTGTGTCGGTGAACGTCATTCTATCGCGCATGTGTGGTCGGGATAGGGACGTGCGAGCGCGGCTCAGGAAGCCAGCACAGGCGCGCTCTGAGTCCCTCCCTTCCCAGGCACAGCTGAAACAATTCGGCATGGCCTGGGATTGGAAGGGGAATTACATTTCAGGTGCCCTTGGAGTCATGGCCGACATCCACCATTCAGTTTGGATGCCAGGACGTGTCTCCATGTGACTGCTGCCTATCTGCAAGGTACCCCCACCTTTTCTGTCTTAATTGACATTGTGGGCTTTGCTCTCTCTGTTTTTTTTTGGGGGGGGGGGTATGCACTGTACCCTATGTATATATGTGAGTAAAACTAGTTATTGATAGTACTATTTGCCCAATATTTACCTATAAGATAATAAATGTGGATCTTCAGGCATATATAAGGTAGATTTACAACAAGTTTCATCATATTGACTAACTAACCTGTAATATGTTAATACAGAAATAGTTCTCTGGCAATAGTATATATAACCCAAGCCAGGCATCTATGTAAATGCACATCGATTAGTTCATTAAAGGTATTTGGATTCTATATTATCGATCAATAAAATATAAATTAAAAAATACACAAAAGTTGATGGAAACCTAGATATCTAATATATTGGTTTATATACCTAGATGACTAATCCATTGCTATGCATTTATTATCCCTTTAGTACATACCATCCTTATATCTTCAAATCATCTCTGCATCATCAGCCTGTCCCTATTTGGCACAGGTAGGATGCATTACTTATACATATGAATAGTTATAGGATAGTGGATAGCGACCCTATTTCGGTGGCCAACATGTTATGGCTTTGCCCGGCTGATAGATCAAATCTATCTAATTCCAGAGCAAAACATACTCTAGCCATTTGGGATTAATTCAAGAATTTGCATAATCTCCAATCTCCACATAATCCCCTACTTTCATTCCTTAGCAATCCGGCCTTCTATCCCGCTTGGAAATTTCCAAAATCATTTTCTTTATGATCCTCCACGAACCTGAATCACTTATACAAATTAACTTCTGCCACCACAATCCATTCCCTTCCTGTATTATGTGAACTTCCTAGAAATGAAAATCTTCTGCTATTTACAAATTAAAAACTTCTACGAACCACTCTTTTGTACAGGCTCATCTCTTAATCAAATGACTCAATTTGGATAAATTTGTATAAGTGACCCACACATCAGAGGACTAATTTCAATATTATATCAACAACTCAATGGGAATTCTGACGAGATTTTACCCTCTAATGCTAATAAATGGGCACAGGATATGAATCAAGTGTTTGATACTAAAGATTGGTCGAATATCTGGTTAGCCACCAAAACTTCTCCAAATTGTTATGCTGTAGAAACAAACTATAAAGTTCTAACACGGTGGTACCTAGTACCTGCTAGAATAGCAAAATTTGTTCCCACATATTCATCTAATTGCTTTAGAGGCTGTGACTCGCCAGGTACACATTTTCACATATGGTGGCAATGTCCTGTGGTCCAGGAATTCTGGAAAAATATATTTTTAATGGCCTCTAAAGCCCTGGAAGTTTCTATTCTTCAGGATCCTGCCATAGCACTAAATATTAAGCCCACTACACTTCCCCACACTCAATTCCAATTACTTATTCAACATAACACATCAGCCAAACAAACGATTGCCAAGGCGCGGAAGTCCAAATCTCTAATTTTGGCAGAAGCTAAACATAGAATGAACAGAGCACTCATATTTGCTAAGATGACAGCTATTGAAGATGATAAGATCAATAAATTTCGCCACTTAACTACCCCACTGATTTTGACCAGTCTTTGTTATTACCACACTAGATTGTATAGATAACTTAACTAATAAATGTTTATATCTATCGTGAGCCAGACCACCACTACTGAAACTTCTACGTTATATATATATATATATATATTTTCCCCCTTTTTTGTTTTTATTTCTCTCTTTACAAAGCTACATAACTTGCTACTGAAAATTGATACTTTGTCTATTTGTCTGATCATTATCTTTCACTTTCATCCTTATATTCCTGAGTATATAAAATTAACATAGTGGTAAGATAGTTCTAATTTCCTATCATAATGTTAAATATATTGAATGTATGCTATGTATTCATGCTTTAAATTCCTTTGTTTTTTCTTGTGAAAACTCAAACATATTTAACAAGAATAGTTATAGGACTTATTTTAAGTCAATTAAGTTTCAATCATGCTCATCCTGTGCTATAAACCTTATTATTTATATCTACAGAGTGACACCTACTTCTTGGCCTCAGCATTGCTAGCTATTCTTTGGCCTCTGGGGGAGCTTGGCATTTTTCAGTTCTAGTTGCATTATTTCTATGCAATCATTTATGTACCGTATATACTCGAGTATAGGCCGACCTAAAAAAAGCTGAGGCACCTAATTTTACCACAAAAAACTGGGAAAACTTATTGACTCGAGTATAAGCCTAGGGTGAGAAATGCGCAGCTACTATAAGTGGAAAAAAGGGTCAACAATGCCCATTTGCAGCCTCACTGTGCCCATTTGTAGCCATAGGTCCCCGAACTTCAAACTCGGTAGTTAAGGGTTCCTAGATGCCCCGTAGCTGCAGCCAAAATTTGGGGTCTCTGGACCCAAAGGGTCCCGAAATGATATTGCTGCAGATGGACACAGTTGACTGAATTTGGGGCCCCGTATCTCGGGGCCACTTTATGCTAGGAACCCCAAATTTGGTGTGCAATCCCAGTGGAACTAGCACTACAACATATCCAGATGGTGGAGTTTCTAGCACCAAGTGGTCCCAAAATCGGTTCGGAAAATGTCAAGCACTTTTCTGAAGCAGAGAATGACATTTTCTGAACCGACTTTGGGCCCCCAAAGTCGGTTCGGAAAATGTCATTCTCTGCTGCAGAAAAGTGCTTGACTCAAGTATAAGCCGAGGGGGGCACTTTCAGCACAAAAAAAATTGCTGAAAAACTCGGCTTATACTTGAGTATATACAGTAAATCAACAAGAGCAGCTATCTTAAACAGAAGGTTTTGGAGACACAGTCCTTTCTATGTTTGTTTTTAATAGTTCATTGGAATATTTTCATTGGTGACACCACTACAATATATGTGAGTCTGCTCAAATTACATTTAATCCAAATATATATAATACTATTGATTGTTATATGATAACATTCATGATTTTTTTAAACCACTATATTGTAGATACAGGATTGATCTTCTTATAACACCCCTGAAGAAAGAGTTACTCAATACTCTGAAACACGTTGGGTAAACCTAGAGCATTCCAAAGTGAAATTGATGTGGTGATTTTGTACAGGTATTGTAATCATTCCAATATATTTTATATTCTATGTATTATGTTTAATAAATTATATACTTTTTTCAACAATTTACTATGTCAGTGCCTTTAAAGTCCATTTAAGGGTTTCTTTTTCTAGGTTTATGATGAAATTATGTCCTTTCCACTTCCGAATTATGGCCCCAACAGTGCTCACTGGAACCTTCAGAAGTTTAGAAATCATTCTGTAACCAAGGCATGACAACAAGAGCAGTCAAGTGCCTTGAGGAAATTCACTTTGCATTTGTAGCGCTATACAAATCATTCATTCATTCATTCATCAGTATTTTGAAGATCTTGAGAGTGCTCTTTGCTTTTAGCCATCATGAGATGTTTCTTGTGTGACACCTTTTTATAGGCAATCAGTTGAGACTGAACAAGCTGATATTAATTTTCACTGACCAGGGGCAGGATTTCTTTCTAATTACTGATAGATTTCAGCTGATGTCTTGAGTTTCCATGCCTTTTTGCATCTCCCTTTCTTCATGTGTTCAATAGTTTTTCCCTGTGCCATTCCATTTTATTACACATAATCTAATTTTTGAACCTATTTGTATGTATGGGTTGCATGGGTTGTTACCGACATGTGGTGAAAATGTAATGTCAATAGGAAATTTAATGGCATCCCAGTCTTAGTCCCAGTCTTAGAGCAGCTATAATAACTTCAACTCTTCTGGGAAGACTGTCCACAAGGTTTAGGATTGTGTCTATGGGGATGTTTGACCATGCTTCCAGAAGCGCATTTGTGAGGTTGGGCACTCATGTTGGACAAGAAGGCCTGGCATGCAGTCTCTGTTTTAATTCATCTCAAATGTGTTCTAAAGGGTTGAGGTCAGGACTCTGTGCAGGTCAGTCAAGCTCCTCAACCCCAAACGTGCTCATCCACGTCATTATGGACCTTGCTTTGTGCACTGGTCCAAATCATTTGGTGAGGGGGCAATTATGGTGTGGGGTTATGTTTCAGGGGTTGGTCTTGGCCCCTTCGTTCCAGTAAAGGGTACTCTTAAGGCGTCAATGTACCAAGGCATTTTGGACAATTTCATGCTCCCAACTTTGTGGAAACAGTTTGGGGATGGCCTCTTCCTGTTACAAAATGACTGCGCACCAGTGCACAAAGCAAGGGCCATAAAGACATTGATGAGCAAGTTTGGGGTGGAGGAACTTGACTGGCCTGCACAAAGTCCTGACCTCAATCAGATAGAACACCATTGGGATGAATTAGAGCAGAGACTGCGAGCCAGGCCTTCTCGTCCAACATCAGTGCCTGACCTCACAAATGCGCTTCTGGAAGTATAATCCTCAGTGCTTTCCTTGGACAGATGAGAGAGAGCGTCCCAGCCAAAACAGACAGTGTGTTATGTAAGTTATTTTGAGTGAACAGAATGAGATTAATAAATCCCTGAAGAAGATATATGTACTATTTTTCGAAACGTGTTGGATATCCCCAACTCTTGGAACCATCAATTGCTCATACAGCATCCAGACTTGGTCTATATGGCTTATAATGAAATGTAAAATGTGTGTTATGTGACAACAAATATATATGACATATTTATTTTAAATACAGTATTCAAAAAATTCCTCTTATTAAAAAATAAAAATAGCAAAGAATGTAATTTTCTATATAACATACTAAATCCCACAAAGACGTTTTTGATTGTGGAAGCTCTTGGACTTTAGGGAAAATGCTAAGCAACTAAAGTGGTAAAACAGCTCTCTGCTCCTAAATAAATACAGCTTGCCTACACCTTCTGTATGCAGAATCAAAATATTCACAATTACGCTAACATCTTTCAGAGATTTCAGAGGAGAAAGATACAATTTGTCAACTTTAGAAACGTCTGTATCTCACCTATTGGAGTATGCACTTCATTTATCCAGATCTCCTCAAAGCCACTGTAGTTTAAGGCCAAAAGACGGATGTGATAATTCTGTCCTGATTTCAGTTCAAAAAGCTTGTACTCTGCATCTGATGCATTGACAATACCATGGAGATACCACTGGTCATCTGGGTATAGGAAGAGTTGTATAATATTAAGCCTTAAGCTAGAAGAGAACCTTTAAGAAATTATTTGAGTTATAAAAAATTGGAAAACTTGTGTACCTATACAAAAAGAAAATCTACTTGAGGCAGCCTATGCCAACATGAAAAAGACAAAAAAGCTGATATCATTAAAATATACAATTTTACAATTTTAATTTGCTTTTTTTTTTAGACTGAAACTGTGAGATTTCCCAGCAGCAATTTGTGTCCTTACCGTATATTTCCTTTCCTTGCCTATCTTCATGTCAGCACACAATGGGTTAACTCCTCCTCTGGGACCCACAGGGGATGTCTGCACAATGAGGTTTGTTCCATTTATGTTTTGAGAATACCGTTGCCCTGGTGAAAAGCTCCTATTGACACTTTGTGTGGCCTGTTCATGGAATGAAAAGTGGGAAGTGGGGCAAAACTGTCCCCCACAACCACCTATGGTAACGAGTCAGGCATAAAGGAAGAAATTCTATAGGTTAACATTTTTTAATGAATTTAATTGGTTTTATTTAAGTATTTAATTTAAATATAAACTGTAATCCGCTTGTGCTGGAAGGTATATAAACAAGTGGATTCAACAGAAATTTGACAGACGACGCTGAAAGACAGAAGAAGATCATTTGTTACAGGAGAAGATGGAATCCATGCTGCGTCAGCTGATGGAGCCGGCAGGTTCGGAGGGCGGCGAAGAACGTTGAAAGTTGCCGTCTGTACCACCGTCAGTATCACCAGCTTCTTCCCCTGCCATTGATGTAGCTAATGCTGCTACTGTCTCAGTTCCCGTGCCGTCTGAGCCTTTGTTCCACCCCCCTGGACTTCTTCCTCTTCCGGGCCAGGCATCGGTGATTGATCGTAGTGCGAAACCTCCGCTTCGGGCTGTCAATCAAGAGGCTTTCAGTCGAGGTCGGAGACTTTCACAGAGGCTGGACTCGGGCGCATGCCCAGTTGTGCAGTCTAATCTCTGGCGTTCTGTAAAGAGACCGCGCAGGTTCGAATCCTGGTCACCGCCTAAGGTTTTAAAAAAACCTATTGAGAAGGAGGGAATTCCAAGGAGTTCTGCTCCTGTAAAAAAAAACGTTAAAAGGTAAAAAACCTTGTTTTACATTGCGTAATGTTCAAACAGGGGATGTTATTATACCTGTGGAGCCTCCTGTACGGGATGAAAATTTAGGTGACAAGACTGTGACTGCTGTTGCTGATGCTGTCACCGTGGAAGCTCAAGCTCTGCCTATGCATTCAGTGGCGTTAATTAACAATATAATGTCGCCGGTATCAATTAATACTGCTGCGTCCACTAGTGCAGCTGTGTCAGGTGAGTCTGCTGACATTACTCTGTTATGTGACTTAGCAAAACAATTTAATACGATTGTTGAAAAATTTAAATCACCTGTTAATGCTAATACGGTTGCGTCAGCGTGGCGAGTTTGTCTTCTACTTGTGTTCGTCCTTCTGTATCAATGTTGTCCGTAAATGACTATTCTAGACAAGTGCCTGAAGGTTGTTTGAAAGAAGCATTGTCATGCGAGATTTCGCCTTTGGGTTTTCGTCTTAGTACTGCTTGTAAAGACAAAATATGGAAAGGTGAATATATCGACATTTTTTCTTTGCTGCCTTTGTCATTGGAACATCATTTTAATAAAAAGGATGACAAATTTGATGTTGTGAGAAATTCCTCAGTGCCAAGATCATTCAATAATTGGTTACAATCTTTTTGCATTTTCGCTAGTGTTCTTGGTGAAAGATATCCTGATCGCTGTAGCGGGCTTTTCCGGCATGTTGAGATTATTTTGGAGGCCTATAAAAATTTTCATGGACAGGCTTGGTATTATTATGATGAATCATTTAGGCAAAAATTGGCAGTCCATAATTCCCTTAAATGGGGAATGAAAGATGTAGGTCTATGGTTAAATCTATTGTTGCCGCAAAAAACGCAGTTTTCTAAACCAATTCTTGCGAACCCTGTTGGATTTCGTAAAGGTTGGTGCCTTAATTTTAACGATGGTCAGTGTAAATGTCCAGTCACTTGTAAATACAAACACGAGTGTGCGCATTGTTCAGGTGCTCATCCAGCTGCTCGGTGTTTTAAAAAGGTGAATGTTAATGAAAATAATCCTTCGAAGGAGTCCTTTCTTAAAAGCAATGACTCCCGTGATGTTAGAAAAAATGCTTCCGTGGCTTATTCGTTACCCTGTTTCATTACGAATGTCAGCGGAATTTCTAATTGAAGGTTTTAAAGAAGGTTTTCCATTACCTACATTTTCTGGTTTTGGTTGCACTGTTTATGAAAATTTGTCTTCTGTTAATCTTTACGATGATGTAGTTTGTGACAAACTATGTAAGGAGATTGCTGCGGGTCGCATGGAAGGCCCTTTTTCTGAGCCACCGTTTCTTGATTTTCGTATTTCCCCTTTGGGAATTATTCCCAAAAAAGAAGGTAATTAGTTTAGACTGATTCACCATCTATCATATCCAGTTGGTATGTCTATAAATGATGAGATAGATCCTGAATTTTGTTCTGTATCATATTCTACGTTTGATGATGCATTAGAAATTATTAGGCGAGTGGGAGGTTCACCTCTTTTAGCTAAGGCCGATATAAAATCAGCATTTAGGTTGTTGCCAATTCATCCGGCAGCCTTTAATTATTTAGGTATTTATTTTAGGGGACAGTACTATTTTGACAAATGCCTTCCCATGGGCTGTTCCTTGTCCTGTAGATATTTTGAATTGTTTTCAACTTTTTTGGAGTGGGTCATAAGTTCGCAGTCTGGTTCTGTACAATTACTACATTATTTGGATGATTTTTTTGTTTGTTGGGGAAGATGCCACAATGGATTGTTTTTATTTATTTACTGAGTTTAAAATTATTTGCGATAAGTTTGGAGTTCCGTTGGCGCCTGAACAATTGGTTCCTCCTACACATTGTTTGGAATTTTTAGGTGTTACTATAGACAATGTGCGAATGGAATTTCGCCTCCCTATGGCGAAAGTAATAAAAAATTGGTTTCCTATTGGACATTGTCCTTTCCAAAACAAAGATTTGTTTGAAGACGGTTCAATTGTTATTGGGCCTTTTGGCATTTGCATCTAGAGTTATCCATATGGGTAGGGTTTTTTCCAAACGATTATACAGAGCTATTGCTGGAGTTACTTCTCCATGGCATTTTGTGCGCTTAACTGTATCTATTAAGGAGGATTTGTCTTTTTGGAAGCATTTTTTTTGGATTGGATATTGGATATTTAATGGTCGTTCTGTTTGGCAGGCCCTTTTTTGTTCAGCTGATGCTTTGGATTTATTTACTGATGCTTCTGGGGCATTTGGTTATGGTGCTTTTTGGCATGGTCGGTGGTCAGCGGGTACTTGAGCGGGTAAAGATTTTACAAAGATAATAGTTCTATTGTAATTGTTCCCTGTTGTGGTAGCTTTGGAATTGTGGGGTGAGGCTTTTCGGAATCATCGCATTTTGCTTTATTCAGACAACAAATGCGTTGTCTATGCCATAAATTGTTTGTCTTCAAAGTCTTTGCCTGTAATTGCTTTGTTGCGTCACTTAGTTTTCAAATGTTTGACATTGAATATATGGTTAAAAGCTGACTATGTTCCTGGTACATTCAACAATGGGGCTGACGCCTTGTCACATTTACAGTTGGATCGGTTTCATGCTTTGGTGCCAGAAGCAGTTGTGGATGGTGCCCCTTGCCCGGATTTCTTATGGGACTTGATCTAAAGTTCGTAAGTTCGGCTGTTCGTAATTCTGTCGCTAAAAGCACGTGGGCAAGTTATGAAGCCGTGTGGTCTCTATGGATTTGTTATTTGGAAAGTTCTAATAATTTATGTGCATTATTTTCAGAAAATGTAGTTCTGGCTTTTTTATATTATTTTTTTTTTTTCAAAACTCTTTATTCCAAATTTTTCATTACATAATAATTTACATTATACATTTTATATACTTTTACATTTCTTTATATAATACAAATTATAATTACATTTACTCTTTCCTTTCATTCCTTCCTCACTCACCCTCTATGGTCACTTAATGCTATATTTTCAGATATTCCTCTATCCACTGTTAGCCATGTTCTATTCCATTTTGCCCATATTTTTTCATACCTTCGCCCGTTTCTCCTTTGTTCGTACATTATTTTTTCATAGGGTAGGACCTGGTTTACTGCTCTCACCCATTGGGTTACTGTCGGGGGATATGGCTGAATCCATTTTTCTATTATTTGTTTTCTTGCCAAAAACAGTACCTCCCTTAAGAAGGTGTTATTATCTCTATTATCTCTCTCTTCCCTCAATATCCCCAACAAACATAATTCCATCGTAGCTATAAAAGATTTATTCAGGACTTTTCCTATTTTCCTAGCTACTTGTTGCCAATATTTTCCTATTTTACCACAGTACCACATTACATGAAGGAAGTCTGCTCCCCCCTGCCCACATCTAGTACATCTTGGTTCAGTCATCCTCCCCATTTTGTGCAGTCTATTTGGAGCCAAGTACGTCTGATGTATTATATTCATCTGTATTATCCTATTATTCATTGCAGGGGATACCTTCCAGTGGGAATTGCAGGCTTCATCCCATTCATGTCTGGGATAGCCTCCTGCCACTTATCCCTTATTTTCAATGGTTCTCCTTCTATTTTCTTCTGTAACAGGTGTGTGTAAATCTTTGCAACCAGTCCCTTAGGTCCCTGTGATCTCAGGATGCCTATAAGGGGATATTTAGATATTTTTAATTCCTCTCTTCTAAACTGTGTCTGTAGCACCTGCCTCAGCTGAAGGTATCTGTAAAACTGTTTACTCAATAAATTATATTGTTTACATAGGTTTTCATAGGTTAGTATCACATTTTTGTCATATAGCTGACCAAAAGTTGTTATCTTATTCTGCTTCCAAAATTTACTATCCTCAAAGGCTTCCAGTTGTTCAAATTTTGGATTGTTCCAAAGCGCAGTTTCTGTTGGGATTCCATCAAATCCCGTCAGTTTCTTAGCCTCTCTCCATACTGTCCTTGCCACTTTCAAAAGGGGAATTTTTACTCCCACTCTCCTCAGATCTTTTAATTCTAATCCCGTCATTAAATCATCTATTTGCATTTTACTAAGGAGATATTCCTCTATCCTTGTTATTTTTTCCTGTCCTACCCATGATCTTAGATGTTTCAATTGCCCTGCCAAATAATATAAATCTAAATCCGGGAGGGCCAGTCCAGCTTCTGTCTTTGGTCTTTGTAGTTTATCAAATTTTAATTTACATCTTCCATATGCCCAAATGAACCGAGTCATCTGCGAGTTTAATTTTTTAAATATCTGTTTTGGTATTTTTACTGGGGAGTGTGCAAATACATATAAACACTTGGGTAATATAATAGATTTTATCAGGTGAATTCTGCCTGCCATTGATATTGGTAGCTTTATCCATATTTCCAATTTTCTCTTCACATGCTCTACTAGTGGGAGTATATTAGCTTCCATCTCGTCTTCGTGTTTCAACGTAATATTTACTCCTAAATATTTAAAAACTTCAACTATTTTTAATGGGGTCTGAGCTCTCCTTTCATTACCTGTTCCCAGAGGCATCAGTGCGGATTTTTGCCAATTTATTTTTAGCCCTGAGAACCTCCCGTATGTTTCTATTATTCTCATTGCTTCCATCAGAGAAGCTTGCGCATCTCCCATATATAATATAATATCGTCCGCATATAAGCCTATGTGTTCGGTTTTTTCTCCTACTTTAATCCCTTTATATTTATCTGATTGTCTGAATCTGTTTGCCAGTGCCTCAATTGCCAAAGCAAACAGTTGCGGTGACATTGGGCAGCCCTGTCTTGTTCCTCTATATAGTTTTATTGTAGGGGATAATATACCGTTTATTAGCAAATTGGAGAATGGTTGTTTGTAGATTATTCTCACCCATTTTCTAAATTTTTCCCCAAATCCATTCCTTTCCAGGACTGTCTGCAGAAATTCCCATTCTATAGAATCAAATGCCTTGGCTGTATCCAGCGATGCCAAGGCACTTGTTTCCGGGATAAACTCTCTCATTTGTATCATATATTGCGTCCTTCTAATATTAATTGATGTGGATTTCCCTGGCATAAAGCCAGTTTGATCCTCCGCTATTATAGACAAGATTACCTGATTGAGCCTTTTGGCAAGCACTTTTGCCAGTACTTTATAATCTATATTTAATAATGATATTGGCCTATACGATCCACACTCAGTTCTGTCTTTGTCTGGTTTTGGTATCAATATGACTGTAGCATCATACATGGAAACAGGCATTTCTCCCCTTTGGAACGCCTCTCCATACATTTTCGTCATAACTGGTACCATAATTTCTGCATATCACTGGTACATTTCCAGTGGTATGCCATCTGGTCCTGGAGACTTACCCTTTCCCAGAGAGAAGATAGCTTCTCGTACTTCCTCTTCCTCTATATCCCTCTCCAACTCCTCTTTTTGTTCCTCTGTTAATTTAAGGAAGTTCAAGTCCTTCAGGTATTCCTCTATAGCTTCTCGAGTACAGGTCAGTGTTGATGTATACATGTTAATATAGTATTTTTGGAATGTCTCAAGTATCTCATCTAATGTGTTTACCACCTCTCTTTTTTCGTTTTTCACCTCTGATATTGCTAGTGATGGTGTTTGTCTTTTTATCATAAAGTTCAGCATCTTATTATATTGTTGTCCTTGTTCAAAGTTTTTTTGTGCATATTGGAATTTCTTACGCTTAGCGTTAATTATTAGTTGGTTCTTATATTGCCGTGATGAGGCTGCCCATCTTATTTGGTTTATATTTGAGGGGTCCTCTATAAACCTATTTTCTGCCTGTGCGCATAATTGCTCCATTTCCTCCTCTTCCTGCCTATTAGTACGTTTAATGTATGATATTGTTGATCTTGTTATCCCCCTCAAGTATGCCTTAAATGTATCCCAGAGTACTCCATCTATTTTCCTGTTGCCATGTACTTCTAGGAACATTCCCATTTGCTCTGGAATTCTATCATTTAATCCTATCTGGGTTAACCATTGAGCCTGTATCCTATACCCCGGTCTTATTCTTTTTGGGCCGATTTTTAGCTCAAAGGTTAATCCAGAATGGTCAGACACCCCTCTTGTCATATACGCCACAGACCGAACCATTGGCAGGTGTGACGAAACGTCCCTACACTCCTCTTGAGTTCGTTTGTCATATATCACTTCCTTCAGTCTGGATATAGGTATAAGATATTCCAACCGCTCCCAAGCACCAAACGAGACAACACTTGCTTGGTGCCAACATGGACTGATCTTTATTTGACATGTCACACAATTTTATACAGCCAGATGACTAAGACCTAACTTAATTAGCATGAGCTAATTATCTTAATCAACACTGGACTCCTTCATTCAATTGCAGGGTTAATTAGCACATACAACAATAGGTGAAATATTCTTTAGGATCTGTGTCAAGCCAGACCAGCCTCATCTACATTACACAAGATAACAGACAGGCTGTCTGGAGTTGACGACATTAGCATCTGACAGTGTGTGTCCCAGTCTATTGCTAATGCCAAATGCATATACAGACAGTGTGTCTTGGGGGGCCCGTAATCAGCTGGAAGGAGGCTCGCATGTAGTCCTCTCAAAAAGCCTGTGCCTCGGATAGGTCTGTCACATTTCTCCCCTTTCGGCAGGAGACTAACACAGGAGGAGACCCCAGACGGGTTGACTCCGAAGTTAGTCCATAGTTCCAGTCCTCTAATGCCTGTACCCACACAGTACCCCAAACAAATTGTTTCAAACAGAGCACTACTCACCCAGCCAACCTCTGCCTCTCTCAAAGAACATATCTGCCGCTGGGGAGAGGCCTGGACTGGCCCTTCTCCCTGGAGTCTTTTCAGCCGCTGGAGAGAAGACAGGGTGACTGGGCTCACTCCATCATGCTGTTTGGGATCTGGGCCGACCGCCCAGCATCCCTGGGGTATACAAGTGGGGACTGACGTCCCATCCACTGATATCAGCTCAAACTGCAGTTGTGAAGTGCAGATTGCATTCTCTCCTTGGGTCCCGAGCTGCTGCTCGGGAGTGACCACCACCTCCTCACCCTGGGCCTCCGGAACTGCCACAGGTGTGGGGCAAAGGTCTTGGACCCTCTGTCCGGTGACCAGCGCTTCAGCTGGGGAAGTTCCTTGTAACTCCACGGATACTGCCATTGGTGCTGGGCAGAGCACAGTGAAGTTTGGCCCTAATACCAGCTCTTCTGATGGAGGCTCATCAGGTTCTTCTTCCTCAGCAGAAAAGTCTATCAAATCCCCTGTCTCTGGAACTGGTGTCTGGGGATATAGATTCACCATGTCCTGTCCATGGAACCCAGAAGATGCTATCAGTGCTGAGCAGAGGTTGGCAGAGCTCTGGCCGGTTGTCAGCACTTCAGCTTCTGGGATGGCAATTTCCAGATTTTCCACTGCCGATTCCCTGGCATGCTGCTGGACAGGCACATTCCTCCATCCAAGATCATCCCATGCAGAAACAGGATCATCATGGTCAGTCAGCACTTGCTGCATCCGCCATAAGACCTCCGCGTCCATAGCTGCAGGGGCAGGTTGGCAAAGCACACTGTTACTCTGCCACATTGCCGACTCTTCAGCCAGACCAGAGTTGTCCACTGGTATTTCTTGATAGTCCCAGGCAAAGGGAGCCCAGCCCTGGCACTGAGCAGAGTCTAGCAGCCGTCTGTAGGCGATCTCCAGCTCCCATTCCTGATCGGCCAGAAACTCCAAATCTTCCAGTGCCCAGTGCACTTCCGAGACGTTCAGTAGCCCTTTTCTGAAATCCATGATTTCATCCAACCGCCACTCCAAATCACTCCCAAAGTTAGAGTCTCTTGTCAGCTTCACATACAACAGTCCCAGGCCGCCGTAGCTTAAGCCTTCTGTTGGGCTGTCATCTGCTATCCAAGGGCATGCTTGGGATACATGCCACCGGAGGGCTCTGTAACTCTCATCCAGCTTCATCTCTGCCCAGATGAGCCTGCTTAATTCAGCTGTCTGCTCCTTGTGCGGTTTCTCTCCCAAAAACAGCACCCGCAATCCATACTGCGACCAGTACCTTTCCTGGTTGGAGGGGAGAACTTTTCCCTGGTGACGCCGCTCACGGGCTAGCGCTTCCTTCCAGAGTTCGCAGCGAATAGAATCAAACCATCCCAGCAGGACCTGCTCTGATACTGGTCCTCTGTGCTGTAGCTGCATCTCTCGCAACCTCCTCCTGAATTCCTCTTCCATGGCGGCTGGTATCTGTACCTCTCCTCCTCTCCTGCTATCCGGACCTTGGATCCAGGTGGAGGTTTGGATGTCCCAGACTGCAGGAAGTATGATCCCACTGCTTGCCAACAATGTGACGAAACGTCCCTACACTCCTCTTGAGTTCGTTTGTCATATATCACTTCCTTCAGTCTGGATATAGGTATAAGATATTCCAACCGCTCCCAAGCACCAAACGAGACAACACTTGCTTGGTGCCAACATGGACTGATCTTTATTTGACATGTCACACAATTTTATACAGCCAGATGACTAAGACCTAACTTAATTAGCATGAGCTAATTATCTTAATCAACACTGGACTCCTTCATTCAATTGCAGGGTTAATTAGCACATACAACAATAGGTGAAATATTCTTTAGGATCTGTGTCAAGCCAGACCAGCCTCATCTACATTACACAAGATAACAGACAGGCTGTCTGGAGTTGACGACATTAGCATCTGACAGTGTGTGTCCCAGTCTATTGCTAATGCCAAATGCATATACAGACAGTGTGTCTTGGGGGGCCCGTAATCAGCTGGAAGGAGGCTCGCATGTAGTCCTCTCAAAAAGCCTGTGCCTCGGATAGGTCTGTCACAGCAGGATCTTTTCGTTCCCCATTACCATATCTATTCTCGACATGCACCCTCTCCCAGGTGCATGCCATGAATAAGCCCGGGTCCCCGGGTTTCTAATCCTCCACAAGTCAGCCCATCCTACTTCATTCATAAATTTCTCCAACACCTTCGACCCTTCCCCTCCTTTATGCTTATTTCTTCCGAACCTATCTAATTTTGGGTCTAAACACATATTGAAATCTCCCATGCATATGACATATGCCTCTGGGTATTCTGACATAAATATCACTGCCTCTTTCAATACTCGCATTGTAGCTGGGGGGGGGGGGGTTATAAATCCCCATGATTACAACAGGCAGTGCATGCACCAACGCAAAGACAAAGACATATCTTCCATCGGGGTCTCTTTTTTCTCTAATGCACTCCCATGTTACCCCTCGATGGACCAAGAGAGAAACCCCTCTTGAATATGTAGTATGACATGAGTGGCTTGACCATTGTATCCAAGATTTTTCTAGGTATTTCAATCTCTCTTTAGTCATATGTGTTTCTTGGATACAAATGATCTTTGCCTGCACCTTGTTAATTTCTGAGAAAACCTGTGTTCGTTTTAATTGCGTTCCCATACCTCTCACATTCCATGACAAAAATGTGTGCTGATTACTCATATTCAATATATTTTATTTTAGCCATTGTTCCCCCGAGAAATAAAAGAAGAGGAAAAAAATAAATCCTATGTCCCTTTTTCCTTTCCGTGACCATTCTCTTTTCTACCTCACTCCTCTCATTCATCCATTCCGTTCCATTCATCCATAACATTTTTTTTAGGGCATTACCAACATATTGCATTTTTGCTCTTATATAGGTAATTTATTTCAATTTCAGCCTGTCCGCTCCTGCCCTTTGTCCGCTTAATCGGGAATATAAGGGGCGAGGGGGGGGGGCGCCAAGGTGGGGGGAGGATTAGGCATCCCCTCCCTTCACCCTCTCCCTCCCTTTTAAAAGGAGAAAAAAAAAAAAAAGCGTTACGCCGCAGAAAAAAATAAAAAAAATAAATAAAAAAAAATAGGGAATCACTGCACACAAAAAAATAAATAAAAAATAAATAAATAAATAAAAACACGACACACCGCAGAAGGGAAAAAAAAAAAAAAAAAAAATGAAAAAAATAAAAAAAAAATGTTTTTCTTGCTCTCTCCCTTCCCACCCCTCCCTCCCTCCCTCCCTCCCCCCCTCCCCCCCCTCCCTTCCTCCTTCCTTGTGCTCATTCCCTCTCCCTCCCCATTCCTCCCCCTACCCCCATTTATTTGTGTTTATACTGTGTCTCTTGCCTTATCCTAACCTTCCCTTGTTATTGTATTTAAGAAAAAAAAAAAAAAAAACATAAAAAAGGGGGCACTCTTCCCTCTCTTCCCCTTGTAGCAAGTGCTTTATTTCAATGTGTTTCTCTGTGATTTTAGCTCCATTTTCCTATTTATACACACCCCATCACCCTCAACTTTACCCCTCCTCCTCCCTATCCCTCCCGCTCCCCTATCAAAAAAAAAAAAAACCCACACATAAACATTTATATTTTACCTTTTCCCATTTTTCCCCTCAGAAAAAAAAAAGAAAAGAAGAGAAGGAAAAGGGGGAGACAAAGAAAAAGACGAAAAGGGCAGAGAACAAGAAAAAAGAAAATAAGAAAGAAAGAAAAAAACAAACCTATAAACTATTAAAACTTCTTCCCTTTAACCCAAAAAAAAGAAAAAAAAAAAAGGGGGAAATAAAAACAAATATAAAGTAGGGAGAGTGTCCCTCTCATCACCCCTCCCCCCCCCCCCCCCAAGTCCCAATCTTCTTGGTGTCTCTTATCCTTTGAGGACTCCTCTATTTCTCCTATCGAGGCATAGGCCTGGTTATTTCCAGCCAGTCTTTAGCTTGTTCAGGTGTACTGAAGAACAAAGTCTTTCCCCCTTCCTCCACTCTCAATCGGGCTGGATATGCCATAGAATATTCAATTCCTGCCTCTCTCATTTTTCGTTTTATTTCATAAAATGTTGCCCGTTGTTTTTGCAGCTCCAGAGAGAAGTCTGGAAATATTGATATTTTGCTATTTTCATAGCGAATCTCTCCTTTTTGTCTTGCTTTCCGCAGAATTGTGTCTCTGTCTCTGCAATTTAATAGTCGTGCCAACAAGGGTCTAGGGGGAAACCCTGGTTTAGGTGTTACTGCCGGGACCCTATGCGCTCTCTCCACTGCGTATGCTGCTGATACCTCCATATCTGGGAATACATTTTTCAGCCATTTTTCTATAAAGTCACCAGGATTAAACCCTTCTGCCTTCTCTGGTAAACCGACTATTCTTAAGTTATTGCGGCGCATACGGTTCTCAAAATCATCAGATTTTTGATGCCACAGGGTAATCTGTTTTTCAATCGTGACTATCTTTTTTGGCATAGGGGTAACAGTATCTTCCAATAAAGCAGTCCTATTTTCCACTTCCATCATTCTCTCTCTTATACTCTGCATATCATGCCTGATCAGTCCTATATCATTTATAATCTCATCCATTTTACCTGTTAGGGCTGTATTACTCGAATGGATGGCCTCCATTATCTGGGAGTTCATCTGTTCCAAGGTCAGTTTGGGATGTTTCTCCTGCTTTTCTGTTGATTTCCCGGACTGCGGCTGGGGCGTGTTGAGCTTCTGGGTTTCCAGCGCTGATGGTCCAGCACTCCGTGTCTGTGGGGGGCTACGCCCGCCGTCTTGCTTATCCGTTCGAGCAAATTCTTTAAGACGATCAGCCGCCGACTGCTTACTATTGCTCATCGCACCAAGCGATCGTTTTCACGGGTTTCACGAGATTAAAGTCTCAGTAGCAGAGGCCGATCAGGGTTCCGTAGGAGGCTCGGGCACCACCAAGCGTTCGTTTTCGCGGACTTAGGGTCTCGGTAGCAGGCACTATTCAGGATACTTGTCGGAGACTCAGGCTGATCTCAAACCTCCCGCAGTTCACATCCGAACGCCGCGTCCGACCGTCACATCCGGTCGCGTCGGCGGAAGCGGAAGTCAGGCCCCACGGCTTTTTTATATTATTTATTGTCTTGTAATTATTCTTATTCCCATGTGCATAAAACGTTATGTGGCGTTTCTTTTTTTTTTTTTAAATTGAAAGGTTTTCCATCTTGTCAGAGTTTTTTTCAGTTCAATAAGTGTTGAAGGGTTGTCGCAAATGTAATCTTATGTCCGATAATAGACTTCCTATTAACTCTTTGGGCCGTCTTTGTTTGGCTACTGAATCCGTTTGTTATTCTAATTACGAATCAATGCTGTTTAAGTCAGCATTTAGCCTTTGTTTTTTCGGGGCTTTCAGAGTGTCGGAGTTGGTACCTCGTACTAATTTGGATATGTCAGGGTTATTATTTGAAGATTTATTGATGGGTCCTCATAGTTTGAGTATTTTTCTTAGCCGTAGTAAGACGGATCAATTGGGCAGAGGTCGTTGGATCACGGTAAATAGAATTTCTGATCCACTTATATGTGCTGTTTCCCTGCTTCGTCAATTTTTGTCGGTTCGGAATTGTTCTTCTAGGCACTTATTTTTACACCATTCCTCTTTGCCTTTGACTGTTTTTCATTTTAACTCTGTGCTAAAAAAAAATTGCAATTTCTTCAGCTCGGCCACCTTCGTATCTCATCGCACTCATTTAGGATCGGTGCTGCTACGGAAGCAGCCGAATTGGGTTTATCTAGTACTGACATTAAAAATTTAGGTAGATGGAAGTCGGATTGTTATTTGTCCTATGTCTGCCCTAATATTTCATTTTAATTTTCAGATGCCAATTTCAATGTTTGGGTTATTGGACATTCGTATATATTTTGGTCTCACCATTGAGCCTTCAAGAGGATTTCCGGATCTAATTTGGGTTTTCCTTTATCTGAATTTCAAATTTTGGGGGTACGGTAAAAGGGGGATGAGATGGTCTGCTTTAAGGGAAACTTTATCGTTCTTATATTCTATCTGGCCCTCTCCTGACATCATTGTTTTGCATTTGGCTGGCAATGATGTCAGTCGTTGCAAGACATTTGACCTTATTTCTCAGATTAAGATTGATTTCTTGCATATTCCTTCTGTGTTTCCGGACACGGTCTTGGTTTATTCTGAGATTGTTCCTTGGTTGACTTGGTTGGTTTTGCAAGAAGTCAAATTTTGTGATAAGATAAGGAAACGGATTAATAGGACAATTGCCAAGCTTATTCCTTCCTTGAATGGCATGTCTTTTAGACATGTTAAGCTGCAAGGTGGCTTGTCAGGATTTTATAGGTTGGATGGTACTCATTTGTCTGATATTGCTTTGGACATATTTAATTTGGATTTTCAGACTTGTATCGAATTAGCCACATTGAAGGTGGGGAGGTGCCAGGATCCCAAGTGATCCTGGAGTATGGATTGATATTGTATGGCGTTTTTAACCTGAGCTTGGATAGCTAGGTTAACTTTATTAACATTATTATTAATTTATTAATATGTATTGTAAAGTTGAATAAAATTGAGATTATTATATATGGTGTATATATATTACAAAATATAGAAGTTGTTATTAAGCCTATAATAAAACTGCAGCCTTATTTAATCCAAGTCTGGTGTTTATAGTTGTTTATTTTAAATAAAAATAAATTTACAAAGTCCTGACTTTGGTACCATATATTTTTTGAACCGGCATCCATTATCTGGCATCGCTGCTAATCTTGCCCAGAGGGAGGTGATATCCTTGGAGTGGAGGATTGCTGAGACTGCCATCAGAGAATACTTTCTGCTAATGTGTTATTACCTTAGGGCAAGCCCGAACTGGAGGAGAAAATAGGATCAGGCATTTTAGACTTAGCAGGATTTGGGGTTCCAGGATGTGTGGATTTGATTACTTTAACCACTTGACTAATAGCCCCTTGAATAATAGTAATAAATCAACTGAGCTTTGCACCATCACACCTCAGATCAGCCCCAATACCTGCAAGTAACTGGCTTTGTGAATACTACGTAATAACTGACTTTGTGACTACTGAAAAGCCAGTTATATATTATTAAGCCTTGTACACACCACTAAACTGACAGCTCAGGTTGGAGCCGCTTTACTAACAATCTTATGTTAGTATAGCGATCTCCCCTGCTGAGCTATTGTGTTCTGACAGGGGGGACACCACCCCCATCAGAACACTCAGGTCAGCACTCTCAGCCATTGGCTAAGAACGCTGACCTTTTTCGGTCATGAGCCTTTGACAAATGTTGGGCTGAATGGCCGGATTCTGTTGGCTGACATTCGGCCCGTGTGCACAAGGCTTTACTCAGAGAGCCAGTTATTAAGCAAAACTCCTTTGTAACTGGCTCTGTAATGTTTAATAACTGGCTCTGTGAGTAATGCTTTACAACTGGCTTTGTTAGTACTGCAAAGCCAGTTAACGCATTACTTACAGAGCCAGCTATAAAACATTACAAAGCCAGTTATAAAAGTTTTGCTTAATAACTGGCTTTTTGAGTATTACTTTTTTTTTAACAGAAAGTTGAGTATTACATTTAGTAGTGCTTGTTAGACTGTTAAATACTTCATCCACAGTCAACTTTTCTGGGTAGAATGGTCTCCCCTTCAGCTTGAGCCAGGCACATGGCTGCTGAGGGAGATGAGTGCCCTGAGACAGCAGGTGGGTGCACACTAATTAAGTACTAATCAGACTGCAGTTATTGGAGTTAACAAATTACCATTAGGAGCACTCTCTGGCCTGGAGCATCAGATCCGACCTCTTCACTGGTGGGAAAAGAGGTGGGCATACACCAGCCTCAACGCTTTCCCTACAGGTTTCCGCAGCACCTCGCCGGCTTTTACTTGCAGGAGGCAGGTCTGAGGTGCATAAGGCATCTTCCTCAGCTACTCCGTCCCTCCTCCTCTCCTGGCGTCCTGGTTGTCAGGTGCCCGTCGGCTGCAGGGCGCATGCGCGAACAGGGACTTTTCTGTTCAGTGGCGGCCTAGGTTGCCATGGATGGGCTTGGTAGGCGGAGAATGCTCCCGCTTCTCCCACCACCACCACCACCAGCATATGCAGAGCATCAGCGGCCGGCCCTGCATGTCACAGCCAGACATGTGGCCCAGCAGCCCCTGGCCCACCGGAGAAACGCCTGATGTGCCCTATGGCCAGTCCGGGCCTGCCTTAGAGTAAGAGTCAGTGTGATCGGGTGTTGGTGACGGCTTCCATCTATCACTGTAATCTAGCTTAAGAACATCCATTTGAATGTTTATGAACTTTTAAATTTCAGACTTTATTTAATACAGCGCTGCACCATTACCACTTGTTACTTTTTATTGTCCCCAACAATACTGTGCTAGCTGCTATATGTTAGGATTTATATTAACCCAAGCACAATAGATTTGTGTTTTTTAATTGTTACAGCCCTGGCTATTGGCAGAGGGAAGTGCCTCGATGCATGCTGGTTGACTGGATAAATGCCAATGGCACATGTGCTCAGGGTCTTCGACTGGAGAGCGGGGTCCAGGAGAGAAGGGGCTGCTGCCCCTCCTCTGTAGAAGCTGCCATGCGGCCTCAGATGCCTGACCTGAGGGCCTGAATCTGAGAATAGTTGCAACCCAGATGTCCTGCAGAGCTGACCGGAAGGGAGACACGTTAAGAAGGATCTGCTTCTGCTTACAGTGAGTACACATCTGTGTCATGGGGCCTGTCCTGTGAGGGTCACCCCTTCAGCTAGTAGAGTCAGAGGATGGGTGCTGGCAAAAAGGGGATGCTAGTGAGTGTCCTGAAGATAAACAGTTTCATCAAGTCTGCTGCCAGAGCAAGCAAAAGACTTATTATTCCCATACAAGTGTTGTATGGTATAACAGCAAGTCTGTTACCACACCTAACCTATGAGGCCGAGTGAGAGTTGTCCTCAATTGTAATTAGTTCCAGTTGGAGTATCCCACAATTCCCTTCTCCTATCCAGGAGAATAAATACCAGAATAAATACCAAAAAAAAAAAAAAAGAGAGTGCGGGCGATTGTGTGAAAACCCTTAGCAACGGGCTGCAATATAAGAAGGGAAAAAGCCCTGGGAAGTCTACACACAGTCCATGTAGCATGTTCTTATGGGGCACATGCATCAGCCACCTTCATGGGATAAAGCTCAGAGAACCTGTACTGTAAATTGGCCTTCTTATCAGGTGTCTCCCATTCTTCATCAATGAGCTCTTTACTCAGATCATTATGGGAAAATAAGGCCCATACTTCTTCACATTTGTAAATATTTACATGCTTTTTGCGGTGGTAGGGCCTTTGTCCCTCGATACTAAAGGCGGCTATGAGATAGAAATCAAAAGTAGGCACACCCTACCTTTCTTCATCAGCCCTTCGACTTTTTTGTCTTGCCTGTGGTATGGATATTTGCTGCATTGTTTCCGCTCTAGCCTCCTAAAGATAGGTTTTGCAATTTGCGTATCTACTTCCTTATCCATTGTCACTTGCGGCAATCCATGCAAATTAATTTCCCCACCACTGGTGATTCCATGCAGGTCCAACATGCACCATTAGCTGGGCGAGACATTTCCTATTGTGCTGATATAAATGCATGTGAACCATTGCCACATGAGCTTCTTTGGGGAGCATGAAAGCCACCATGTGTGGGAATCTGAAGAATTAAGATTTTCCTGGCCAGGAGAAGACCAATGGGGGGGGGGGGGGGTCTTGTGTTTTCTAGAGTATTTGCATTTAGGGCTACTGCTCCTAAAATAATGCAAAACATGATAATCTGTGATCCTTGAGCACTCTTTTAAAAACATGTCCCATGTTGCCTCCTCTTACCTTTCCCTAGTCTTCTGTTCCACTGACAGATGTGGCAAGCTCATATTACTCTCTCACCAAAAATAACAGGTACACAGTCACTTTAATATGCATCTGCTTTCAAGAAGCAGCAGCAGGTGAGCCCAGGCAGCACTTCCAGAGGCAGACAGGACACACAGTCAGAATCTGAGACAACACCAGTCAGAATGTGGAACTTCCAGGAGCAGACAGCACAGCAGGGGAGCAACAGCAACAAGTCTTTACCTCACAAGAGAAAACTGGCAGGACTGCAGATAGAGGGAGGGAAGCCAGTTTCTCTGCTGACTTCCAATGCCCCGTACACACGGTCAGAAATTCCGACCACAAAATCCATCTGACTTTTTCCGACGGATTTTGTCCGACACTGGTGTTGCATACACACGATCGTTCAAAGTTGTCGGAAAATTCGATCATTCTGAACATGGTGACGTTCGTTGCGTACAACGAAACTTTCCTAGAGGCTATTAGCCAATAGGTTTGGTCTCGTAATTTGATCTGAGCATGCGTGGCACTTTGTCCATCGGAATTCTCTACACACGATCGGAAAAAGTCCGATCGGATTTAGTTGTCAGAAAAATTTGAGAGCAGGATCGGAAAAAGTCTGGATTTTCTGACAACATGGTCCGATCGGACATTTTCCATTGGAATTTTCGACCGTGTGTACGGGGCATAAGACTGTTTATGCCAGTGCTTGGCGACTGCAGACACTATCCCACGTCACACCATCTCCCAACAGCCGCTCTCAGACTGAAAATAAAGCCAGAAGACTGGCGTGAGTGCTGCCTATACAAGGCAGGGAAAACCCCAAGGGATATGCAAATGGTGACATTGCAGAGCTTATTAACACCACACCTGTACAACACAAGTGCTGTTTAAGCAACATTGCCCACGTCCAGGCACCCAGGGCAACTTGTTTCAGGAAGGTTTGCTTCCAACATTCTTGGTCTTTCAACACCAGGAGAGGCTGAATCTGGAGGTGTAAGTGTGACAAGGGGAAAATACTTGCAGCAACCAAAGTACTTACCAACTGCAATCAACAGGTAGCCTGAGGCATGACCACAAAAGAAGAACACTTCAGTTGGGAAGAGGTTGTCCTGTGGGTTCCAAAGGAGTTAACCCATTGTGTGCTGATGTGAGGTGGACCAGAAAAGCTGTTTGTTTCACCATGCCCTTTCTACACCGATTCCTGAATGGGAGGATCTGTATTCATTTTAACCACCTTGTAAAATCTCAGTGTTCTGGTGAGGGAGGCTGCACTGTCTGCATTCCTTTGGAGTTAGTTAACCCCTTAGAAAAAATTGCATTTCTATTGCAGGGGATTCTGTATTACATTGCAGATGTCTGACAAAAAAAATCAATAAGCCAATCACAGAAGCAATATGTGACATTTCTGATGTACAGAACACCATCAGGTTGCCACTTTGCACTGCATTTTTTGACAAATATTACAGCAATTGTCGGTAGAAAAGTTATTTTTATTAACATTTATTTACAAAATGGCTTGTGTAGTAATTTTATATGGAATATTTTTTTCAACAAAAGTACAATTTCCTTCCAGCCCTGGTTCACATTGGAGCGATTTGGCATGCGATTTGACATGTCAAATCGCATGCCAAATTGGAGGCAATTGTCGGCAATGGCACCGTCCGAATGCATTTGCGATGCCACACCGATTCCCAAAAGTAGTTTCTGTACTACTTTTGGCGACTTTGGGGTTCGATTTCCATTGACATCTATGCAGCAACACGTACCAATGTCTCTGAAATCGCCCCCAAAGTCGGGACTGACATGCGGAAATGAAATTGTGCAAGTTCAGCTGAACTTGCACGTTTTCATACCGGCTGTCAGTGTGAACCAAGGCTTAAGTTTACTTGCACACAGCTGTGCACCTGCCATATGAGAATCCTGAGTTCTCTACTGTGTTCTGTGTTCTTAACGTGTGTTGAGGTAAGACAATGCATTCATTTTGTAATGGACTTTCAATGCATCACAACAAACCTAAATGCACACTTGCATTTTTTATCCCAGGGTACAGCAACAACGATTCAACGTTAATACTTAGCAGCCATGCTTCTTCTTCTATTTTCAAGTCTGCAATTTTTGCCAGCACATGACGCGTATCCTGCACGTATGATTTAAGATCACCCACCATCTCCTTCAGGAGAGAGTTGGTTTAGTGCACCCCATGTTTAGATACATGAGTAGTGCTTAGACAGCCTGATATTTAGCAAGACTAGTTTTTCACAGCTCATCATGTTTGAGCAATATCTTTTTAATATGTAAGTGATGTTTTATATATACAATAAATTATAAGTAAAACAACCTTGGCTATTACCTTACGATCCTTAATTGCCTGTCACAGCCATAGTAGCCGCTTTTGTTTCTTTGGGAGGTCTCCTTTCTTGTGACTCTCCCTAAGAAAACATCTTTTGTATACACTTGCCACATCGCCTGCCTTCAGATGCAGCTAGTCACTTGCCACGTCACATGCCACCAGATGCAGAATATCATCTGCCACGTCGCCTGCCACCAGATGCAGAATGCCACTTGCCACGTCACCTGCCACCAGATGCGGAATGTCATTTGCCATGTCGTTTGTCAGCCGATGTGGAATGTCACTTGCCAACAGATGCGTATTGTCACTTGCCACACCGCCTGCCACCAGATGAGGAATGTCACTTGTCTTGTCGTCTGCCACCAGATGCAGTGTGTCACTTGCCACATTGCCTGCCTTCAGATGCAGCTTCCAACTTGCCACGGCACCTGCCACCAGATGCAGCTTGTCACTTGCCACTAGATGCAGTGTGTCACTTGCCACGTTGCCTGCCACCAGATACAGCTTGTCAATTGCCACATAACCTGCCTTCAGATACAGATTATCACTTGCCACGTCGCCTGCCACCAGATGCAGTTCGTCAACTGCCACGTACCCTGCCTTCAGATGCAGATTGTCACTTTCCATGTCACCAGCCTTCAGATGCAGATTGTCACTTGCCAGGTCCCCTGCCACCAGATGCAGCTTGTCACTTGGCACGTCGCCTGCCACCAAATGCGGATTGTCACTTGCCACGCCGCCTGCAACCAGATGTGGCATGTCACTTGCCACGTCGCCTGCCACCAGATGCAGTGTGTCACTTTCCATGTCATCTGACTTCAGATGCAGCTTGTCACTTGCCACGTCGCCTACCACCAGATGCAGTGTGTCACTTGCCACATCGCCTGCCTTCAGATGCAGCTTGTCACTTGCCACGTCACCTGCCTTCAGATGCATCTTGTCACTTGCCACGTCACCTGATACCAGATGCGGCTTGTCACTTGCCACTAGATGCAGTGTGTCACTTGCCACGTCACCTGCTACCAGATGCAGTGTGTCACTTGCCATGTCACCTGCCTTCAGATGCAGCTTGTCACTTGTCACGTTGCTTGCCTTCAGATGCAGCTTGTCACTTGCCATGTCGCCTCCCACCAGATGCGGCTTGTCACTTGCCACGGCACCTGCCTTTAGATGCAGCTTGTCATTTTCCACATCGCCTGCCTTCAGATGCAGCTTGTCACTTGCCACATCACCTGCCACCAGATGTGGATTGTCACTTTATTGGTGGCAGAAATGGTCCACTGATTACAGAGGCCGGCAGGTAATGGGTTCTAAGTGAGGGTAGTACAATGATGATGCGGGGCAGGCAGTGAGAGATGATGTCATCTCTCTGCTTGCCCACCACCGAGCAGAGAGATGATGTCATCTCTCTGCTCATCCAGCCCTCGCGGCCCGGCTGCAAACAGGCTACGGCCCAGCACCGGTCCATGGCCTGGGGGTTGGGGACTCCCACTGTATATAGTCTCATGCCCCAAACCTTTAACAGTTATGTTGGGTATGCTTATGTTAATCCTGTAGATATACTTCTGTTGGCAATTGTGCCTTGTTCATAGATCCTTTAGATGTATTGGTTTAGAGCATGCATAGAGTATTTTGTAGTGAACTCAATATTTTTCCTAATAAATAGTGCCACTTGGGTTTCATAGATGGAATAATTGTGCATAAGACCTGTGGTCAAGAGGAGGCAAGATAGGAAGGGACTGTTGTAATGTGTCCATATAGGTATGCCCATGTTACCTCCCTCTCACAGATATATATGGTGAGGTATTTGTGACAGACCTAGCCGGGACACGGGCTTTTTGAGAGGACTACATGCTAGCCTCCTGCCAGCTGATCACGGGCCCCCCAAAATACACTCTCTGTATATGCATTTGGCATTAGAAATAGACTAGCATCTGACACCTTGTGTCCCATTCAATGTCATGAACTCAAGCCACCTGTCTATTGTGTAAATGAGGCTGGTCTGGCTTGTAAGGTGTATTCCACACACTGTCAGATGCTAATGTCGTCAACTCCAGACAGCCTGTCTGTTGCCTTGTGTAATTCTAAAGAATATTTCACCTATTGTTGTGTGTGCTAATTAACCCTGCAATTGAATGAAGGAGTCCAGTGTTGATTAAGGTAATTAGCTCATGCTAATTAAGTTAGGTCTTAGTCATCTGGCTCTATAAAATTGTGTGACATGTCAAATAAAGATCAGTCCATGTTGGCACCAAGCAAGTGTTGTCTCGTTTGGTGCTTGGGAGCGGTTGGAATATCTTATACCTATATCCAGACTGAGAGGAAGTGATATATGACGAACGAACTCAAGAGGAGTGTAGGGACGTTTCGTCACAGTATTCCATAACATGCATGTTAGGATACTTACACCAACAAAGCAGAGGAGGGGTAGAGCCCACATCCATTTGTTTTTGGGTTTTGCTTCAAGTTAAAAACACGACCCAACCGCTTATCAAAAATAGGCGGTTGGGTCATGTTTTTAATGATTCCTTAAAGCGTAAGTCCCTCAAATAATTTTTTTTAAAAGTCAGCAGCTACAAATACTGCAGCTGCTGACTTTTAAAATATGGACACTTACCTATCCAGGGCACCCGTGATGTCGGCACCCGAGGCTGAACCGTCCCTCGGTCCTCGGATGCTGCCACCGCCATCTTCGGTAAGGGAATCAGGAAATTAAGCCTTGCGGCTTCACTTCCTGGTTCCCTATTGCGCATGTGCAAGTCGCACTGCGCAATCCAAATGGTCCCTGCTGTCTCTGGGACCCGTGTGTCCCAGCAGACAGCGCGGGGGACGGGAAGAGGCGTAGACACCCACGGGAGTCTATGCCTGGAAGTGGGTGCAAATACCTGTCTTAGACAGGTGTCTGCACCCCCCCCCCCCCCCCCCGAAAGGTGCCAAATGTGGGGGAGGATTCCGAAAAACGGAGGTTCATTTTTTGTGTGAACCTCTGCTTTAACTCCTATCAATGGCTAAAAAATTTATTTACAATAAAGAGCGGATGGAGGTGTTTACACTCCAGCGTTAGCTTGACTTTGGGTTGTGACGAGGCAAAAATAACGCTGCTTGCAAAGTTTGGCAGGCATTGACGCTTTGCAACTGTCTCCATTCACTTCTATTGAAACACATCACAACCACACCTAAACGCACTGTGAACACACCTAGGGCATTTACAGTGCGTTTATGGTGTGGTTGCAAAGCGTCAAAAGTGATTATTTCTCATTTTAGCCTTGTAAAAAAAAAAAAAACACACAGGGCATTTGAGAAGTGTTGAATGACGCAAAATGTACACCTGTGCAGCACATCCTAAATGCTCATTAACACCATAGATGCATTAATGAACTTTTAGGCCCAGTTCACACTAAATGCGATGCAAATTCACAGCCAATTAGCTGCAAATCCGCAATGCATCTAAATCGCAAACCTGTTCATGCGTACTGATTGCAGAGTGCATGTTAAGTTACAGACACCCTGCAATAAGTTTGCAAAACGCTAGCCGCTTCTGGTGCAGACAAAAAAAGGGTCCTGCACGATTTTTGTCTGAATGCGATGCAAATTTAGCTATACATTGCATGTGATCTGCACAGCAATGCGGTGCAAATCACATGCAATGGTTGGCATCGCACTAGTGTGAACAGAGCCTTAGGCTGCTTTAAAAATGTACGCAAGTGTAAAAGAACCCTTATTCCTGACCTAGGTGGCACCTCGGCTAGCAGTACGGCTGTGTGCATAGGCTGAAGGTAATGGAGACAAATTAGGCATTGGTTATATTCTACTTACTGCTCTTATTCTTTATCTGCACTCTAATTTCACCATTTCTCAGTCCATCCAGCGGCCTCCATTTGAAGCAGATATACTTTTCTGTGCTGAAAACTGTAATGTTTAGGACTGGTGGAAATTCTGAAAACAACATAATATGTTTAAATAAAAACAAGGACAATATAATATAGTGCTGCAGAGAACTATCTAAGAGGTTCGATAATGAAACTCCATAATTGCTCAGTAAACATAAAATAAGAAGAGGGAGTAAAGTCCACTGTGCAAAATATGAGGAAAAAAGGACTATTCAAATAACAGCAGCTTTACTGATATGGATAAACCCTCCAAATATCCCATTAAAGACAAAAATACAATCAAATATATAAGCTGGCATTTGCTTCCTTCTATACACTTCTATGTCAAAGGTGATGATTTTGTTAGTTACACAGACACTGACTAGTGAGTCCCTCTCACAGTGGAATAAATTTCCACACATAAATAAAAACATAAAATGTTATCCACGCTGTAGTTCGAGCAGGCTGATAAGTAAATTTAGTTTGGCTCCCCTATAATCAGTGATTATTGATTATCTAGGGCTGCTCAGTGTTTCCCAGGCTGCAGTTCTGTTACTTCCCCTGTCTTCTAAAGTATTCTTTCTGGAATATAATAGGGCATGGGACCCTATAGTGGGAGGGCAGAACAGGCAGCCTCAATATTTATGGAACTGCAGCCAATCCCAGGGAAGCTATGCACTTTGCGATTTTGCAGAGCGACAATTATGACAAAATCACACCACACCAAAATCACACCACAATTGGGTGCCATTAAGAAATAACCTTTCTATGTATGCAATTCCGACACGCAAAATTCCGACACATGCTCGGAAACAATTAGACGCATGCTCGGAAACATTAAACTTCCCTTTTATAGTGCCGTTTTATAGTAAACGTGTTGTATATCGCGGTGTTATTGACCGTCGGAATCTGGTGTGACCGTGTGTAGGCAAGACAGTTTGAGCGAAATTCCGTCGGAACTCCGACGGGAAAACCATCAGAGCTTTTTCCGACGAGGATTCCGATCGCGTGTACGCGGCATTAAAGACCTCTAAGGGCCCTTTTCACACTGTTCGTTTTTCAGGCGGACCCGATCGGACCCTCCATTCACTCCTATGGAGCAGCGGATGTCAGCGGTGACATGTCTGCTGAAATCCGCTGTCATCTGATCCGATCCTCTCCACCAAATCCAGACGGATGGAGGCCCTATTTTCCATCCGTCTGACGGATCGGATGGGTCCGTTTTCATCCAATTTCCCCATAGAGGAAAGTGGGACTCTGACAGCCGCCTGCTCAGCGGGGATCAGCGGATCGATCCCCGCTGAGCAAGCAGAGTCTGTCAAATGGCAAGCTCGTGCAAAAGGACCCTAACTGTAGTCATGAAATTACAAATTTTAGATTCATGGCTCTGGGAAAATGTATAATTTGTAAAGTAATACCACTAATTCTCAATATCTTCTAATATACAGAGTGGCGACAGAAGAGCAGAAATTCCCTGAAGCTGGTCATACACCATGCAACCAGATTGTACAATCTCTATACAATATTCTTTAGTTTTGCCAATACATTATAATATGAGGATAAGCATAAACAATCTGTTCAGTTTTGTATCAAATCAGGCAGGCCCTTGGAGTACATAGTTGATGGTAGACCTAAAGGAGACTGTACATTATATAGATTGTATAGTATATTTTCATAGTAAGCACAATGTGAGTGTTGCTGTGCCTGAAAAAATGGTTGTTTTAAAAAAAATAATTTGCATTGATACATGTCCCCTGGGGCAGTACCGGGTCTCCATACACTTTTTATGGCAATAACTTGCATATAAGCTTTTAATATGAGCACTTTTGATTTTTCATGTTCGTGTCCCATAGACTTTAATAGGGTTTGCATTGTCGCACAAATTTTTTGCCTGTTCGTATGTTCTGGTGCGTACCGAACCATATAGGAGAGTGATGGAGGTAAGTACTGTGAACATTCTCCTTTCATGGGGGGTTGGTGGTGCCCTAAACCATGTTCCCCCAATTGTTACACTTTATGGATTATTCTTTTTGGGAACAAAAAGGATTAACTACTCTAGAAGATATTTATACTGGTAACGTTATTTCTTCTTTTGATGGTTTACAGTGGAAATTTGATATCCACCATACAAACTTCTATAGATATCTTCAGTTTAGGCATGCATTACAAGCTCAGTTTGGGAATAATATTTTTACACTTTTGATCTACCCACTCATAGGCATATTAAAGTCGAAAGACCCTGGAGGTCTCATTTTTAAGATGTATACCTACCTTCTAACTGCTACTGTTAGCAATAATTCACTGACAGTACAATCTAAATGGCAACAAATCATACCAGATTTACCAGATGAGGATCGGGAAGAGGCTTGTTCCTCTCACTTACAGGTGTCTCCAGCCATTAATAACAAGTTGACACAATTATATGTGATACACCAGTCTTATCTGACTGGGAGACCGGGAGAAGATAACCAAGAGTGGGAGAAGAACCGGAAAGCGCAGAGAAGTCAAAAGAGACCCCCGAAAGTCGGAAGAAGACCCCCGGAGCTGACTAATAAATTACTTTAAAAACCTCTCTAGTGTGTTTTTTTATTGACACTTTTTTCCCCCAGGTGAATGGGTAGGGCATACTCATTCACATAGGGTTGGGGGCCGGGATCTGGGGGCCCCCTTATTAAAGGGGGCTCCCGGATTCCGCAGACCCCGACAACTAACGGCCAGGGTTGTCGGGAAGAGGCCCTTGTCCTCATCAACATGGGGACAAGGTGCAGGGCGCCCCCCTTCCCCAAAGCACTCACCCCCTCATGTTGAGGGCATGCGGCCTGGTATGGTTCAGGAGGGCGCTCGCTTGTCCCCACCCCCTTTCCAGACCGGCCGGGCTGCGTGCTTGGATAAGGGTCGGGTATGGACTTTGGGGGATCCCCACGCCGTTTTTTCGGTGTAGGGGGTTCCCCTTAAAATCCATACCATACCTAAGTGACATTGTCGCCTATCTCTTGCGCTCGCTGCAGTAGGAAAATGTGTTTTTCCTATTGCAGCGAGCGCGAGATGTACAGTACCCTGCAGCAGAGAAACATTCTCGCGGGCAGGTGCTGTAGCTGCCCTTGCGTCGTAGTTGGTCCGTTGGTCCAGCGTACAGACGATCGGACTTCCCGATAGGAACTGCGTCCGGCGGACTTCCGGCGGGAAGATTTAAAACATGTTTTATTTCTAGGTCCGTCTGATTTTTGGGAAGAAAAAGTCAGGTGGTGCCCACACACGATCGGAATGTCAGTCCCCGGGTCCAAGTCTGCCGGAAAGTCTGATTGTGTGCACGGTGCATTAGTTGTGATCTACATGTCTGGTAAGTGGCCAATCTTTTGTTTGAGAGTACAGTGATGATGCACAAGCACCTTTAGTTTATTTGTTTTGCACAAGGACACTTATTTTCTTCTTGCATGTGGAGAAGTTGGAACTATGCAAGGAGACCATATGAACTTTGGAGCACATTTTTTACTATTTATGAACTGGATTAATTTCACATTGTATATATATATATATATATATATATATATATGTGCATTTTTGAATATTGCTCTTTGCACTTGGATCTTTCTTTGAATTAACATGGGTAGTGCAACAGTTTGATATCTATTATGATATTTAGCATTTTATATAGCCTATTTCAATAATTGTTTATAATCACGAAAGGTGAACCAATAGAAACAGCACACTATTATATGGTTTTAATGCTTTGCAGGAAAACCATTCAGCTGCAGCACATATACTGTATGTTTATTCTGACAGCAACAGGGTGCTGCTCTCAGACTATATATACAGTTCCTTGAAAAAGTATTCATACCCCTTGACATTTTCCACCAACTTAGACCAATACAAAGTGGCACATCATTGTGAAGTGGAAGGAAAATGATAAATGGTTTTCAAAATGTTTTACAAATAGATATCTGAAAAGTGTGGCATGCATTGGTATTCAGCCCCCCTGAGACAATATTTTGTAGAACCACCTTTCGCTGCAATTACGGCTAAGTCTTTTTAGGTATGTCTCTACTAGCTTTGCACATCTAGAGAGTGACACTTTTGCCCATTCTTCTTTGCAAAATAGCTCAAGCTCTGTCAGATTGGATGGAGAGCGTCTGTGAACAGCAATTTTCAAGTCTTGCCATAGATTCTTAATTGGATTTAGGTCTGGACTTTGACTGGGACATCCAAACACATGAATATGCTTTGATCTAAACCATTCCATTGCATCGCTGGTTGTATGTTGTATCTGAACCTTCGCCCCAGTCTCAAGTCTTTTTCAGACTCTAACAGGTTTTCTTCTAAGATTGCCCTGCATTGGCTCCATTCATCTTCCTATCAACTCTGACCAGCTTCCCTGTCCCCGCTGAAGTAAAGCATCCCCACAACATGATGCTACCACCACCATGATTCACGGTGTGGACGGTGTGTTCAGGGTGATGTGCAGTGTTTGTTTTCCGCCACACATAGTGTTTAGCTTTTAGGCCAAAAAGTTCAATTTTGGTCTCATCTGACAAGAGCACCTTCTTCCACACCTTCTTCCACATGTTTGCTGTGTCCCCCACATGGCTTCTCGCAAACTACAAATGGGAATTCTTATAGCTTTCTTTCAACAATGGCTTTCTTCTTGCCACTCTTTCATAAAGGGCAAATGTGTGGAGTGCAGGACTAATAGTTGTCCTGTGGACAGATTCTCCCACCTGAGCTGTGGATCTCTGCAGCTCCTCCAGAGTTATCATGGGCCTCTTGGCTGCTTCTCTGATTAATGCTGTCCTTGCCCGGCCTGTCAGTTTAGGTGGACGGCCATGTCTTGGTAGGTTTGCAGTTGTGCCATACCCTTTCCATTTTCGGATGATGGGTTGAACAGTGCTCCGTGAGATGTTTAAAGCCTGGCATATTTTTTTATAACCTAACTCTGCTTTAAACTTCTCCCCAACTTTATCCCTGACCTGTCTGGTGTGTTCCTTGGCCTTCATGATGCTGTTTGTTCACTAAGGTTCTCTAACAAACCTCTGAGGGCTTCACAGAACAACTGTAGTTATACTGAGATTAAATTACACACTAGTGGACTAGATTTAAGTTAGGGGTATCAGAGAAGGGGCCTGAATACCAATGCACGCCACACTTTTCAGATATTTATTTGTAAAAAAAATAGAAAACCATTTATCATTTTCCTTCCACTTCACAATTATGTGCCACTTTGTGTTGGTCTATCACATAAAATGTTCAGTTCTTACTGTGTTTTATTGTTAACCATTGTTTGTTTGTCAGGAATGCCATTCAGCTGCAGTACTGATTTGTTTATTCTAACAGCAGCAGGGTGTGCTTTCATAATACATACGTCAGTGATTGCAGCGCTGTAGGAGGATATTTCTCATCCACAGTTAAAAAAATAATGTATATGCCCAAGAATGGGGGCCTGGGGTGGTCAGTTGTTGAATTGCCCCTATGCTTCGGCATATATATTTTTTCTCTTTTTTGGCAGAGATTTCTTCATCCACATCAATCAATGTAAATGGAAGAATCTGTTAGGCTGCATGTATGCCCATCATTAGAAGTGGGTGGATGCAGGGTGATATATTATAATGGTGAGCATACCACACACTTTTTCTTTATCCACATCGATCCGAGGAATCTGTTTGTTTCTCTTTTTTCATTCAGCCCACAGGCTGCATGAAAAAAAGAACATTACACATACAGTATCTCACAAAAGTGAGTACACCCCTCACATTTTTGTAAATATTTTATATTTTGAGGGGACCGCAAATTTACACTGTTATACAAGCTGTACACTCACTACTTTACATTGTAGCAAAGTGTAATTTCTTCAGTGTTCTCACATGAAAAGATATAATAAAATATTTACAAAAATGTGAGGTGTGTACTCACTTTTGTGAGATACTGTATGCCAGGATGATGCCTGTAGGTGTGCATCATCTTGTTATTGTTTTTTTCAGGCGGTGGTCAGCTTTCATGTAAAACCAATCCTAATGGCTAATTAGCCGCTAGATTGCTTTTACAAGCAGTGGGAGGGGACGTCATCTTTTATAATGTGCCAAACAATTGGGCACCCACCATTTTATTCTCTAGAGCCTCTGCTTTAAAAAAAAATATAATGTTAAAATAACACCTGCAAGACAAAGGCATAATGAGCTAGTATGCATAGCATCAAAGCCCTCGCTGCGGTGCCCGTACACCGCACTGGCCGGCGACATCACTCCCGGGGGTTACTTCCGGGCATCGCGTTTCCAGCGCTGTCACGTACATGCCATTGCTTCAGTTTGCTTCAGTGCGCATTTGCTGATGATGTCGTCACATGCAAATACAGAGGATATCTCCTAACTGTGCAGCAAAAAGTGGTCTGTAAGGATTTACAACCACTTTAAGTGACAATTTTGTGTAAAAAAACACAAACTTTTTTTGTCATTTTCTAGAAACGTGTGGCAAAAAAACATTTTCTATGGACTCAACATGCCTGTCAGCAAATAGCTTGTGGTATCCCCATACTCAGGAGAAGCAGCAGAATGTATTTTGCGGTTTAATTCCACATATATCCAAGGCACGTGTGAGCAATATATCATTTAAATGCCAACTTAGTGTAAAAAATAAATACATTTATTTTTTGGCATTTTCCAGAAACTTGTGGCAAAAAATAAAATCTTCCATGAACTCAACATTCCTATCAGCAAATAGCTTGGGGTGTCTACATTTCAAAAAGGGGTAATTTGAGGGAGAAGAAATGTGATAGGCAGTGTAAGATCAGGGTGATTAAAGAAGTTGTAAAGGCAGAAGGTATTTTATATTAATGCATTCTATGCATTAAGATACAAAGCCTTTTGTGTGTAGCAGCCTCCCCAGCCCCCCCCCCCCCAATACTTACACGAGCCCCTCTGCCATCTGGGACTCTCCTCCTGATTGGCTGAGACACAGCAACGGCATCATTGACTCCATCGGCTGTCAATCAAAGTTAGTTAGCCAACCAGGAGGGAGAGGGGGCGGGCCAAATGGCAGCTCCGGGTCTGAATGGACACACGACTCGACTCGGCAGGAGGGTAGGGCTAGCAGCAGCAAAGAGGGACCCGGGAAGAGGAGGATCTGGGCTGCTCTGTGCAAATCCACTGCGCAGAGGAGGTAAGTATAACATGTTTGTTATTTTTTTAAAAAAAGAGACTTTACAATCACTTTAAACTTAAGTGGTAGGTGCGTTTTCAATGAGTTGTGTCAATCCAAAACTGTATTTTTAGGGCATGGCTGCCCACTGTTGTTTAAAACGAAGTCAAAGCTCATACGCATAAGTCTTACCATCACTGCGTAACCATAACATTCAGCCTCCTGGCTCTCTTGTGGCAGCTTCACTGCTCCGAGTATCTCTGCAGGGTCTTCCTGACCAAACACCTTTTCATGTTCCTGACCATCAAACACACCCCAGGGTTATGCACAGATGCAGGGTTATGCCTAACCCCTATCTGCGCTTGTCCCTCCTGGACTCTCTACAGCTTCCTGGCTGCTCCCACATGGACTTTCTCTCAGGCTTGGGCCTTCCTCTGCCCCAACCTGAACACCTTGATGCATGGAACCAACTAGATCAGTGATGGCGAACCTATGGCACGCATGCCACAGATGGTACGCAGAGCCCTCTCTGTGGGCACGCGAGCACACACTGACTGGCCAACGCTTTCATATCACCTCCCACAAAATTCTATATGCAAGCGAGCCTTCATGTCAGCCTTGCTCTGTCCTCTCCACGCTCTCCAGCACCTCCTGCTGGATGCTCAGGGAATCAAGAGAAGGCCAAACAAATGCCCGATCCGCCCCTGGCAGCCTCTGATCTCCGGATGAAGAGTGAGTACTCCGCCAGGGCTTACTATTGTTCTTGTGGGGGAAAACCCAAGGACAACAACCCAGATCCAAGATGGTAAAGGCCAATAAAATCTCTGGTGAAGCGGGCATCCGTGGAATGGCACACAAGGGAATCAGGGAAGCTGGAGGCGCCTAAAACCTGCAGCGGGAGCACAAGAAGAGCAAAGCCAAGAAGGTGGCTTTGAAGAAGCAGGTGAAGGAGGAAAATGTGGGGAAGCTGGGCGCCGGATCAACTTCATCTGACAGCAGAGTGTCAGCCCTGAGAAGACTGCCAAACATCTGCTGGACTCCTAGTGAGTATATACACAAATATATACAAATTCTGTCATGTGCTGTGATGTCTGGGGGTGATCATGGGACACATCAGAAATCATTGGGCTGTGTCATTATGAGGAGCAATGATCTGATTACAGCTATGTATTATGACAATCCTCCAAACACCATATAAAAAGCCTAGACAATGTTGTCACCCTAAAAAACACACTCAAGGGCCCAGGCACCATTAGAGCTGGAAGATTTTCTCAAAAAAAATCAGATTTTTTAAAAAGAAACTCGATTCACGATTCAAATCAAGTTTTTTTGTTTTTTTTTGATGGACACCACGCCGGTCCTGAGGAGCTGCGGCCAGGAGTTTTTAGGTGAGGCCACGGCTTCGGCCTAGTCCACGAGTCCGGCCTCGCGGACTAGGCCGAAGCCGCGGCCTCGCCTAAAAAACTCCTGCCCGCAGCACCTCAGGACCGGCGCGGTGCCAGCGCTGGTCCTGGTGAAAAAAAAAATCGATTTGCTGAAATTTTTAATCGATTTGACTTCTCAACTCGATTCAAGATTTAAATATATTTTTTCACATATTTGGGCTGCCCTACATGAGACAAGCACATCAAAGAAGCTCAACAAACTTTTTAAGCTTTGCAAGTTTTAGCTGCATGATCTGCTGTATTTGATGTGTTTTTTCACATGCAAAACCGCATGTCTTACTTACATTTGAGGTGCTATTAACAATGAATGGCACTGCAAGCGTGGCACACATTTTTTGGGTGTTTTGTGGACACGTACAAAATCAAACAATTTTACACACTTTCATACACTACTGTAGTGTGAATGCAGGTTAAGAGAATATAATTCTTACTATGATAAAGTGTTGCCCAGCTCTACAAAGGCTGAAATGCATTTAATAAAACAGGCTTGTTTTCAGTTCAAGATGGCTTATTAAAATAGCAGCTTGTTTACTTTTGTTTAACTTCTATTATCTTTTCAATAATAATTCTAACAATATTACATACCATAATACAAACTAAAATGTATACCCTTGTAAGAAAAGCCGGTTTAAACTTAAAGTATAACTAAAGGTAAAACTTATTTTTTAGTTTTGGATAGAGTGGAGAGGCATTAGAATGTTTGTCAGTTTTTATGGCTGTCTGTGCCCTCGGTGGGGAGAGTCACCCACTCTATTTGTCCTGTTTACCATTATCATTGAAGGGGGAAAAATATGTTAAAATCAGAAATATGACAGTTTATTTATTTAATAATATAACCAATGATACTTATAATGAATCTCAAATTCCTCACCTAGCTCTTTCATTGTGCTGCCCTCTATCTTGGCAGGTAAACTCTCCTTAACAGAGTTTTTGGCATACACATAGAATTTGTAGGTATCCTTGGCACTCATGTTGTGAAATGTCCAGTTTTGTTGAGTTGGATCATTGATTGTTTGCAGTACAAATGAGTCAGTATGATCCTTATTCACTGAAAGAAATAGATAAACGGAGGAAGATCAGGAGTATGCAACAACAATTATTTTTCTGACTCCATTACAAAGGATACATGCTCACTGCATAGAACTGCAGGCCTGTTTTTCCATCTTGCAGCAATTTATTATTTTTTTATTACAGGTACTTATATAACACAGACAATTTACACACCACTTTAAAAACAGTATATTGTACATTCACATAAGTCCCTGCCCTCAAGGAGCTTCCAAACTCACATTTATACATACACATACTAGGTTTAATTTAGGCAGGAGCCAGTTAAAGGCTAAGTTCACCTTTTGTATATATATATATATATATATAAAAAAAATACTCATCTTTTGCCTGTAAAAAAATGTGCCTTTAATATTTCTTTACATTGCATCCTGTGAAGCATTTAACCTGCCATCAGCAGATTGTGTGTGAAATGCCTGGACTCTCAGGCTCTCAGTACACTGTACCTCCAAAAAAGGCAAGCAGTTATTGGCAGGAAGGATCAATGAACTACAAGACCGCTCACCAGCCCCCTCACAGTTCTTTGAGAACTGCAAGCTGTCAGCCACAATGGCTGACAGTTTGTACTCCATTCACAGGAAACTGTGAATGAATGATGCAGCCATGACAGCAGTTGTGGGGAGAGGATCCCCCGCTAGCTGTCACAGAGAGGGGAGCGCTGGTGGCGGGTGGTGGGTGGAGCGTGGGTTAGCATGTTACACCCTAAATATGGGTGTAACATGCTCCTAAAGGTGAACTTATCCTTTATCCTACCAACATGTCTTTGGAGTGTGGGAGGAAATCCATGCAGGCACAGGGAGGTTGTGACATAGTTGGGATTTGAACCAAAAACCCTAATGCTGCTAGGCAAAAGCACTTAAAGCGGAGGTCCGGCCGTTTAAAAAAAAAAAAAAAAAAAGTCAGCAAATACAAACACTGTAGCTGCTGACTTTTAATAAGGGCACTTACCTGTCCATCAAGTCTGCGATGTCGGCCCCCCGAGGCCGATCGGTCCATCGGATCGGGTGTCGGCGCCGCCATCCTAACTAAGGGAAACAGGCAGTGGAGCCTTGCGGCTTCACTGCCCGTTTCCTACTGCGCTTGCGCGAGTCGTGCAGCATTTTGTGAATGGCCCTGTTGTTTTCTGGGACACCCACATGTCCCAGAATACAACGGGCCACAACGGGCCAGAGGAGGAAGTGACAGAACAGTGCAGCGGAATAGGAAAAGGCAGATTAGGAAGACTGCCTAGCAACAGGGGTTTCTGGTAAATAAAATGATTTATTTTTTTCAAATGTTTTTTTATATATTTTTTGTAGAATTTAAATATAATTTTTTATTTTAGGGTGGACCTCCGCTTTAACCACTATGATGCCCCAGTTAATTTGTAATCCAGTAAAAAAAGGTAAATGCAACGATTTTACCTTCCAAAATAATTTTACAGTGAGTACAAAAATCACCCTTTCTTTCAGCAATTACATTGTCAGTTATTATGGAACTGATGGGATATCTAAAAGCAGTCCCAGGAAAATGGGACAGGCAAAACAAACCAAAGCACCAAGGAAACCCTCAAGGAAAATGTGACTGCATCAAACATACACCTAGTATAATTTACTGAATATGTGAACAGAACAATAGAGCAGAATGCATGAACAGTCATGTTGCCCAGGAAGAACTTCTGGGCCACATTACAGTGACATTACGGTAAGATACAACTTTGTGAATGGACCCTGATGTCTTAGAAGGCAGATTTTCTTTTTGTCATGACTTGTGCCAGCAGTATTGTAAAGTTTGCAGCCTTGTCTTGCAAGTCACCTTTTCTCATCCTTCATAGTGCTGCCATGAGACCTAAGGCCTCTTTTTTGGCAAGGATTATTCAATTCAATAGGGATATCACGCTTCCTTTATTTTGTCTATCATCTTCTCATCTGAGGGAGACACTTTGGATTTGTTGAAGTCTTTAAGGTTGTGTCTGACAACCAAGACCTACTTTTGAAGAACAAAGGAGGATAGTATCAAAGCAGTGTGGTGCTGCAGATACTATGATGGTAGTCCAGTGCCACGTCCTACAATTAGTAGTAGAAAAAGGGGAAGGGGGGGACTTTTGGACTTTTTAGGCACCGTACAAAAGGTATTTTTAGCAAAATGTATTCATTAAAATGAGAAGGAGTACATAGACAACAATATACATTTTAAAACAAAGAACACATATCTATTCAAAAAGGATCGGTAGGATATAGAGCCACACGTGCAACCTATAAAAACAAGCCTGAGGGACACCGACATGGACCAGCAAATACTGTTGGCTTGTCTAGTAGAAGTAAGGTGTCCACCGATGAGGCGAGGCTGCGGTGAGGCGGGGGTGTTCGTAGACTGAAGCTCTACATGTTTCGCGTTTCCATTAACGCTTCATCTGGAGCATGAAATTACAGTAACTGACAGAAAAAGTGTGGAATTAAAAGACATAATGAGTACATGTACAGATTTATTACTTCTACATATCATAACATCGTTTTCTATCTATATTCAATGTTTAAGTAGAAATATAGCATGTATCTGCCCCTGGTGGCTCCAAGGGTACGTCAAACCACCAAAAAGAGCCGCAAGGGTAAAGGCCAAAGGTCCATCACTCAGTGGGGGCGTGCATAATATAATATATTGCTGCAATAAGGATAAAAAATAGCACTTACTAAGGATCTCGAGTAGATAGTGTGTAGAGAAATGAACCCCACAATTCCCAAAAGGCCGTATAGTGGTATAGCAGCTGCTGGTGGAGGGTATATTATTCGGAATAGACCGCAGGTCAGATCCTAGTGGGCGATCGAACATATAAAAAAATATGCTATTATAAAGGCACAGAGATAGTAGTACCACAAGGCATGTGTTAAATTGCCACGTAAGCAAATGGACTCACCTAGGTAGATGGATACACAGCTACAAGGGCAGATGGCCGATGGAGTAGTATAAATTAGTATAAACCATGAACCATTCGTTGGAAAGTAGAATCATTAATATGATCCAGTGTCCAATGCGTTGGCAAATTATGTCCGGAAGTTGCTACTGAGTATGGTCAAAGAGATAATCTATGAGGTATAAAGGAATATATGTAGGTAAGTCCGCCGGCTTGGGACAGCACAAAATGGCATAACCAGAGGATATAGATGGGTCTTACCTAAACCCAGGTAGGGTTTGAATGTAACCAGCAGCGTTGTGGCGGCCAGATGGTGGGGGACGCTAACGAGGAGCACACCTATGTGTGCTTATATGCACGTCCCATCCGTAGTCAACTTCCGGCGTAAGCCGGCGTGACGTCATCCGGATCGGCCGCACAAACACAGAGCGCATGCGCCAGCGCAACGTACTGCGCACTGAGGCCCGAACGTAGCACTGGGATGCGTAACGTGTTGACGCAGGGACAGAACAGGGGCCGATGGTAAACATCGCCCCTGGTGGGCCCTGCAAGTCGTCACAGTGGTGGAAAAGGTGACGATGTGCGGCCGCACTGGGTAACGGACCAGGCCCAAGGATACGGCTCAGTATAGGGGTGAATTTGAGTAATCAGGGAGTAAACAGGGGGCAACAATAAAGAGCCTGGACAAATCTAATAGTAAAAACACAAAGTTTACAGAAACAGGTAAACAACTCATCTTGTTATATTGAAACACACAGGTTTACCAAGGCATTGTATTGAAAAAAAATATACAGTACCTTGTATTAGTCAAATATTATCATAATACTAGCTATCTATTTTATTATGGAACCTATATAGGCATCGTGGACAGGGGATGGAATCTGTTGTATATATCCGGAAATATGTATCTAAATGTGTATATACAAATAGGAGGGGGGGAGGGGAAGGAGGAAGGAGGGAAGAGCAATTGATGGGAACTTGGGTAGGAGTTGGAAAAGGTTAGGCAAAACCTCAACACATGTAGAATCAAACGAGGATAAACAATAAAGCAAATAAAGAGCAGACCACTCTTGACTCCCAATAGATAATGGGATTACATTAGGATGGTATGCCAGAATTGGCAGGGTTGGGCACACTGCCCGTGGGCGCGAACGTGAGGCCAGGGGTTAGATGCTATGGGGAAAGTGTGTAATGACCAGTATGTTGTTTGGTAAAAGTGCTTAGGTTACCATGGTCTACAAAAAAGGTCGATATGATTGCGCCTCGTTGATACCCGGAGGGTGGGTAGCACAGAGGCGTTCTATCCAAATGGTTTTCCTCTTAAGGATTTCTTTGTCCCAGTCACCGCCTCGCCGTTCCCTAGGGATCACCGCCAGGATGATGAATGAGGCTACTGAAGTGTCAAATTTATGATAAAGATCTAGGTGTCTGCTCACCGAAGTGATCATCTTACCACCCGAAGAGTAGTAGATGTGGTCTTTGATACGAGCACGGAATTGGCGGATGGCCTTTCCGACATAAAATGCGCTACAGGTACATGTCATTAAGTACACCACCCCTTGGGTCTCGCAGTTGGCGTGAAATCGGGGTATACCACCCAAGGGGTGGTGTACTTAATGACATGTACCTGTAGCGCATTTTATGTCGGAAAGACCATCCGCCATTTCCGTGCTCGTATCAAAGACCACATCTACTACTCTTCGGGTGGTAAGATGATCACTTCGGTGAGCAGACACCTAGATCTTTATCATAAATTTGACACTTCAGTAGCCTCATTCATCGTCCTGGCGGTGATCCCTAGGGACCCGCAAGGCGGTGACTGGGACAAAGAAATCCTTAAGAGGGAAACCATTTGGATAGAGCGCCTCTGTGCTACCCACCCTCCGGGTATCAACGAGGTGCAATCATATCGACCTTTTTTGTAGACCATGGTAACCTAAGCACTTTTACCAAACAACATACTGGCCATTACACACTTTCCCCATAGCATCTAACCCCTGGCCTCACGTTCGCGCCCACGGGCAGTGTGCCCAACCCAGCCAATTCTGGCATACCATCCTAATGTAATCCCATTATCTATTGGGAGTCAAGAGTGGTCTGCTCTTTATTTGCTTTATTGTTTATCCTCGTTTGATTCTACATGTGTTGAGGTTTTGCCTAACCTTTTCCAACTCCTACCCAAGTTCCCATCAATTGCTCTTCCCTCCTTCCTCCTTCCCCTCCCCCCCCTCCTATTTGTATATACACATTTAGATACATATTTCCGGATATATACAACAGATTCCATCCCCTGTCCACGGTGCCTATATAGGTTCCATAATAAAATAGATAGCTAGTATTATGATAATATTTGACTAATACAAGGTACTGTATATTTTTTTCAATACAATGCCTTGGTAAACCTGTGTGTTTCAATATAACAAGATGAGTTGTTTACCTGTTTCTGTAAACTTTGTGTTTTTACTATTAGATTTGTCCAGGCTCTTTATTGTTGCCCCCTGTTTACTCCCTGATTACTGTCAAATTCACCCCTATACTGAGCCGTATCCTTGGGCCTGGTCCGTTACCCAGTGCGGCCGCACATCGTCACCTTTTCCACCACTGTGACGACTTGCAGGGCCCACCAGGGGCGATGTTTACCATCGGCCCCTGTTCTGTCCCTGCGTCAACACGTTACGCATCCCAGTGCTACGTTCGGGCCTCAGTGCGCAGGCGCGGTACGTTGCGCTGGCGCATGCGCTCTGTGTTTGTGCGGCCGATCCGGATGACGTCACGCCGGCTTACGCCGGAAGTTGACTACGGATGGGACGTGCATATAAGCACACATAGGTGTGCTCCTCGTTAGCGTCCCCCACCATCTGGCCGCCACAACGCTGCTGGTTACATTCAAACCCTACCTGGGTTTAGGTAAGACCCATCTCTATCCTCTGGTTATGCCATTTTGTGCTGTCCCAAGCCGGCGGACTTACCTACATATATTCCTTTATACCTCATAGATTATCTCTTTGACCATACTCAGTAGCAACTTCCGGACATAATTTGCCAACGCATTGGACACTGGATCATATTAATGATTCTACTTTCCAACGAATGGTTCATGGTTTATACTAATTTATACTACTCCATCGGCCATCTGCCCTTGTAGCTGTGTATCTATCTACCTAGGCGAGTCCATTTGCTTACGTGGCAATTTAACACATGCCTTGTGGTACTACTATCTCTGTGCCTTTATAATAGCATATTTTTTTATATGGTAAAACAAAGAAAAAATTGCGCTGGACACAAAAACGTAAAAAAAGGCAGAAGCAGCAACCAGAATGTGATAAGCAAAATGTGACATGAAAAGGACAAGGCTGCGCTAAAAAAATATAAGATGTAAATAAATATCAAACAACAACAGTGATTCTGGCAACCAATATTGTGACAAAAAAAACTCTGTAAATGACAATAAATAACACCCAAATAAAGAAACAAAATCACTGGTGAGGTAATAAAGACTACTGAATGTCCATCATGGGCATAATTAGTCAATTAAACAAACAGGTGATATGCAATAAGTGAATAGCAAAATGTCCAAATAGATTGAATATTCAATCAAGTGCAACAGTAAGTGACTTCCATATGTTGTAAGCAGTGACTTTTCAGAAATTCCGAAACTGAGTAACAAGTGCTGTAGTGATCCCACCACCAGGGAGATTGCAGGCTTACCAGACTGTAGAAGGGGAAACGCATGCGGCTAATACCCAGCCAGGGCCTTTGTCCTCCGACACAGCTCGATCACACCACTGCTAGTATCCAAACTTCAAACGTGGAAGTTGTTCACTCCAGGTGAAGGTGGGCATGGGACTTATTGCTGATATTAATGGTTCATGGACCCCACAGCCGTGGGAATGGGTCCGCGGATCTCCAAAGAAGGATTGGCCCAAATATGTAAAAAGGAAAGGAACACACCATGGGTGGAATCCAAGGGGTTTATTGGGATAAAAGTTGCCTATAGGCACACATAAAAGAACAAAACTGGATCAAAATGGATTTAAAAATTGCGGCCGGCCGGCAGCAGTACTCGCCCGTGTTGTCCCTAGGGAGGAGCGACGTGCTGATGTCACCGTGCTTTACGTCCAACAACACGGGCGAGTACTGCTGCCGGCCGGCCGGCCGCAATTTTTAAATCCATTTTGATCCAGTTTTGTTCTTTTATGTGTGCCTATAGGCAACTTTTATCCCAATAAACCCCTTGGATTCCACCCATGGTGTGTTCCTTTCCTTTTTACATATTTGGGCCAATCCTTCTTTGGAGATCCGCGGACCCATTCCCATGGCTGTGGGGTCCATGAACCATTAATATCAGCAATAAGTCCCATGCCCACATTCACCTGGAGTGAACAACTTCCACGTTTGAAGTTTGGATACTAGCAGTGGTGTGATCGAGCTGTGTCGGAGGACAAAGGCCCTGGCTGGGTATTAGCCGCATGCGTTTCCCCTTCTACAGTCTGGTAAGCCTGCAATCTCCCTGGTGGTGGGATCACTACAGCACTTGTTACTCAGTTTCGGAATTTCTGAAAAGTCACTGCTTACAACATATGGAAGTCACTTACTGTTGCACTTGATTGAATATTCAATCTATTTGGACATTTTGCTATTCACTTATTGCATATCACCTGTTTGTTTAATTGACTAATTATGCCCATGATGGACATTCAGTAGTCTTTATTACCTCACCAGTGATTTTGTTTCTTTATTTGGGTGTTATTTATTGTCATTTACAGAGTTTTTTTGTCACAATATTGGTTGCCAGAATCACTGTTGTTATTTGATATTTATTTACATCTTATATTTTTTTAGCGCAGCCTTGTCCTTTTCATATTTTTTTATATGTTCGATCGCCCACTAGGATCTGACCTGCGGTCTATTCCGAATAATATACCCTCCACCAGCAGCTGCTATACCACTATACGGCCTTTTGGGAATTGTGGGGTTCATTTCTCCACACACTATCTACTCGAGATCCTTAGTAAGTGCTATTTTTTATCCTTATTGCAGCAATATATTATATTATGCACGCCCCCACTGAGTGATGGACCTTTGGCCTTTACCCTTGCGGCTCTTTTTGGTGGTTTGACGTACCCTTGGAGCCACCAGGGGCAGATACATGCTATATTTCTACGTAAACATTGAATATAGATAGAAAACGATGTTATGATATGTAGAAGTAATAAATCTGTACATGTACTCATTATGTCTTTTAATTCCACACTTTTTCTGTCAGTTACTGTAATTTCATGCTCCAGATGAAGCGTTAATGGAAACGCGAAACATGTAGAGCTTCAGTCTACGAACACCCCCGCCTCACCGCAGCCTCGCCTCATCGGTGGACACCTTACTTCTACTAGACAAGCCAACAGTACTTGCTGGTCCATGTCGGTGTCCCTCAGGCTTGTTATTATAGGTTGCACGTGTGGCTCCATATCCTACCGATCCTTTTTGAATAGATAGGTGTTCTTTGTTTTAAAATGTATATTGTTGTCTATGTACTCCTTCTCATTTTAATGAATACATTTTGCTAAAAATACCTTTTGTACGGTGCCTAAAAAGTCCAAAAGTCCCCCCCTTCCCCTTTTTCTACTTTTGAAGAACAGATTATTCGTTGGTGATTACAGTGAGAGTTCTTGCAAAGGATCTTCCCTCTCCTGTCACTGCTTAATTTACAAGGCTGGTGAGTGTTTTCTCGGACTCCGTTCATGCAATCTGCTCTCTTGTTCTGTTCACATATTCACTAAACTATACTGGGTGTATGTTGCTGTTATGCAGTCATATTTTGCTTGAGGGTTTCCATGGTACATTGGTTTGTTTTGCCTGTCCCCTTTTCCTGGGACTTATTTTAGATATCCCATAAGTTCCATAATAATTGCCGAATGTAATTGCTGAAAGAAAAGGCGATTTTTATACTCACTGTAAAATTATTTTGGAAGGTAAAATCATTGCATTTAGCTTTTTTACTGGATTCAAAATTAACTGGGGGGATTTGGGGGGCTTCCAGATTCGGATAAGCCCCCACATGCAGACTCACACAGCCACCAGCCAGGGTTATGGGTAAGAGACCCTTGTCCCCATCAACAAAAGAAGTACAGGTACTTTTTTCATGCATTGAGGCTTGCTTTGAACCCATTTAAAGTCATAGTGGGGGTGGGGCCCAATCCATGAAATCTTAAACTTCAACCAGGTAACTTCTCCTCATGGACCTTGTATGTTAATGGGCACTGTATTTTCTCCCTGTGGTAATAGGACTTTAATCTCACAAAGACATACTGGTAGGTTATATATGACAAAAAGACCAGAGAGCCCGGAGCAAAATAAATAAAATGGGTGGTGGTAGAAGAGCTGCATGTGTAAAAGGTGTAGCTGGATTGGCTGAGAGTTGGTAGAGGGGAGGAGGATAGGAGGAGCGAGCTTGATCAGCAGCATGGCCACTGTGGAGGATCTTTTCTCTCGTTTGAGGGCTGAAGCAGCGTCCAGGGGCCCTGGATGGCTGTAAGATAGGCTAGCAGCAGCGTTGGGGGAGACATCCCCAGCGGCCACAACAGCCGGTCGAGAAACATCACAAGCGCAGCGCTCGCGGCCACCGGACCATTTTTCCCCAGGCCCCCCCTTCTCCCCCTCCCAGGGGGACACACAGGCAGACTGTCAGGAGTGGTAGAAACAGTTCAGGCCAGCCCGCGAAACGGCCTGGGAATGGAAGAGAGGCCCCTGCTCCAGGCCTTGATTTGGCAGGGCTTAGGCGAGAGGCAGATGGTGTCAGTGCTGCTGGGCTTTCCACACGTGCAGCAGGCAGCTTGCTTGGGATGGATGGACAGCAGGTGGCAGTGGCTAATGGACAGCAGGTGGCAGTGGCTAATGGACAGCAGGATGCAGCATGCAGAGGTCAGCAGGAGGCAACCGGCAGTTGCCTGGGTCGGCATTGTGGGCAGGAACGTGGAGGTTCAGGCAAGGCCTTGAGGAAGTCAGTGGCGCTTTGAGGAGGAACAGGGAGAACTGCGGATCCCCGGCATCCAGTGACGTATCTGCTGGAGGGCAGTCGGCGAGCGAGGAGGAGGTGGCTGAGGAGCGTTCGGAGGGCGAGTTGTGGCAGTCTGATGAGGACATGCAGCAGGGACGCCCGGCGGCAGTGGTATCTGGGCCTTCGGCTGGTGGAACCCCATCCAGGCATCGCGGTAAGTCTGCACATGTTTATTCTATGCCATGTAATGCTGTGGGGAATGTGGGGATGGGTCAGGTGCACGCGGGGCGGTCGGCAGTGACCTCCCCCTCTGGCAGCGTCGGTCTCGGACCGGGCAATGGCAGAGACGGGGGTTGCAGGCGTTCTTATCGGGTTTAAAGGAACTGGTGCAGTGTTTTGACCCAGGGACGGGTGGTTTTCAGGCCCCCTGTGTCGGCATGGGTGGCCCCGGAAAAGGGTGTTGGGCTGACCGATGGGGTGATAGGAGGGATCGGAGGCCAGTTGGCAGGGGACAAGGAGCCAGCGGCACCCGTGACCACTTTAAGTGGCTGACAAGGTGGTGGGGCAGAAGCCCGCGGGGGAGGCTACCACTGATACATCTAAAAAACAAGATTTGGTGAGGTTGGCTGATGCAGCCAAATGTGAGGTGTATGTGTGCTTTAAGGGGCCCCTAGGGGCTCATCTAAAGCAGAAAGTAAGAGAGAAGATCTGGGGTTCCATGAGTAAATAAAAAATAAGGGCGGACAGTGGACAGCCCTGGCGAGTGCCATTCGTGATAGGAAAGGGCGGGAAAGCATACCTTCAGAGAATACTTGGGCTGTGGGGTTGGAGTAAAGTGCCATAATGGCGTTAAGGATGTTGCCCTTAAAACCAAATTTCTGCAGAACAGTCCGGAGGTATGACCAGTGGACTCTATCGAACGCCTTCTCTGCGTCCAGAGATAGGAGCAGAGAAGGCGTTCTGGTGGATTCAGCATGGTGGATGAGGTTCAGCATCCTTCTAGTGGCATCGGATGCCTGTCGACCTTTTGTAAATCCAGTCTGGTCTTGGTGAATAAGAGTGGGCATAATCATAAGTAGTCTCGTTGCTATAGTTTTAGCGTAAATCTTGATGTCGAGATTCAACGAGATTGGGCGAAAATTTGGGGGGGACATTCGACTCCTTTCCTGGCTTCGGTATCGTAATTACAAGAGCATTCAGGTATTCTTTATTGAAAGTAGAAGAGGAGGCAGCGTCATTGAAGATTTCAGTAAGGTGTTGAATCAGAAGCGGGGAATATTTTTTATAATATTCCCCTGATAACCCGTCTGGGCCTGGTGCCTTGCCAGTCGGTAGGGAGTCAATAGTCAGTTTAATTTCCCGTTCTGTAAACAGGGCATTGAGAGTCTGTAGTTCTGTGGTCAAGGTGGGTAGATTCAAATTTTGGAGGAACATTTCAATGTCATGTTGTGAGGGTTGTGGAGTGTGGGGGTCTCTGTTTAGTAACAGGTTAGTTGGTAACAGGTCGTCAGCTCGCAGGGGAACTTGCAAGACGATACGTTGTCGGCCACTTCGGTTGTTCGGTGTTGGTCCAGTCAGACATTGGGGTGAGCCGGATGCTTGTGGGACGAGTGAGGTCCTCTGGTGTGAGAGGGAGGTGCAGGAGGGTCAAGAAGGATGCCCCAGGTGTGCCCCAATGAGTAGTCGGAGGTCTTTCTCTAGATCACTAACAGTGTGAGTTTACCCATTGCAGGTAATGAGGAGTGTGGCTGGATATCTCCATTTATACTGTAGCTTGTGGTTCTGTAGGCCTTTTGTGATAGGGTTCAGTAGACGTCTCAGTTGGAGGGTATATTTGGAAAGATCTAGGAAGAGTTGTATCCCAGTATAGGGCGCTGGTAGTGGTGTTTTGGCTTTGACCCCCATCAGTAGCTTATCTTTGATATGATAAAAGTGGACCCTCATGAGGACATCCCTGGGGACTGAGGCTGCTAGGTGAGGTGGCTTAGCAATCCTGTGGATCCTGTCTATGATGACATCTCGCGGAGATGCTTCAGGTACAATTATATGCATTAGGTCTTTCGCATAACAAGACAAGTCCGCAGGGGGTATATTCTCGGGGACCCCCCTTAGTTTAACATTGTTCCTGCAGGACCCATCTTCTAAATCGGCCAGCTTGGCAGCACCCATGTTTGTTCTTCTTTAATCTCATCATAAGTGTCAATGATGTCGTTCACAGTATGGGTGCATTCAGATAGGCCTCTCTCAGTGTTGGTTACTCTGGTATCTAATGTGCAAATATCAGAGGTGATTGTTGAAAACATAGTGGAAAGGTCAGTCATGAGGGAGGTTTGGAGGGAGAGCAGCATGTCCTTAAGTGTAGTATCCATGACAGGCTGGCCTGAGGTGGGGAATGATGCCATGGAGGATTGCAGGGCCTGGTCAGAAAGGAAGGGCTTCAGAGCCTGGGCCTCAATTTGTGAGTGTGTGTCAAGCCGCATTTTAGCCTTGGCAGGGCTGCCAAGCAGTGGGTCAACCTCCTGGGTGTCTGGGGGGTCTGTAGAGGTACCTGAGTGAGGATGATCTTCTGGGATGTCACCCGGAAGGTCCGTGTATGCCTTGCGATGTGCGATCGTGCCGGCGCCATTTCGGATCGCTGTGTCCTGCTCCGCAGGCTTGTAGGCAAACTCAGTCAGTTTTTGAGGTACCCGGTCCGTGTACCTCTTCCTGGACTTTTGTTCTCCAGGTCGTTCTGATCAAGGATGGCTGTGGATGGAGTAGTGTGTGGGGCCTGCGTCGTTAGGTTATGTCCCCTGGCTGACAAGCAAGCGGATCAGGTGTCCATCTTCTCCGGCCGGCCACGCCCCCCGCGTGTCGCATCTTGCCAATGGGGAGGGTATTTTGCAGACGGCTGTCAGCAAGTACCGCGGGGGTCACATTCCCCAAGCACTACGTGCGCTTAGTAAAGGCTCATAGGGAGGACCTGGCGACACGGCCCTGTTAGCAACTTTGACTTGGAATTATACACCGATGCAGCTGGGGCAGCGGGTTTCGGTGCCTTTTTCCAGGGTAAATGGAGCGCAGGGCCATGGCCGGAATCCTGGAAGGAGGCAGGCCTCGTGAAGAACATGTTACTGTTGGAACTGTTTCCGGTGGTACTGGCAGTGGAATTGGGGGAAGCTTTCCGGAATTTAAAAGTTAGGTTCCACAGGGATAATTTGGGGGTGGTCCAGGTGATCAACTTGGTATCGGCGGCATCGCCACCCGTAGTTAGATTACTCGTGTTACGTTGTATGCAGTTGAACGTGTTCATCTATGCTGTGCACCTCCCGGGAGTGGAAAATGTCATCACTGATGCTCTGTCTCGCTTTCAGTGGGACAAGTTTCGGGAGTTGGCACTGGGGGCGGAACAGCACAGGGTCCCGTGTCCAGAGTGGCTTTGGAGGATTGTCTTGGACGAGTAATGGGTTGGATCAGATGGTCGGTGAGTGACATGACGTGGGCAGCGTATAACAGGGTGTGGGTTGAATGGGAGACCTTGGTACAACAAGTCACAGATGAACGGGAAGAGCAGGAGTTCCGTTTGTTAGTGTTGTACTTTGTTTTCTTGAATTTGGAGGCTGGGGTGTCAGCTGGGGGCTTAGAAATGAAGTTATGCTGTGTTGGCTCTTTGGTTTACAGTGGTGTGAAAAATTGTTTGCCCCCTTCCTCATTTCCTGTTCCTTTGCATGTTTGTCACACTTAAGTGTTTCGGAACATCAAACCAATTTAAACAATAGTCAAGGACAACACAAGTAAACACAAAATGCAATTTGTAAATGAAGGTGTTTATTATTAAAGGTGAAAAAAAATCCAAACCATCATGGCCCTGTGTGAAAAAGTGATTGCCCCCTAAACCTAATAACTGGTTGGGCCACCCTTAGCAGCAACAACTGCAACCAAGCGTTTGCGATAACGTGCAATGAGGCTTTTACAGCGTCCTGGAGGAATTTTGGCCCACTCATCTTTGCAGAATTGTCCTAATTCAGTTACATTAGAGGGTTTTCGAGCATGAACGGCCTTTTTAAGGTCATACCACAACATCTCAATAGGATTCAGGTCAGGACTTTGGCTAGGCCACACCAAAGTCTTCATTTTGTTTTTCTTCAGCCATTCGGTGGTGGACTTGCTGGTGTGTTTAGGATCATTGTCCTGCTGCAGAACCCAAGTTCGTTTCAGCTTGAGTACACGAACAGATGGTCGGACATTCTCCTTCAGGATCTCTTGGTAGACAGCAGAATTCATAGTTCCTTTTATCACGGCAAGTCTTCCAGGTCCTGAAGCAGCAAAACAGCCCCAGAACATCACACTACCACCACCATATTTTACTGTTGGTATAATGTTCTTTTTCTGAAATGCAGTGTTCCTTCTACGCCAGATATACTTGGACACACACCTTCCAAAGAGTTCAACTTTTGTCTCATCGGTCCACAGAATGTTGTCCCAAAAGTCTTGGGGATCATCAAGATGTGTTGTGGAGAAATTGAGACGAGCTTTGATGTTCTTTTTGCTCAGCAGTGGTTTTCTCCTTGGAACTCTGCCATGCAGGCCATTTTTGCCCAGTCTTTTCCTGATGGTGGAGGCATAAACGCTGACCTTAACTGAGGCAAGTGAGGCCTGCAGTTCCTTGGACGTTGTTGTGGGGTCTTTTGTGACCTCTTGGATGAGTCGTCGCTGCGCTCTTGGGGTAATTTTGGGCGGCCGGCCACTCCTGGGAAGGTTCACCACTGTTCCATGTCTTCGCCATTTGTGGATAATGGCTCTCACTGTGGTTCGCTGGATTCCCAAAGCTTTGGAAATGGCTTTATAACCCTTTCCAGACTGATAGATCTCAATTACTTTCTTTCTCAATTGTTCCTGAATTTCTTTGGGTCTCGGCATGATGTGTAGCTTTTAAGGATCTTCTGGTGGACCTTACTGTGTCAAGCAGCTCCTATTTAAGTGATGCCTTGATTGTGAACAGGTGTGGCAATAATCAGGCCTGGGTGTGGCTAGAGAAATTGAACTCAGGTGTGGACAACCACAGTTATAGTATGTTTTAACAAGGGGGGCAATCACTTTTTCACACAGGGCCATGATGGTTTGGATTTTTTTTCACCTTTAATAATAAACACCTTCATTTACAAATTGCATTTTGTGTTTACTTGTGTTGTCCTTGACTATTGTTTAAATTGGTTTGATGTTCCGAAACACTTAAGTGTGACAAACATGCAAAGGAACAGGAAATGAGGAAGGGGGCAAACACTTTTTCACACCACTGTAAGTTAAAGGGCCTGCCTGACATGACAAAAGATTTTTGGGTGAGGCATGCGATGAAGGGCTATAGGCGTTCTCAGCCTAACAGGGACTCAAGGTGCCTGGTTTAGTTTGAGCTCCTGGGTAAGTTGGTAGGGCAGTTATGGGTTATGTGTTCATCAGCATACAAGGTTACATTGTTTAAGGCAGCATTTGCCTTGGCATTTTTTGGGGCATTCATGATTGGCGAGTTGGTTAGCCCCTCCAAGAAGGCACATGGGGGGTTAGGAGTGGCAGACGTGGTGTGTGAAGGGGATAGTGTGTCCATAATGCTGTGAAAATCACAAACTGATCAGCAGAGCAAGGGTAGGCTGGTGCAGGTGTTCTCGCTGCCAGGTTCGCCCTTGTGCCCTATGTTAGTTCACGAGTTCTTATCAGTGCGCCCGGCAGGCGAGGATCTCTATTGATACACCAGGATGGGTGGGCTCTATCGCGCTTTCAATTTGTGGCAGTTTTTAAAAAAATGTTTGGAGGCGTTGGGTTTGGGGGGCAAAAAGTTTTCCTCTCACTCGTTTCGCATAGGGGCGGCCACGGAAGCAGTTAGATGGGGATTGGATGAGGATGCTGTTAAGCGAATCGGGAGGTGGGAATCTAGGAGGTTTAAATCCTATGTTCGTCCCCACCTGATCGTGTAAGGTGGGGTTCAGGAGGGACATTTGGGAGTGTGTAATTTGTTTGTTGGCAATTAGTTGATGGTTTGGGTTGTTTTCTTCTCTTCCTTTCTTACAGGAAGAACACAGGGACTGGTCTGGATAGTAGGCCATTCTGATGTTTGTTGGGGAGCTAGGAGAGGTGATGCTCGAATGGATGGAAGGCAACTCGGGTTCTCGAGGCAGGAGGCATATATACGGTGGTTGGGGGTGCCAGGCATGTTGTGGGGCAGGGCGGTGTCCGAGGTACATAGGTTTGCACGCTGGGACAGACCTCCGAACGTGTTAGTATTACATGTGGGAGGTAATGACTTGGGCCTCAGGACTATGTTAGACTTAGTCAAGGACATAAAGTTTGACTTTTGGCAGCCCCGCCTTGCCTTTTCACACATGATCATAGTGTGGTCTGACATGATGGCCAGGACATCTTGGAGGGGGGCTAGGTCTGTGGAGAAGATCAATAGGGCCTGACGGAAGGTTAATAAAGAAGTCAGCGGTTTTGTGGTCAGGAATGGAGGGCTGGCTATACGACATTGGGAATTAGAGGTGGACACCTGGCGGTACCTAAAAAGAGATGGTGATTTGTGGTCCCTGGGTCTGCAGGATGGGATACAGCGAGCGTTGAGGTTGTGGCAGGGCACACAAGGGTTAGGTTTTGCCCTTGTGTGCTGTGGCATGGTGTTGGTCTGTGCGGATCAAGGATTTACCCCAGATATGGAAGTTCGGGACCTATCAGTGTTATGGTACCCGTGGGTGGTGATACAGCTAACAGTAGCTTAGCCAATGTTGTTTATCAGGTGCACTGTGGACAGTGTTTTTGCCTCTGAGCCAGCATGTCAGTGTGAGGCCTATTCTAGTTTAGTTCCGCAGTGCCGTTAAATGATATTGATGTTATGATTGGTGGGTTTTTCCTGCACAGACCAACGGGAGGAGTTTAATGGAGGAAGTGCCTTACTTGGTGTTAGTTATGTTAATTTATGTTAATTATTTGATGTTTATAAATAAAGTTAATTGGCTGCTACGGCCATATTTACTCCAGATTGGTGTGGTCTCATTTTCTGGAGTATATGCTAAGGGGATGTAGCAGTTAAAGGAGGTTTATATAGGGGTAAGTAAGACACATCAGTTATACAATAGCCATGCACTACTGATCTCTATAGTAACAGCTGCTTTGTAAAACACAATCAATGTTCTTATAATTATTAAACCTCAGTAAACAACGCTCACTTGTGTTATCCTGGTGCTATTTTCCACTACTAATCAACCATGTGAAACATATAAACTCTTCATTCACTTTTGGTACTTTGAGCACTATAAAAAGAGACAGTATTGGAAAGCAATTGGACACTTTATATATGGATTATTATGTTAGAGTTTTGCGGCGTACACACGGTCGGAATTTCCGATGGAAACAGTCCGATGGGAGCTTTTCATCGGATATTCCGACCGTGTGTATGCCCAACGGTCTTTTTCTGTCGGAATTTCCGACGGACTTTGAATTGAGAACCTGTTCTCAATTTTTCCGACCGAAAACCTTTCTATCGGATTTTCCGATCGTGTGTATGCAATTCCGACACGCAAAATTCCGACGCATGCTCGGAAACAATTTGGCGCATGCTTGGAAGCATTAAACTTCCCTTTTATAGTGCTGTCGAACGTGTTTTATCCCGCTGTGTTATTGACCGTCGGAATTTGGTGTGATCGTGTGTAGGCAACCCAGCTTGAGCGGAATTCCGTCGGAAAAACCGTCAGAGTTTTTTCCGACGAGAATTCCGATCGTGTGTATGCGGCATTAGAGTTCACTAATGACATAAGAAAGGAGATTTAAGTTATTTGTTTGAAACTATTTATGCACAGGAACACTTTATGTTAATGATGAATTTATATGTTTCACATGGTTGATTAATAGTAGATAATAGCACAAGGATAATTGAGCGCTGTGGACTAGAACAGATGTTCAGAACTCATGATGTACTGTACATGGAGGGGATTTCAGCTGTGGCCCCTGACAGCACTGAAGGGCCAAAAATAATATTCAGTATATACATATATAATGTTACAGAAGCCTTCAGACATGTTGGAGAGGAGTTGGTCAGAGACTGAAAACATGCAACAAGTGTTGTTGGTGACTGGAGGCATGCTGTGACATTCAGTATGTGCTGCACAAGGCTGCCTTTACAAATTAATTCTTTCAGTTCTACTACTGTCTACAGGGGTCTGCAAAGGGCTGCTCAGAAAGTACCAAAGGGATGCATATTTTGGTGACCAGGGTACTGTAAGTTCCAATGTAAGCTATATTTGGGAAAAGTAAGGAAATTCCCTGTAAAGTGTTGCACGTTATGGCTAATATAATATAAAATAAATACATACAAAAACTGTTGTATGCTGTAATTTTGTCATGCAAGGCCTTATTTGAAAATTTAACTGAAATTGAGCTTTACCTTGCTTTACCTTGATATACTGAATGTCACTAGAACTTTAAATAAGAGCCCCATTCAGCCAATCCCTTTTGATTTACCTAAGTGATGAGAAATCTTGTAGCCTGTAAGGATTCCATTGAGATGTTCAGGAGGTCCCCAAAACAGCGCAAGAGATGTGTCAGACAGCCGTTCAATACGTAATCCAGAAGGTGGGCTGGGAACTGCATATAATACCAAAAAAGACAGTTTAAATGGATCTAGATATATACCTAATCTTAAAAATAAGTTATATTCAATGTTAACTTTAAGCAGACCTTCACTCTAAAGGGTATGCTGTGCTGCTCTGCCTCCTCCCCCTATCTCTTGCAAATGAAATTGAAAAATGCTTTTCCAACGATGTTGCTTTGAGCTGCACTGAACAGTGTACATGCTAATACATACTACATACATATGAACATACTATCTACATTTGAAAAACTAGGTGGGACTGGAAAGACACAGCAAAGTAAAAAAAATTGTGTGAAGAGGAAAGGAAAAATGATTACATAATAAATATTGTCGCCAGTAAGAAATATGAAAAAAGATAAACGTGAGCTCATGGGTGTTAGTCCTAAAAGGTGTGCAGGGAAAGGGAGGGAGCAAGATCCAAAGGATCAGCTGAAAACATAACAGTGGAGGCCGGAGAGCCCCAGTATGTAGATGGTATTAGTTTGTAGTGTGTATTCATTTGGAAAGAAGAAAGTATGCAAAAAAATTATCAACTTACATTTGACAAAGTTGCATGATAGATACAACTTTCAAAGTGCGTATGTGCAGAATACCTTTGTCTCCACGTAGGGAAAAGGTACTTTGCTCTTGATACCTCGGGAAACCCAGTTTGTGGTCCTCATGGAGGACATCAGGGTGAGGTAAACTGTTTTGTAGAAGGGAAAAATCCCAGTAATTGTTCAAACGGCAGAGGTGCCCATGGTTTTATGTGCTGATGTTCTGAAATGGGCCTTATGACACGTACACACGGTCGGAAACAGTCCGATGGGGGCTTTTCATCGGATTTTCCGACAGTGTGTATGCCCAACGCACTTTTTCTGTCGGCAATTCCGACGGACTTTGGATTGAGAGCCTGTTCTTAATTTTTCCGACGGAAAACCTTTCTATCGGATTTTTCGATTGTGTGTATGCAATTCCGACACGCAAATTCCAACGCATGCTCGGAAACAATTTGACGCATGTTCAGAAGCATTAAACTTCCCTTTTATAGTGCCATCGAACGTGTTGTAAGTCGTGGTGTTATTGACCGTCGGAATTTGGTGAAAACCATCAGAGCTTTTTCCGACAGGATTTACTATCGTGTGTACGCGGAATAAGTCGTTGTTTTTAATTAGAACATGAAGTTTGTTTATTTTTTACACAAAAGATGCATTTTATAGACAAACTATGCCACTTTCTCAATTTAGCAGTGTTCCACAAAAGTCTGGAGCTCAAATTTTACATTACATTAAATACAAATGGATATATACAGATCAGGCCCGGACTGGGACAAAAAACAGCCCTGGGCATTTTAGACTGAGCAGCCCATTTTGCAAATAGGCCAGTAAGGGGTTAATGAGGAGGGCAGTTAGGAAGGGGTCAATGTCTGTACACCAGAGATTGGTGGGTGAATGCTAATATCTCTGACAAACTTTCCTCTTCAGAGAAGCCTATTCTGCCTCCACCTAGCAACTGTACTTTCATTTTCTTCATCAGCTCATCACCCACAGTTATTACCTCTTGTATAAGACCCCTTTTACACTGAGGCAGTTTTCAGGCATTACTGTAAAGCGCCTGAAAACTGCTTTTCACATTCGGGCAGTGCTCTTGCGGGGCGCTAGGAAAAGTCCTGCAAGAAGCATCTTTGGGGCAGCCTGGGAGCGCTCTAAATAGCACTCCCAAAACGCCCCTGCCCATTGAAATTAATGGGCAACGCTTCCAAAGCGCCTTAAAAGCAATTTGAAAGTGTTGCAAAACAGGTCTTTTTTGTGGGTTTTTTAAAGAGGAACTGCAATCTGTTCACATAATTTGTAAAAAAAAAAAACATCTTTGCCATTCTGAGGTCTCCCTCCAACCACTTTGCATATTATTTTAATTATACTGTACTTGCCAAGTATGCTGCAGAAATCTCCCTTCACTGAGTCTGGCTGCAACCATTTTAACTGTGGGCAGCTGAAGCTGCTGCTTGTTCACTTCCTGGGTAGGGATGAGCCGACCACCAGAACCTGCGAACGGACCGAAAGTTCGCACGAACGTTAAAACCCTATTAATTACAATGGACGCGAACGTTCGAAATCTAAAGTGCTAATTATAATGGCTAATATGCATGTTATTGTCCTAAAAAGTGTTTGGGGACCCGGGTTCTGCCTCAGGGGACATGTATCAATGCAAAAAGAAGTTTTAAAGAGGAAGTAAAGCCTATATTAAAATAAAAAAAAACGGAACCTGCAAGGCAAAGGCATAATGAGCTAGTATGCATAGCATACTAGCTCATTATGAATGACTTACCTGAGAACGAAGCCCCCGAAGCGGTCCTCATTCACGATCTTCTGCGCCGCCATCAAACCCGGAGTGACTTCTGGGTCTCGCCGCTCCAGCGCTGTCATTCGCTGAAGCGGCGAAGACGTCACTCCCGCGCATGCGGACGAGATCGGCACAGCGCCGTGTTCTCGGCATGCATCCTCCGGGACTGTGACATCACAAGGGGGCGGGGTCACCATGTGACATGAGCATGTGACCCTGTCCCCTTGTCACTATATAAGTCCCAGCACAGCGCGGCTCTGCCATTCCGGCCAGAGGGAGCGACGTGTCAACATCGGAGGAAGAAGAACAAGAACAAGAAGAAGAAGGCGGAAGAAGAAGGCGGCGCAGAAAGCGACGACAGCGGCAAGAACAGAAGAGACCCCGGAAGACACCGGAAGACCCCCGAAGGCGGATCGAGACCCCCAGACGACGGCGGCGACGACGAAGAAGGTAGCCGGACTTCTCCGCTCGGTAAAAGAGCTACGTAAATGCCGGAGGAGTCCGGCGAGAAGACCCCCCAAGACGGAAGAAGACCCCCGGTGCAGTGCAATAAATTATTTTTTCAAAAGTGTGGTTTCTTTACTTTACATTTTACACTTTAGGTGAATGGGTAGGGGTACGTCGTACCCCATACTCATTCACATAGGGTGGGGGGGGGGCCGGGATCTGGGGGCCCCCTTATAAAAGGGGGCTCCCAGATTCCGATAAGCCCCCGCCCGCAGACCCCGACAACCAACGGCCAGGGTTGTCGGGAAGAGGCCCTTGTCCTCATCAACATGGGGACAAGGTGCTTTGGGGTGGGGGGGGCGCACGGCCCCCCTTTCCCCAGGGCACCCCCCATGTTGAGGGCACGCGGCCTGGTACGGCTCAGGAGGGGGGGCGCTCGCTCGTCCCCACCCCTTTCCTGGCCGGCCGGGCTGCGTGCTCGGATAAGGGTCTGACATGGATTTGGGGGGGACCCCCACGCCGTTTTTCGGCGTGGGGATTCCCTTTAAATCCATGACAGGTGACGGAGCTAGCGCGCCGGCATTTACTGCCTACGCTAGCTACGTACCTGAAGTTACGTTCGAAATGAACGGACTGCTCCGTGTGTGGGCAAGTCCGTTCATTTTCAAAAGTCCCGCAGACTTTGTCCAGCGGATTGTCCGCCGGAAAAGTCCGGGCGTGTGTGGGCAAGTCACACGCTCGGAAGTCCGGGCGTGTGTGGGGAAGACAATCCGCCCGACTAGGTCCGGTGGACAAAGTCCGAACGTGTGTACGCGGCATTAATCTAGGCTTACCTGTAGGTCAAAGTGGTTTGTAAGGGTTTACAACCACTTTAAAAACGGCAGTTTTTTCTGGAGCAGTCATTTTAATGATTCATAAAGTTAAATAAAAAAGTGAAATATTCCTTTAAATATCATACCTGGGGGGTGTCTAAAGTATGCCTGTGAAGTGGCTTGTGTTTCCCGTGTGTAGAACTGTCCCTGCACAAAATGACATTTGTAAAGGAAAAAAAGCCCTTTAAATCTGCTTGCGGCTTTAATGCAATGTCTTGTCCTGGCAATATGGATGAAAATCTTTGAGAAAAAATGGCATGGCTACCCCATCACCCCCCCCCCCCCCCTTCCCCAGCCCATTACCAGCCCTTTGGGTCTTGTATGGATATTAAGGGGAACCCTGCACCCAAAATAAAACCCTATACCTAAAACCCTATATACTCTGAACAGCAGTATACAGGCGGTGCAAACAAGACAGGGACTGTAGGTTTGTTCGATTTTTAGGCTTTTTGGAGAACATAGGGAAGGGTTATCACCCCTGTAACATTTGTTTTGCTGCTCCTGTTCAGAACATTTCACCTCACTTTCCGTCCCAATGACAAATGTTTTTGGAAAAGTGGGTTTTTTATTGAAACAAGGATTGCTGATAAAGCATCAGTAGAGAGGAGACACTTTTTTCCCATATTAACTCTTACAGGATAGAATTTCCATTCCTAGGGGTAATTTTCCTCTCACTTCCTGTTGTCTCCTTCCGTTTGCAAGTAGGAGTCGTTTGTAAGTTGGATGTTTGAAAGTAGGGGCCTGCCGTATATACTCTGCAGAAATTTGCCCCTTAGATGTTGGTGTTGCCACAACACTGTAAGCCCTCACAGTTACTCTTGGTGGGCACTGGAACACCCTGCTGTGAACTATTATATCAGAAATTGTAATTACATGCCATTGTTGAACAGTGGTAGGAAAAATTGGGCCTTTGGTGGCGGTGCTGGTGCTACAACACTGTAAGCCCTCACAGTTACTCTTGGTGGGCGCAGGAATGGGCCCTGCTGTGAATTATTATATCAAAAATTGTAATTGCATGCCCCTGTTAAACAGGGGCCAAAAATTGGGCCTTTGGTGGTGGTGGTGGATGGTGTTGCCACAACACTGTAAGCCCTCACAGTTACTCTTGGTGGGTGCAGGAATGGGCCCTGCTGTGAATTATTAGATCAAGATTTGTAATTACACGCCCCTGTTAAACAGGGGCTGAAAAATTGGGCCTTAGGCACTGGTGCTGGTGCCACAACACTGCAACCCCTCACAGATACTGTACTTGGAGCACAGCAATGAGACCTGTTGCAAAGTATTGCATCAAAAATTGTAATTACACGCCCCTGTTAAACAGGGGCTGAAAAACTGGGCCTTAGGCACTGGTGGTAGCACCCAGAAACAAAAATGTTCTTCCAAGCTATCATCAGGATCATTGAGAAAGAAGAGGATAGTCAGACAACATAACAGGACAGTCACTCAGCATCAGCATAGGCAGTCTTGAATGGATGTGACATTTCAAAATAAATTATTCTGTTACATCAGCTTCAGGTGCCTGGTAGCTGGTGGTGATCCAAGACTGATTCCTCTTTATAAAGGTCAGTGGATCAACCGAGTCAGTGGATAGGCGCACCCTGTGATCAGTGACAGCCTCCAGCAGCACTGAATGTGCACTCCGAAAGAACGCTGGATGCAGGACAGGCCAGTAGCTCAATTGCATACTGTGCAAGCTCTGGCCAGTGATCCATCCTCAAGACCCAGTAAGCCAGAGGATTTTCGGTGGGAAAGGTGTCCAAGTCTGACCTTGCCCCTAGGTATTCCTGCACCATGTATATCAGACGCTGGCGATGGTTGCTGGAACCGATCATACCTTAGGGCTGCGGACTAAAAAATTGTCTGAACGCATCGGTCGGACGGCAACCTTCCCCACCGCTCCTTCTGCTACTGACCGAAGCCTCAGCAACTCGTTGTCCAGGACCAGGAGTTTGTAATTTCCAAGTCTCTGGGAACGCGTTGCACAGACCTTTCTGCAAGGCCTCCCGAAGATGTCTCAACCTTACCCCTGTACCGTGGATCAAGGAGAGTGGCCAGCCAGTAATGGTCCCTCTCCTTGATCCGAAGAATACGAGGATCCTTCTGCAGGCTTTGCAGGATTAGGGAGGCCATGCAGCATAGGTTAGCTGAGGCATTCGGTCCGGAGTCCTCAGGGTCACTAAGGACGACATGATCCGCAGCCACCTCCTCCCAGCCACGTACAAGTCCACCGGTTTCTGGGGACTGTAAATCATCCCTAAAAGACTGCTGATGCTGAGTGCCAGGCTCCACCTCCATGCTGACACAATCCTCCTGCTCCTCCTCATCCTCTTCCTGTGTGATGGGTGGGAGAGAAGGAACACTGTCTGGATAAAGGGGGCCTTGAGAGGCAAGGACGTCCTCCTCTTCCTGCCTCTGTTATGCCTCAAGTGCCCTGTCCATTATTCCACACAGCGTATGCTCCAACAGGTGGACAAGAGGTACAGTGTCACTGATGCATGCACTGTCACTGCTCACCATCCTCGTGGCCTCCTCAAATGGTAACAGGACAGTGCATGCATCCCTGATCATGCTCCACTGGCGTGGTGAAAAAAAATCCGAGCTCCCCTGACCCTGTCCTGGTGCCGTAGTCGCACAGGTACTCATTGATGACCCTCTGCTGTGTGTGCAGTCGCTGCAGCATGGCCAACATTGAGTTCCACCTGGTGGTCATGTCACATATAAGGCGGTTTTTGGGCAGGTTCCACTCCTTTTGCAGCTCAGCCAGCCGAGCACTGGCATTATATGATCGGCGGAAATGCACACAGACTTTCCTGGCCTGCCTCAGGACATCCTGTAAGCCTGGGTACCTGCCCAAGAACCGCTGCACCACCAGGTTAAGGATGTGAGCCATACATTGCACATGGGTCAGTTGTCCCTGTCGCAGGGCAGAGAGGAGGTTGGTGCCAATGTCGCAAACCACCATTCCTGGCTTAAGCTGGTGTGGCATCAACCACCTCTCGGCCTGCCCCTGCAGAGCTGACAGAACCTCTGCCCCAGTGTGGCTCCTGTCCCCCAAACACACCAGCGCGCACACAAGCACGGCATCTTTTTGCCTGCGTACTTGCGGAGCCCCTTGAATGCCTACGGAGCACCGCTGGTTCCGAGGACAAAGGACAGGAAGAGGCCATGGAGGAAGAAGAAGAGGAGGGGGTGGAGGAGAGAGGTGCGTCACAACCAGTAGTAGCATTTTGGAAGCGTGGTGGCGGAACAACCTCCAACACTACTGCACCTTGTCCTGCATTCTTCCCAGCTGCCAAAAGAGTGACCCAATGGGCCGTGAAAGATAGGCAACGTCCCTGTCCATGCCTGCTTGACCATGAGTCAGCGGTAATATGCACCTTACCGCTGACCACCATGTCCAGCGAGGCATGGACATTGCCTTCCACATGCCGGTAGAGAGCTGGAATCGCCTTCCATGAGAAAAAGTGGCGTTTGGGAACCTGCCACTGAGGAACTGCACATTGCACAAACTCACGGAAGGGGGCCGAGTCTACCAACTGAAAGGCTGTTGAAGTGCTAGCAATTTAGCCAAGCTAGCATTCAATGGGCATGTGGATGGCTGGGAGTGAACTTTTGACGGTCCAGCAGCTGGGGCAGGGAAATTTGCCTGGTACAATCGGACATCGGTGTACTGCTAGCAGAGTGCCCGCAAGTACTTGGCTGTGACACACCTAATTCTACACCTTCATTCCTCTCAGTGCAGCTTTCAGAGAGGACTGAAGGTATAGTGGGGTTGGAGATCCCAGCTGATGAGGAGCAAGGAGAGGTCCGCTTTGTTCTTTGGTGTGGGTCTTTAAGGTACGCTTGCCAACGAGCTGCATGGCAGGTCAACATATGTCTGGTCATGCTTGTGGGGCCCAAGCGGCTGATGTTTTGGCCACGCGAGCTAGCTTGAGACATATGTTGCAAATTGCAGCGGTGCGATCTGATGCACTGGTCTCAAAAAAGGCCCACACCAAAGAACTTTTGTAAAAACGCGCAGACGCAGCGCCCTGCACAGGCGGAGCTCTGCGTTGTGATTTAGTCGGTGGGCTGCCCTTAAGCTGGCCCCCAGAGGGCATCCTGCCTCGTTGGAGATGTGCCTCCTCCTCCTCTCTCCTATCAGGCACCCACGTGGAGTCAGTGACCTCATCATCCCCTCCCTCTTCACCACTGGCAGTATGCTGCAGCTGGTGGAACATGACTGCCAGATTGCTGTCCTTGAGCATCCCCTCTCTCTGCGCTCACGCTACTGCCTTTCTCTAGCTGGGTATCGTCATCAGAGCCTTCAAAACGCTGGGAATCCTCCTGGAGCATGTACCCAACACTGTGGTCAAACAGTTCGGGGGACTCCTCAGGAGGACATGGTGGGTCTAGGGAAGGAGTGACTGATGACATTGAGACGAGGGAAGAGGAGGCTTTGGCATCTGCTTTGCCAGTACCCTGAGCCTGGGTGAGAGAGGATTAGGAGGATGAGGAGGGCTTGGTCATCCACTCTACAAAGTCTTCGGCATGATGCGGCTCAACACGTCCAGCTGCCGAAAATAAGGACAAGCGTGTCCCATGCCCACGTGCTGATGAAGATGCACCGTGTCCACCACCAGCACTGTTGTCTCCAGACACAGAGCCTGCTTGCCCTCTTTTATTGGCTCGTGACTGTCTGCCTCTCCTTGTTGGCCTTCCAGACATTGTAATGGCCTGCAGGGAGATGGGAAAACTAGCAATTGGGTAGTGTATATTGTGCTGGAGGCATACAACACCCACTAACTCCTGCAGATGGCTGTATCAGAGAACACCAGCTAAAATGGGTAGATACAGGTGTGAATGAATGAATGAATGAATGAATGAAAGATTTGTATAGCGCTGCAACTGCGAACTGAATCGCCTTGAGGCGCTTGATCCGAACTGGGTTGATTCCTTCTTAGAAGAGGTGGGTCTTAAGTTTTTTCCTGAAGGTCCGATGGTCTTTTTCTAAGCGGATGTTCGTAGGTAGAGCGTTCCATAGCCGTGGTCCTTGGACTGCAAATCTTCGTTCTCCCCTTGATTTGTACCGGGACTTGGGGACGAGGAGGAGATTTTGGTCGTTAGATCGGAGGTTGCGATTGGGAGTGTAGTGTTGTATTTTTTCGCATAAGTATTGAGGAGCATCTCCTTGTGTGCATTTGTGGGTCAGGCAGAGGGTCTTGAATGTGATCCTATCCTTTACGGTTAGCCAATGGAGGGTCCTCAGGGATGGGGAGATAGATTCCCATGGTTTTTTTCCTGTGACTAGTCTTGCTGCCATGTTTTGAACGACTTGTAGGCGTGCAATCTGGAATTTAGGTAGTCCTATGTAGAGGGAGTTTGCGTAGTCGAGTCGAGAGTTGATGATTGTTCCTACCACTATGGCTTTGTCCTTTTCTGGGATGAAGGGGATGAGTCTACGCAGCAGGCGTAGAAGGTGGTAGGATCCGCTGACTACTGATCCTATTTGTGCATCCATTGACATTTCTGAATCGAAAGTGACTCTGAGACTTTTGGCTTTTAAGCTTAGAGGGATGGTCTGTCCAAGGATGGTGGGCGGAGTCCATGGTGTCGTAGATTTAGTTTTCCGGTTTGCATTTAGGAGAAGGAGTTCTGTTTTGGTTCCGTTAAGTTTGAGGGAGTTAGTGGACATCCAGTCGTCTATTGATGCGAGGCATTTTTCCAATTCCTGATATTGGTCTTTTTGTCCGGGGATCCGAAGGTAGAGTTGAGTATCATCTGCGTATGAGTGGAAGCATAGGTCTGATTTTCTGATGATTCTGATGTATACTGGGCTGTGCTGGAGACACAGAAGACACACTAACTCCTGCAGATGGCTGTATAAGAGAACACCAGATAATATGGGTAGATACAGGTGTATATTGTGCTATGGGCACAGAAGACACACTAACTCCTGCAGATGGCTGTATCAGAGAACACCAGCTAATATGGGTAGATACAGGTGTATACTAGGCTGTAGGCACAGAAGACACACTAACTCCCACAGATGGCTGTATCAGAGAACACCAGCTAATATGGGTAGATACAGGTGTATACTGGGCTGGAGGTACAGAAGACACACTAACTCCTGCAGGTGGCTGTATCAGAGAACACCAGCTAATATGGGTAGATACAGGTGTATATTGTGCTGGAGGCACAAAAGACACACTAACTCCTGCAGATGGCTGTATCAGAGAACACCAGCTAATATGGGTAGATACAGGTGTATACTGGGCTGTGCTGGAGGCACAGAAGACACACTAACTCCTGCAGATGGCTGTATCAGAGAACACCAGCTAATATGGGTAGATACAGGTGTATACTGGGCTGTGCTGGAGGCACAGAAGACACACTGACTCCTGCAGATGGCTGTATCAGAGAACACCAGCTAATATGGGTAGATACAGGTTTATACTGGGCTGTGCTGGAGGCACAGAAGACACACTAACTCCTGCAGATGGCTGTATCAGAGAACACCAGCTAATATGGGTAGATACATGTGTATATTGTGCTGGAGGAACAGAAGACACACTAACTCCTGCAGATGGCTGTATCAGAACACCAGCTAATATGGGTAGATACAGGTGTATACTGGGCTGTGCTGGAGGCACAGAATACACACTAACTCCTGCAGATGGCTGTATCAGAGAACACCAGCTAATATGGGTAGATACAGGTGTATATTGTGCTGGAGGCACAGAAGACACACTAACTCCTGCAGATGGCCGTATGGCTCTCCTCGCTGCCGGCGCTGTGATTGGCCAAGCATGTGGGATCACAGTGCATGCTTGGCCAATCATCAGCCAGCAATGCACTGCGACTGGCATTCGTATTACACAAATTTGATGCGAACGGCCCACAGAGTTCTGGTTTCGTCGAATGGACAAACGGCCGATGTTCGATTCGAACATGGGTTCGAATCGAACACCGGGCTCATCCCTATTCCTGGGTTAACACAGACACACAGAGGCACACCTCCAGCTCTCATTGGCCTCTTTATGTCTCATCCCCCTCCCTTCCTGGCAAAAGCTATGCATGATGTCATAAGCCTAGGCTTTTTACCAGACAAAAAACAGGAAGTGGGCTGTATAAGGTATTTACTAGCAGAAAAAAAAAATGTTTTACTATCCAAAGTTAAAACAACAAGGGCAGAATATTTAATAGATGTAAAGTTTAAAAATTGACTGAAGCTCCGCTTTTAGGTCACGTGACCTAAAAAAAATATCCCGTGCTAAAGCATTGCAAAAACAAAAAAAATGCCCTCTGATTCATCCTGTATTGAATTGTATTGTAGCTGTACTGTCTGCCTTAACGTTATAAGGCGCAAACTGTTGGGGCAATATAAATCCTGTATAATAACAAGGGGTTATAATAATAATAACAACCAAGGGTGTTTTATGAAATCAGTGGGCCCCTGTACAAGATCATAAGTTGGGCCCCATTGCTTGGTAAAAAAAAAAAACATGGTTTACTTAGTGCAGTGCCAGGGTTGTTGCTAGTACGAGGGGTCTTCAAAATATCTCTGCATTTTTATATTTTCATTGGAAATGGTGAGGGAGGAAGGAGTAGTAATTGGTCGTGTCTGAGAGTGTCATGTGACTAGTCTGTCTGACAAGCCAGGTGACCTTGCAGTTTAGTATAATGCCCCATACACACGGTCGGAATTTCCGATGGAAAATGTCCTATCGGACCATGTTGTCGGAAAATCCGACCGTGTGTGGGCACCATCAGACTTTTTCCGTCGGAAAACATTTGAGATCCTGCTCTCAAATTTTCCGACAACAAAGTCCGATCTGACTTTTTCCGATCGTGAGTAGCGAATTCCGACGGACAAAGTACCACGCATGCTCAGATCAAATTACAAGACCAAAGCTATTGGCTACTATTCAGAATGATCGGATTTTCCGACAACTTTGTCCGACCATGTGTATGCAACACCAGTGTCGGACAAAATCTGTCTGAAAAAATCCGACGGATTTTGTGGTCGGAATTTCCGACCGTGTGTCTGGGGCATAAGAGTTGTCAAGATGTGGTTCACCACAGCGTCTTCCAACAGCATCTTCAGATGGCTGCAAAACTTATAAAAAAGTGCAGAAACTTTTTGAAGAACCCTCATATTATGAAAGGCTTGGAACACCTTTGGGAAATTGCAAGAGAGAGGTTATGTGGAGCGTGTAGCACGCCACTGCGAATAGTAGGTGTGGTCAAATTGCATTACCAGTGGAAGGGGTTAAAAGGGGTTTGCTTAAATAAAACAAAAACATTTCTGCACCCATAAAATATGCTTGGATAAGTGTGCCACAAGTAAAAGTTTTACAGACATGTATACACCTCATCCTCCAATCCCAGAAACTGCATTTTTGGGGAAAGGTGTCAGAGGTAGACAGTGCATGCCATTACCGTGGCTGGTGGATGGATGATACTACTGCTGGCTTGTTAAACACTGCTTGAATATTTCTACCTCCTTGAGGGACTTTTTCGTGAAAATGGTGTTCGTGAAGTCTGCTCACTGCATCTGAGCGAATACTTTATGGTGGGCCTTCAGGATACAAGATGGCAGTGAAAATTACTTCCTGATAGCGAAAAAATTATACAGGTCTAGATGGATTTGGTGGTAGATCACCCTAATGCTTTTGGTATTGATGCAGTGTTGCTGTTAATCCCACGTGCTGGCTCCTGTGAAGTGACTACTTTACCAGTTTCTACACTTGATTGACTCCCTGCTGCTGGTTGGGGGTCCAAACGATTTGGTAAGAGTATCTTCTTGTTAGGTGGTGGTTGCAGTCAATGGTGCACTCTTTCCATGGTGGTCTCTCTACATGGAGAAAAGGCAAAAAAATGTCCCACAACATATTTGCAAGGATGAACCTCCTAGCTTCATACCAGGCTCCATAAGATTTTCAGGTCCTGTGGTAAATCTTCCTTGAGGTAGCCTTCCTGGTTCCCAAAAGCGTGGGAATGACTTCATCAGACTTCAAAACTCTTCAGATGGCAAAATGTAAAAAAAATGGAAGCTCAGGAGGTCTGGGTGAGTAAATGACCAAGAACGGTCTACTGACATATTCATGATGTCAGAATGCCATGTTCACCTGGACCAAGCTGGTGCAATCAGAATCATCTGTGTTCCCTCCACCCAAATCCTGGGAAGCAGATGCAGAAGATGCTGTAACAGAGGAAAGGCATACATCAGAGAGAACTGGTCCCAATGCATCACCAGGGCATCTACTGCACATGTCACTGACAGGGGTGTTATTTGTCCAGTTTTGCACTGACCCTAGATGCCAACAGATCCACATCTGGTGTGTCCCACAACAGAGAGCCTTTGGTTAGAGAACCCACTCCCATGGTGGCAACTGTTGTCAACTGAGGAAGTCCACCTGGCAATTTTCCACTCCTGGAATGTGAACTGCCAACCAAGAGCTATGCAGCTATGCCCACAACAAGAATAGGTTCACCTCCTTTTAGGCCACTTGGCTCCTAATGCCACGGATGATTTATATATGAGTTCCACAGTTGTGGCATTGTCCGACTGAACCCTTTTTAGGAGACCCTGCAGTGGATTTGACCAATACAAGAGAAGAAATGGACTGACCCAGTTCCAGCACATTGATAGGCAGGGACCTTTCTAGCAGAGACCAAGTCCCCTGCACCAAAAGGTGATCCAGTACTCCCCCCTATCCTGTCAAGCTGGCATCCATCATCAGCACCTTTCAAGAAAAAACAACTTCTCTGTCCCCAGCTTGCTTTCTTTAAGTGTTATTAAACCCAAAAATAAAAATGTATTTGGCAGCTTACCAATTATTAGATGTGGTGGTTGCATCAATTTTCTTTTCTTTAACTTTTCCCCTCTGTTTTCACCTTGTGATCTAGCCAGTAACACACCCCCTGTATTAGTGAGGTACAACTCTGAAGGAATGGGCAGAGGAGGCACAGCAGACAGCAGCATTGTCAGTCTGGGGGACAGGGGAGTGGTAAATGTATTAGCAGATTTGGAACCCACTAACAAATTGAAGCCGAACTCCAGCTCAACGGTTACAGCAAACAGTTTTATTTTCCTTTTGGGATAAAGGTTTTGCATACATAAAAAAAAGCTGATTATTTTAATTACCCCTGCATTGTTAAGTGGTTTGTCTCATCCATGTAAATTGATACATTCTGCTGGAGAGTTTGTGCTGTGAAAAACAACAGGCTGGCTGGATTACCAGATGAAACAGAAAAAAAAGAAATAAAGCCTAAAAAAGGAAACAAATATAGCCATCTAAGAATTTGTAAGATGAAATACAAGGCATATTTCCTGGAGAGAGCAACAACATCACCTGGACAGTGTCCAGAAGCAGACTCACATATCCTAAATGCTGGGCTGGAGTCAAGACAATTTCTGTAGATTTAGGACACAATCAAACCTCTCTAGATTATGTACCGTATGAGATACATTGTGTAAAATGCCAGTCGCATATCAAAATAATATAGTAGATAATGAACAAATTGCTCCCTGAGAATTCGTACGTACTGATTCCATTCAAACCTTCATACCCGGAGAAACCTTGTTGAGATATTTGAGATCCAATATAACATCGCTATTTGGCTTTGGAACAATAGAATGGTTTGAGCAGAAATTGCAAACGTTCTGTCCTGTGGAACTGTAGTAATCACTTAAGATGGAAGATGATTGAGAGCCTGTAAAGGCAACAATCTTTTTCATAGATTCATAGAAACATATGAAAGCATAAAATGCAGAGGGGGGAAACTTTGGAATTCCAAACTATAAACAACAGACCCATATGTCCGATATCCCCCTCTGCCATACTTCTATAAAAAAAAAACAACTAGGGGGCGTGGCCTGTGACCGAGCCGGATGGCAGCATAGGACCGGAGCTCCTGTAAAGAACGGGGATAAAGCGACACAAATCAGGACACGATTTTACCCACCCCACAAGGCGATTTACCTCTGGACTACCCCAGGATCAAGTCTAGAAAGTGGAAGGAGCAGCGAAAGCCACAGCGCCTGACTGACTTCTTTACAAAGAAGCAACATGACGGTAGGCAAGATGGCACTGGGTCATCATCTAATCCTGCAGACAGACCCAAACATAATCCTCCTAAAACGAGCAGGGAACAAAAAAATAACAGCTCCCCTGATAGCCCACAGCACTACTCTCCTAAATCTCCTAATCTTGCTAAGGCAAAAATCAGGATGGATGGAGGGGGGGGGGGGATACAATCACACGGCCAGCCCTGTCATTGATTCAGGAAATGATACACGTGAGCTCCCAGACTCCATTGAATCTTTCCCTACAAGCATCAGCCTGTGATGGACACTGTCTTGAAGGATATGCTTTTATCACTGAGAAGTTCTTTGCAATCTGACATGATGAAATGCATGCATAAATTTAACAATGATATCCAAGCAGTGGAATCCAGGGTAGAGCACATTGAGTAAAAAATGGGAGAATATGTTGTTACCATTAACAATTTAGTGGATTCACATGAAGAAAGAGAAGGGGACACAGAGTGGATTAAGGCTAAGTTCGCAGATATTGAGGACAGAAACAGAAGGGACAATATGAAAATAAGGGGGGTCCCTGAATCAATTGCGCATATGTCTCCTCAATGTTTAAAACTCTCATCCCTGATCTTTCTGATCTAGAGATTACTACTGGTAGGATCCACCACCTGCCTAAACCGTCATACCTATCAGAGCAGGTCCCTAGGGACGTAATCCTGTGTCTCCATTTTTACCACGCAAAGGAGCAGTTGATGATGCTTATGCGAAACAGGGATCAAATCCCTGCACAGTATCAGAAATTACAGTTCTATGCAGACTTGTCCCAATATACACAAAAAAAAATCAAAAATTTAAACACCATCACCAAAGTGCTTAGAAACCACAAAATCAGCTACAGATGGGGTTACCCTACTAAGCTATTCATTGTGAAATATGGTCGCACCCACATGATAGACGCCCTGGAGAAGGGCCTTTCTCTATTGGAAAAGTTGGAAATTTTGCCTGAGCAATCAGAGGACCGGATCACTGACAGATCAAGACAACAAGTTGAACCTGACTGGAAAAAGGTAACTAATAAAAACGCCAAATCGCATACTTAAGCCCTGCTGGGTATCGCACCTCTTACTATTCCCTGGAGACCTAACCAAGAGAGCATGTAGGCTTGAACTTTTCCCCTACCTAACTTGAGGTATTTCCCTTTTCACACCATGTCATTGTCTAGGAACACCCCTTGACTATGCTGGTTTTCTACAAGTTTAATGGTTACACTACTTTTTTGTTGTTTTTCTGTTCCTATGTTTTCTTTTCTCTATTCTCAAAAGTTGCCACAGTCGGAGCCCACGAAGTTAACAATAGATCAGAATCCATCTTTACAGTAACCCAAAGTGAAGGATGCCCAACATGGTCTACCACACAAGTTAAGAAGTTCATAAAAACAGCACCAAAGAGTGAGTACAATACAAAACCTCTCACAGCACTTATAGTCTACCACATGCTATACCTAAACAAGCCACATGATGGCGACATTGCCTCAAAAATGAAATTTCATTACAAATTTTCTCTAAACGCCTTATATCCTCTAAAATGAAAATAAAAATCCTTTCCATTAATTCTAAAGGCCTCAATCACCCAGCCAAAAGGCGGTCCATGTGGAAGGAAGCTCTCTCCAACAAGGCTGACATTATATGTGTCCAAGAAACAATTCTCCGCCTCAGCTCCACCCACTTGCTCTCATAGAAGCTTTCCACATATATTCAATGCCAACCCCCACAATAAAACGAAAGGAGTCCTTACAGCCATAAAAGACTCTGTGGCATTTACCTTACATGAAACAGTCAAAGACTCTAGAGGCCGCTATCTTATTTTAGTTTGCGACCTCAATTCAATAACGTAAACTATTGTAAATGTCTACGCACCCAATCAGCACCAAGTCCGCTTCTTTCACAAAATGTTACCAAGGGTGAAAGTACATCAAAGGGGAGGCTAATTCTGTGCAGCGACTTTAATGCAACACCGGATCCCAGCATGAACTCTACCTCAGGAGTCAAACACTCAAGCCCATCTCTTTTGACTTCACTCCACAAGCAGGATCTATTTGACGCCTGGAGGTGCCTACACGCAGAAGAAAGACTACTCATTTTTCTCTTCGCCACATAGAACCTACTCCCGAATTGAGTTATTCCTAGTTGACCAAGGTACTTTGGCTAAGGTGTCTTCTGCAACTATAAACACTATTATGGGGTCGGACCATTCGTCCTTTCTTTAAAGGACACTGCAGTTTGTGACATTTCTCCATTGTGGAGGTTAAACTCGTACCTTCTGCAGCAGACTCTAGAAATGTCCTTGAAATGCATTTAAAATAATTTTTTTAGCACTAACGAAACCTCTGTACAGGATCAATTTGTATTATGGAATGCTCATAAAGTCCATCCAGTCCATAAAAAAAATTAAAATAAAAAATATCATACAATCCCATATACCCAATTTTATACCCACAGTTGATCCAGAGGAAGGCGAAAAACCCCAGCAGAGCACGATCCAATTTGCTACAGCAGGGGAATAAATTCCTTCCTGATCCCCGAGAGGCAATTTTTAGCGGCGTTTTACCATCGGATTTGTGGCGCATTTCGGCCACTAGCGGGGCGCTTTTACACCCCGCTGGCGGCCGAGAAAGGGTTAAAACCCCCGCAAAACGCTGCAATAGCTGTGTTTTTCCTGCGGTATTACAGCGCTGCCCCATTGATTTCAATGGGGAGCAGCGCTAGAGGAGCAGTGAGTTCACCGCTCCTTCACCGCTCCAAAGAAGCTGCTGGCAGGACTTTTCCTGACGTCCTGCCAGCGCACCGCTGCAGTGTGAAAGCCCGACAATCGTGCAGCTGTTTTAGGGTGGATTGCAGGTGCTATTTCTAACGCTATATCGCCTGCAATACGCCCTTGGTGTGAAAGGGGTCTAAATGTTAGTACCCAGTTATATTATGTACATTTAGGAAATAATCCAGGCCTTTCTTAAAGCAATCTACTGAGCTGGCCAGAACCACCTCTGCAGGGAGTCTATTCCACATTTTCACAGCTCTTACTGTGAAGAAACCTTTCGGTATTTGGAAAAGAAATCTCTTTTCCTCTAGACATAAAGAGTGCCCCCTTGTCCTCTGTGTTGACTGTAAAGTGAATAACTCAACACCAAGTTCACTATATGGACCCCATTATATATGTTGATCATATCCCCCCTTAATCTCCTTTTCTCAAGAGTGAATAAATTCAGTTCCTCTAATCTTTCCTCATAGCTGAGCTCCTCCGTGCCTCTTATCAGTTTGGTTGCCCTTCTCTGCACTTTCTCCAGTTCTCCAATATCCTTTTTGAGAACTGGTGCCCAAAACTGAACTGCATATTTCAGATGAGGCCTTACTAATGATTTGAACAGGGGCAAAATTATATCTCTCTGGAGTCCATACCTCTCTTAATACAAGAAAGGACTTTGCTCGCTTTGGAAACCGCAGCTTGGCATTGCATGCCATTATTGAGCTTCTGATCTACCAAAACCCCCAGATCCTCCTTCACTATGGCAGTTGTACTCCCCCCCCAGTTGCACTCCCCCTTGTATGTATGATGCATGCATATTCTTAGCCCCCAAGTGCATAACTTTACATTTATCAACATTAAACCTCATCTGCCACATAGTCGCCCAATTAGACAGAGCATTGAGGTTGGCTTATAAATTGGAGACATCCTGTAAGGACGTTATTCCACTGCATAGATTGGTTTCATCTGCAAAGACAAAAATGTTACTTTTGATCCCAGACCCAATATCATTTATAAAGATATTAAAAAGTTTGGGTCCCAACACTGAACCTTGGGGTACACCACTGATAACCTTAGACCAGGGGTGTCCAAACTTTTTTCAAAGAGGGCCAGATTTGATGAAGTGAACATGCGTGAGGCCCGACCATTTTGCCTGGCATTCTTTGAACCAATAAAATTCGGTCTAAGTGTGTTCGTTCGAGCACTAGGACACTGCCCAACAAGAATTCTCTTGCCTTTGTCGCACTCGTTCCCGACACACAGACAAATTAATTATTAATGGTTCCCCACACATTGGAAAACATGGGGTGCTTTTGGTGCAGTGTAATTAAAAAAAAAATGGTTGGGGACTTCTTTCCCTGCATTTTTGTGGGTAGAGAAGCCAATTTAAATGAATGGGCTGCCCTACACGCAGCACAGTCACACAGATGTGAACCAAGGGCTTGTTCACATGTCAGGTTGGAGGGGCAGTAAAACCACATGGTTAAGCTGTTTTTACCACCCCCAACTTCTCCCCCTTTAGCTGCAGAGGGAGCAGCTGGGTGTGTACACATGCTGTGGCTGCAGCTGGAGGTATACCCAGGGTGAATGGGCTGCACTGCAACTACCCCACAACTGTGTGGATTGCACAGTTGCGGTATAGTGATGCTGAATTTTACGGGCTTAAAACAGGTGGTGAGGAGGCAACATAATGCCTCTTTACCACCTGTAAAATGGCTCTGAAATGCGATCTGTGCATGGATTGCTTTTCAGAGGAGCAGCAGTCCTGGCTGATATCACAAACAAGCCCTACAAAAGCAGTTCTATGGTACAGGAATGGGGGGGTGGGTCCGGATTAAAAGTAACATACACACAGACACATGCACACGCACACACATACAGATACATACATACACATACAGACACATGCACACGCACACACATACAGACACATGCATACACATACATACAGACACATGCACACACATACAGACACATGCATACACATACATACAGACATACAAACACACACAGACACACATGCACAGACACATGAATAAAGCCATTTAAAAACGAATCTAGCTTAGCACAGTACTGTACCTTTCCAGCTTCCTCATTCAGCCGGGTACTGCACTGTAGGGGGAAGCAGAGAGCACAGCACACTCCTCTGCACTTTACTTTCACTTTTGAGGCTGACGGAGCTTCTCACAGTGCCAATGTTTGGCAGCGGATCAAGCTCATCTGACAGCCTTGATCTCGCAACAGACTGGTTGTGAGAGGCTGGTTTAGATAACCAGGCGGGCCGTTCAAAACCGGACCGCGGGCCGCGACTGGCCCGCGGGCCGGACTTTGGACATGCCTGCCTTAGACCATTCAGAGTAAGAATCATTAACTACTACTCTGAATTCTGTCTTTTAGCCAGTTTTCTATCCATTTACAAATTGATATTTCCAAGCCTGTAGACTTTACCTTACACATTAGGCGTGTGTGGGGAACTGTATCGAACGCTTTTACAAAATCCAAGTATACCACGTCTACCGCTACCCCTCTGTCCAAGGTTTTACTTACCTCTTCATAAAAATAAATCAGGTTTGTCTGCCAACTTCTGTCTTTCATGAATCCATGATGTCTGTTGCTTAAAATATTTTTTTCCTGCAAGAACTCGTCTATATGCTCTTTTATTAATCTCTCCAGTATCTTCCCAACTATAGAAGTTAGACTAACAGGTCTATAGTTACTTGGTAAAGACTTTGTTCCCTTTTTAAATATAGGCACCACATTGGCCCTGCGCCAAACCCGTGGTACTATTCCCGTCATTAATGAGTCCCTAAAAATTAGATACAATGGCTTTGAAATTACAGAGCTCAATTCTTTCAGGATCCGTGGGTGGATGCCATCAGGTCCAGGTGCTTTATCAACCTTTATTCTTTCTAAATATTTCTGGACCATATCACTTTTGGTGCCTGCTGAATGGAATCTGTTAAAGCATCCATAGAAAAACAAAGAGCCCAAGGGAAAAACTGCTAAAAACTCACCTAGCTCATTCTGCAGAATCTACTGGGCAGACACCTTACTCCAATCTTAGGGTTCTTGCAGACTCAAATAGCAGCAACAGCAGACTGTAGTGAAGCCCCAACTAGGGCAAAAGATGCCCTTAAAGTGGTAGTCAACACTGATTGGTCACTTGTACCTATAGGTATCGCCTAAATGTGCATCATTTAGGAAATATTCACAATTTCTGCAGCCTATGCGCTGTAAATAAGGGACACACTGAATTTGCCGTCAATCCAAAGTGTTGTGCCATGGCAGTGACTTCAGTGCACCTGCGAACCCTGACAGTACGTGCCCAAGACGTAACTAAAATAAGAGAAGAGGTACTACATCACTTGAGACCTCTAGACCCTCAGCAGAAGATAGACTCTAGATGTAGGGGGCTACATCTAGATCTTCATGAGCTGATAGGGGTACCTGTTGGCCTTTTCCTTCTTGTGTTACCAACTCTCTGATCTCCCAACTCTAATCAGCTAAGAGGATATTGTGCCAAAAGTGGCAACTCATGGCAAAGAAGTCTCTGAGGATCTGAAAAAATAATTTTTGAAGAAGAAAATTGCCAAAACCCTAAAGCTGAGCTGCAGCACAGTGGCCAAGACCATACATTGGATTAACAGGATAGGTTCCACTCAGAACAGGCCTCGCCATGGTCGACCAAAGAAGTTGAGTGCACATGCTCAGCGTCATATCCATAGGTTGCCTTTGGGAAATAGACGTATGAGTGCTGCCAGCATTACTTCAGAGGTTGAAGGGGTGGGGGGTCAGCTTGGCAGTGCTCAGACCATACGCCGCACACTACATCAGATTGGTCTGCATGGCTGTCGTCCCAGAAGGAAGCCTTTTCTAAATGAATGCCAACATGCACTGTGACATACTGAAGCAGAGCATGATCCCCTCCTTTTGAAAACTGGGCCGCAGGGCAGAATTCAAGCATAACGACCCCAAACACACCTCTAAGATGACCACTGCCTTGCTAAAGAAGCTAAGGGTAAAGGTGATGGATTGGCCTGTCTCCAGACCTAAACCCTATTGAGCATCTGTGGGGCATCCTCAAATGGAAGGTGGAGAAACGCAAGGTCTCTAAGATCCACCAGCTCCGTGATGTTGCCATGGAGAAGTGGAAGAGGACTCCAGGGGCAACCCGTGAAGCTCTGGTGAACTCAATGCCAAAGAGGGTTAAGGCAATGCTGGAAAATAATGGTGGCCACACAAAATATTGACACTTTGGGCCCAATTTGGACATTTTGACTTAGGGGTGAACTTATTTTGAGAGGACAGCAAATTGACACTGTTATACAAGCTGTACACTCACGACTTTACATTGTAGCAAAGTGTCATTTCTTCAGTGTTGTCACATGAAAATATATAATAAAAAATATTTACAAAAACGTGAGGGGTGTACTCTTTGTGAGATGCTGTATATATATGTTAGAAGGCTGGCCATTGGCTAGCCTACATTTGTAGGAGGAGTGTGGGGCTTCATAATCTCCACCTCCTCCCCTACATTTTCGTCGGCTTGCATTTCCGGGTTACGAGAGCGCGGCGTGTCATTTCCGGTTCCGGGTTGAAGCTCTGTAAACAAGCAGCGTGGACGTTCTGCGCGGGCCTCCCGTGGGTCTGTATGATTTCCTGGCGGCCTCTCAGCGATCGATCGGGGGGCTCACACTCTGCTTATCCCCTATGTACAGGTGTCGGCTTTAGCGGTATCGGCCGTCCGTTTTTGTCTGTCAGGACGCTCCTCTCTCCTCTCATCAGCTGTTCGGCTCGGGCGTTCAGGGGTGCACCAGCTGATTGTCATTTCTGTAAAGCAGTCAGTTCAGGAAGGTCTGGGGCTGGTGGTCGGGGGTGGCTGATGCTCACAGCAGGGGGTTCATTAGTTGCTGTGTGGCAGGATTCTGGGGGGGGAGGTTGTCTGTCAGTTTTGCATTTCATCTATTTTCTGCATAGGTCCATTGCCTCCACCACCCCACACACGGGGTGTTCTTCTCTCTGCAGGTTGTCCAGGGTTGCTGCATATTCGTCCAGGTAGGTACGGTTTTGTGCTTAGGAGTGGGGGGGGGGGGCACAGCAGCCTTGTCATTTCTCTGCATCACCTTTAGATTGTTCTGCTTGGGGTGTCACGGGCTCTTCATACACTAGGAATTTTTCACGGGCGTCATCATGTGCCTTGCTGAGCCTGGTAGTCCCTCAGCTGGGTCGTCACATCTAGCCTCACTGGGCTGCCTTTATCGCTCACCAGAGGATCACTGTTAAGGGGGGAATGGGTGCTGTGTCTGGGTCTGAGCCTGTCTGGCAGGATGCTGGGCTCAGTTCTCTCCAGCATCTGTAGGTCAGTAGGGGGTAGGTCCTCACTGGCATCACCACGTGTCTTTAGTCAGGCTGTTCCTCATTTGAGTGGCCACGTCTAGCCCCTCATTCGGGCTGCCTCTCATCTCTCACCGATTCAGGGGGTCACAGACACTGTGTTAAGTGGTCTGGGTTTGCGTTTCCCTTCAGGGTCTGCGGTGCATTATCTCTGGTTCATGGTTACCAGGCACAGGATGGGCAGGGATCACTGGGCCTGGTTCATCTCACACCCTCCCCGGGGGATGTAGTTGTGGAGAGCTGCGGGTCCTAGTCCCAGCCGGGTGGCCACGGATCAGCACTTGGCCACAATTTCCATGCCACATTCACAGGGGCTCAGGGTTGTTTCCCACCGCAGGTTCACCCTTTGTTCTCCCACCACAGAGCACATTCCTCTCTGGTCGGGTGGTTTCCATTGGGTCAGTACGTGATTGGGTTAGGTTAGGTTAATTCTGGCTTGCATCTATTATCGTCATTTAGGGCATTCGTCGTGGTGTTACAGGTGGATTCCTCTTCATTCAGGAACGGCATGGTGGGTTCTGTCATCTTTTTGCTCAAGAGTCTTAGTTAGTGGGTTACATACTAGGATCTGTCACGTCTACGGATCCATACAGGCTGAGGTTTCGTCTTTAATTGGTTGTATTTGCAATCTTCTCGCCTGTACATTCATACGTCATACGTTGCACGTCACGTACATTCCTATTTTCTGCCTACCACGGTCTGTAGGTACTAAGCCCTGAGTGTTCGTTTTTAATTACCTGTTCAGCGCCACAGGTTGCTCTGGCTCACGCTACACTCACACAGGGGGTCATGGTCATTAGTGTCTCTTACGCGCGCATGTTCATTTGTTGCCAGCACCACTCACCATTTTATTAGTGAAGGTAGGGTTGTTTGGGTCGGGGTGGAGTTGACTTATCAATTGATTTTTTCCACAGATTGGATCATGCCGCATGTCTCTGAAAGTGACGAGTTTGCTTTCATTCCTTCCACTCCGGCTAGGGGCTCGGAGCACGGCAGCACTCCATCCTTGAGGAACTGGACCATACCCAAACTCATTGCTGAGCTCCGTTGCAGGGGCATTCCTTTCCCGGCCACGGCCAGGAAAGCAGAGTTATTCAGACTTGTATTTCCGGTCCCTTCTCAGCCTCAGCCATCCACCAGCGTGGAACATGCATCTCTCCACTTCTGTCCAGCTGCTGCAGGACAGAATGGATGTGCTGGAGGCCCGTCCAGCACTACAGCTGCGGTAGGAGAGACTGTGTATACCCTGACTAAAATGGCTATGGCTATACCTCCAGCCTTGCTGCTCCCCCCAGCGCCAGTGATCCCGAGACCCCCTGAACCCTTTCCACCCACGGATGACAAAATGGTAACCCCCCTTCACCTCTCAGGTTCTCTCATGGACAACAACACTCTGTGTGGCTGGGGAAGCCTGCACCTATCTCTCTACAACCGCAGCCTCCTCTCCTTACTATAACTTTTGTTTGTCCTCCGCGGGAGGAATAATCACCATGTCCTAAGACTGCTGGGCAATCAAGATCCCCATGGGGAGGGTACACGTGAGTTGTCATTCCAATGGCCCGGTCAGCGGGTGGAGGGGGGGCGGTTTAATTCAAATGCCAATGTTATCTATTGAGTGATGTCAGATGGACTGGGTTTCTCTGCTCTGGGCTGGGTTTAATTGTAGAGATGTTACATACACCCTGTAAGATGTGGTAGTAAGATACAGTCGCAGCCTGTCCAGACAGGGGGGATATGGGGGCAGGAAATAGAGGAAAAATAGATGTCACGCGCGGCGGTCTCCCCCTCCTCCTGGTCCCCTGATGACCTCCTCCAGGTCACACAACAACACCTATCGGTGTACCTGCCCCGCCGGGCCTCGCCCGTTGATGGGAGGAGGGGGGCCCCGCCTGTGTGCCTTGGGACCTGATTCATTTAATTTCTGTTATGTTTTTGTTTTCATTGCCAGCCAGCGCATATATTGAATAAGTTACAATACCACCGTTGGTAAGTTTAGAATGTTATTGATGCTTATTAGCTCTTAAAGTATTCCTCCCTCATATGTACACTGTGCATGTTCACACAGTCATTTATCAAGAGCTCACACCCTCACATACACCTAAGGTCTGGGGGCCTGGGAAGGACAGGGTGCCCTCCCGATAGTGATGGACGAACTTCTGACGGGACATTTCGCAATCACGATCCGCAAACGTGCCCAAATGTTCACGAACCGCAGGTTCACGGCGGGCCCCATTCATTTTAATGGCAGGCGAACATTAAAAACCACCAGGTCATATTTGCAGCCACAAAATACTTACTAGCTGTGCACACATAGTCCCACAACATGGACACTGACATACCAGAAGTATTAAGTGAATCTGGGATCGACAACGACAAGCATTCTTTTTTTATCTGTGAAATTATGTCAATTCAGGAGCGCATGAAGGCCATGGAGGAGAGGCAAGGTCAGGCCAGGCTATGAAGGGGGTGCAGGAGATGATCAGTGCCACAGTCAGGGCAGCGCAGTCCTGTGCCAGTGTCCCAGTGTGCCAACCTGTGCTTGAGCCCCTGACCCCTCCCTCTGCCCTGCCCTTACCCCCACCTATGCAGGGCTCCACTGCGGTGGTCCGGAGGTGCCAGTCCAGTGCTGATCCTCAGCCATGGTGCTGGCACTACCTGCTGATTGGCTTCTCCGCTGCTATCTCCCTTACTGACACCAGCACCGAGATAGAGAGCACTGACACCAGCACCGAGATAGAGAGCACTGACACCAGCACCGAGATAGAGAGCACTGACACCAGCACCGCGATAGAGAGCACTGACACCAGCACCGCGATAGAGAGCACTGACACCAGCACCGAGATAGAGAGCACTGACACCAGCACCGCGATAGAGAGTACTGACACCAGCACCGCGATAGAGAGCACTGACACCAGCACCGCGATAGAGAGCACTGACACCAGCACCGCGATAGAGAGCACTGACACCAGCACCGAGATAGAGCGCACTGACACCAGCAACTCGCTGCGGGACCCAAAAATATGACACCGCTCAACCTCTTCAAACAGGAGGGTACAGGCAAATAGTACGGTGTGCTTTTTTTCTACAAGTGAGCCAAAGGTAGAAAAAAGGTCAGTGTGCTAGATTATATAAATCGTTTATAGAGTTATGTATATACATGGTCTACTGGTCACATGTGTTGAATTCCTCCGAGATCCATGCCTCATTCATTTTTATAAATGAGGTAGTCAACACTGTCGTGAGCTAGGCGAGTGCGCTCATCCGTCGCGATCCATCATAGAGAGCACTGACACCAGCACCGCGATAGAGAGCACTGACACCAGCACCGCGATAGAGAGCACTGACACCAGCACCGAGATAGAGAGCACTGACACCAGCACCGCGATAGAGAGCACTGACACCAGCACCGCGATAGAGAGCACTGACACCAGCACCGCAATAGAGAGCACTGACACCAGCACCGAGATAGAGAGCACTGACACCAGCACCGAGATAGAGAGCACTGACACCAGCACCGAGATAGAGAGCACTGACACCAGCAACTCGCTGCGGGACCCAAAAATATGACACCGCTCAACCTCTTCAAACAGGAGGGTACAGGCATATAGTACGGTGTGCTTTTTTTCTACAAGTGAGCCAAAGGTAGAAAAAAGGTCCGTGTGCTAGATTATATAAATTGTTTATAGAGTTATGCATATACATGGTCTACTGGTCACATGTGTTGAATTCCTCCGAGATCCATGCCTCATTCATTTTTATAAATGAGGTAGTCAACACTGTCGTGAGCTAGGCGAGTGCGCTTATCCGTCACGATCCCCCCTGCTGCGCTGAACGTCCTTTTGGTCAGGACACTGGACGAGGGGCAAGCCAACAGTTCCATTGCAAATTGTGCAAGCTCTGGCCAGAGGTCAAGCCTGCCCACCCAGTAGTCCAGGGGTTCATCCGTCTCAGAGCGTCCACATCGGCTGTTAACCCAATGTAGTCGGACACCTGTTGGTCTAGGCAATCCCTGATGATGGATCCGGATGACACCTGTCGTGGGTCGGCTGAAAGAATGATCTCATATCAGAAGTGACTAACACATCTTCAAACCGCCCTCTTCTTGCAGGCGCTGTTGGATTGGTACCCGCAACTCTTTCTCTGGGAGTGGAAACTCCTCTGCCAGCGCACACAAAAAAGCAGAATGCAGCATTTCTCTAAGCAAGGCCTGGAAGTGCTCCATTCTGACAGCCCTCTGTGATGGTGGTAAAATTTCCGCCATTTTTTGCTTATACCGGGGGTCTTAGTACATTGCCACCCAGTACTGGTCCTTGGCCTTTATGCTTTTTATATGGGGGTCCCTCTTAAAACACTGGAGTATGAAGGCCCCCATTTGCACTAAACTGGAAGCAGTGTGGTGGCCTGGTTCCTGCTCATCATCCAGGATAATGTTGTCCAACTCTTTCTCCTCCCCCCATCCACGAACAATAACAGGGATCCCAGAAAGGTTTAAAGCATGCTCTTCTTGCTCCTCCTCATCCGCCCCGGCACCATCCTCCTCTGACTCCTCTTCAGACTCCTGTTGTTGACTTGTCTCGGATAGAGTAGCCCCCCTGGGAATTCATCCAGCATTGTGACTTCCTCATCTTCCTGATCCTGCTCCTCGACGGCTTGATCAATGACACGACGCAATGCACGCTTCATAAAGAAGGTACAATGTCACTGATGGCACCATGGCTGCGACTGACCAGTTTGGTGATCTCATCAAGTCTGCATGCGTCGCGCATGAGCAGCCACTGGCGCTGTAAAAAAAACAAGCTCCCAGAACCTGTTCGGCCGCAGAATTCGTACAGGTAGTCGTTAACTGTACGTTTATGCTGGAGCAGCCTATCAAGCATATACAAGGTTGAGTTCCATCGCGTCGGGCAATCACAAATAAGATGTCTGAGTGACAGATTGTGTCGTCGCTGAATGTCAGCAAGGCGAGCCATGGCCGTGTAAGATCTTCTGAAATGGGCCGAGATTTTCCTTGACTGCCACAAGATGTCCTGGACCCCAGGGTATTTGACAACGAAACGCTGCACGACCAAGTTTAAGACGTGTGCCATGCATGGCACATGTGTACCTTTGCCCTGTTTCAACGCGCTCAGCAGATTGGCACCGTTGCCGCACACCACTTTACCAACTGTCAAATTGAGCGGTGTTAGCCACTGATCTGCCTGTGAACGCAAAGCTGAAAGGAGTGTAGGGCCAGTGTGGCTCTTGGCTTCCAGGCACAACAGACGCAGCACAGCATGGCAACGTCTCACCTGGCATGTCGAATAGGTTCTGGAGATCTTGGGCGGCGCAGTGGAAGAGACGGTAGCAGCGGAAAAGGAGGAGTCAGCCGAGGAGGAGAGGGAGGATGGAGTAGGAGGAGAAGAAGAGGCAGGCCTGCATGCAATCCGTGGCGGTAAAACCAAATCTCCACGGGTGCCACGGGTGCCACGGGTTACATGCTTGACGGTCGTCAGAAGGTCCACCCAGTGGGCAGTAAAAGTTATATACCTTCCCTGCCCGTGTTTGCTAGACCAGGTGTCTGTAGTCAGATGTATCTTGGCACCGACACTGTGTGCCAGAGATACATTCACTTGCTGCTGAACATGGCCATATAGCTCTGGGATGCCCTTCTGTGAGAAATACTTCCTTCCTGGGACCTTCCATTGTGGTGTTCCAATGGCCACAAATTTTCGAAAGGCCTCCGAGTCCACCAGTTTATATGGCAGTAGTTGGCGGACTATCAGTTCTGACAAGCCAGCGGTCAACCGTTGGGCAAGAGGGTTATCCTGCGTCATAATTTTATTATGCTTGAACATTTGGCCCACGGAAGCTTGCCTTTTTCCAGAAAAATGTGGGGACGGCATGATGGAAGGTGGAGTGGAGGACAATTCTGAGGAGAGAGGAGAAGTAGAAGTAGAAGAGGCTGGACGGTGAGAGCCTGGAGTGTGGCTTTGTGGGTTCTGAGGGCATTGCTCCCACTGGGCTCGGTGATGGCAGTTCATGTGCCTTCTTAAGGCGGTCGTCCCTTGGTGAGTGTTGGGCTTGCGTTGACTGCAAAGGCTGCAGATGGCAACACTATTGTCAGCAGCGGACACGTTAAAAAAAGCCCACACTGCAGAGCCATGTGCCGGCATCCTGGAAGCGCCAGATGTGACCGTACATGGTTGATGCCTCGCTCCTGATACATTAGCAGTCTGGTTTGTCCCTCCTGTGCAATGTAAGTTCCGCCTGCTTCTCCTCCCTATCTGCTGGTCCATCTCTCCCTCTGAACTCCCCTCCTCTTTCTCTCTTGTGGGCACCCACGTGACGTTCCTAGACACCTCATCATCAACGTCACCTTCCCCACCACTATAATTAGAAATCTCGGAGTAGGCAGCAACAGCGGGGACCAACCTCCTTGGGCTGATCTGGGTACTGTCGTCAGACTGCTGAGTGGCGGTTGTTGCTACCTCCTCTTCCTGATCCAATTCCAAGAATGGCTGTGCATCGGAAATGTCTTGTGATGATTTTTTAAATGACCCTGTGACAAAAGTCTCTAGAGAAGTGCAGTATATGTGGAAGAAGGTATATAACACCCCGCTTCAATCTGTCGTTTTGTGGGGCCACTGGTCTATCACACCAGTTATAATACTTTTTTCTAATTGCGTTTGTCACTCTTTGTAGTACCACTCAGCAGTCACAATGCTGCACAGTAGAAATGCACTATACTATGTGCAAAGTGAGTACTAAAGCGCTGATAGGAGAATAAAAGTATTAAAAATGTTTTAGAAAACCAAATAAAATAGATAAGATGACCAAATGATATGCTGCACCATTAAAGTGTGTCCTACACTTAAAAGAATAAGCAAATAAATACTAGAGAATAAATAGTGCGCAATATCAACCTTAGTCTATTTAGATCAGCAGGTGAGGTTAAAAGACAAATGTCATGGTATAATAAAATATATAAGTGCTTGCGTGACAATCCCAGGTGCACAAAAATATATATATAAACTTCAAGTTACAATGAGGTTGTGACCAATTTAATAAATAAATAAATACACAATGTGTTGAAAATAAATACAATGTGTTTTAAATAAATAAAGTGCTTCAAAATGTGAGTAAAAACAAGTATGTATTATAATGTGTCAAATAAAGGAAATATCCAATTTATGCCAGTGATGCATATGGGGATATGTAAATTCCAAAAGCCAATACAGGCTTGACCTGATGGATTAGCTAATTACTTGATGAATTAATGGGTAAACGGCCGCCAGTTAAATATTATATTAATCCCATAGGTGATAGCAGTCCATTAAATGAGTTAGATAATTAATGAAATAACTCTTCACATCCACTAATGATATCCGGGACACAATTAGAAATGCTAGAGAAAAAAAAAAAAAAAAAAAGGAGAGAGAGAAAACAAGAAACTTCCCTTTATGCTGGGAATGTAGGGCTTTTTTCCTTTTGGTTCCTCCTGATATCTTGCTCCGGTATGATATAAAAGAGAAAAAGACACAAACAAAAAACCATTGCGCAGCGCTCTATTCAACCATCAAACAAAGAAGATCTTTTAGGTGGTTGCCTACAGCTATACAACTCACATGTACCCAGTAGGTGTTTGCGCGTTCAAATCCTGCTAATGGTCAGGCTCAGATAGGGGGCTGTCAGCCCTTTCCTCCTCACTGTGCTGTGCTGTGCTTAGCACTGTCACTTGGGCTCCTCCTCCCGACGCGTGTCATCACAGGTCACGTGACTTTCTCAAAGGAATCACTATATAAGCACTATACTATGCTTTCTGTATTTGAAAGTATTTTATACGTGTATTACACCCCTATATACTGCACACCAAATAGTGCACCTATACCAGTCCTTAAAAGGACTTTTGTGGACCTATATTCATTAGCGATTTGTGTCGCTACAGTCTGTCCCTGTGACACACAGCAACCTCTCCCTACACTGACAAAAGAGCTGCAAAAAACGCTCAGCAGTCACAATGCTGCACAGTAGAAATGCACTATAATATGCTTTCTATATTTGAAAGTATATTATATGTGTATTACACCCCTATATACTGTACCTATACCAGTCCTTAAAAGGACTTTTGTGGACCTAATAGTAGCTAGCTAGTGAATTATAGACTGTCCCTGCTCCAAACAGCAAATTCTCCCTACACTGAGAAAAGACACCTGCAGAATCGCTCAGCACTGCAGTGAACTATAATATGCTTTCTATATTTGAAAGTATATTATAAGTGTATTACACCCCTATATACTGTACACCTATACCAGTCCTTAAAAGGACTTTTGTGGACCTAATAGTAACTAGCTAGTGAATTACAGACTGTCCCTGCTCCAAACAGCAAACTCTCCCTACACTGAGAAAAGACCTCTGCAGAAACGCTCAGCACTGCAATGAACTATAATATGCTTTCTATATTTGAAAGTATATTATAAGTGTATTACACCCCTATATACTGTACACCTATACCAGTCCTTAAAAGGACTTTTGTGGACCTAATAGTAGCTAGCTAGTGAATTACAGACTGTCCCTGCTCCAAACAGCAAACTCTCCCTACACTGACAAAAGACAGAATGTAAAATGGCAGCCAGATCAGGTCTATTTATAAGGTAGGGGGTATGTCCATGTGCTGAAATGTCTCAATTGGCTGTCCTGTACCCCATGATGGATGTGTCATGGGTCAAAGTTCTTCACAATGTAAAAGAATATGGCCACCGCGAACAGCGCCATAAGTCCGCCGGTTAGGCGGATCGCGAACGAGCAAAGTTTGCCGCGAACTGACAGCCGGGCGAACCGCAAGGCCATCTCTACCTCCCGATGGTCCTTGCTAGACACACCTCCACATAGGTAAACGTCCTCCCAGCTGGGCCTGGCAGACTTTAGAACAGCAGATTTGCTGTAACCTTATAAATCCGACACTGCTGGACAGTGAACTTTGGGAACAACCCATCTCCCGAGTCACCATCGAGAGCCCACTCTCTTTTATCTCCAGTAAGCCCCCCTTTAATTTCTGCCCCACCCCCCGTCCCCTCACGATCATGGACGTGCTCCAGGTTGTTACATTAAATGCCAAGGGGCTTAACGTACCAGAGAAGAGGCGAATGTTGTTAAATCATATGAAACGCATGAAAGCGGATAGTGTCTTGATTCAGGAAACACACTTCCGAGAAAATAAATTCCCAATTTTAAAGAACAGGTTCTACCCGACGGTGTACCACTCAACCCACTCAGAAGCCAAATTCCGAGGGGTCTCCATTCAAATCGCAGCAAAAATCCCGTGGACTCTGCTTGACGTGAGAACAGACCCGGGATTCTTATTTCTTAAGGGGCTGATTGGGGATGTGAAGGTGACTATTGCGAGCCTCTATGCCCCAAACAGTCAACAAGATTCTTTTATTAAAAAGCATCTAGAAATACTCCAGAACTTTTCAGAAGGCCAACTTATCATAGGAGGTGACTTTCCCCTGCTCCCCACAGAAGACACCTCGACGGGCACATCCTCAACCTCCAGAAGTGCGTGTAAGGTAATCCACACAGCACTTCATGCCGCATGGCTAGTAGACGTCTGGCGCCTTGTTCACCCCAGCGAACGGGACTACACTTTTTTTTCTCGCACACACCAAGTATATTCACGCATAGATCACTTCTTAGTACCGCACAACCAACTTCAGGCAGTCAAAGACACGACCATAGGGTCCATTACCTGGTCAGACAATGCCCCGGTCACCATGCAATACGCACTGACTGACTTTCACAAGAGACAGAAGAAACCATGGAGACTCAACGAGAGCCTCCTCCAGGACCCAGAAGTCTTGGCAGATGTCATAAAAGAAATCACCCACTATTTTAACACCAACAGTACAGCCAATTGTGACATGGGACTCGTGTGGGAAGCGCACAAAGCGGTGATACACGGAGTGCTAATTAAGCATGGTGCGAGGATTAAAAGACAGAAAACTGCCCAGTTTACAACATTACTTGACAAACTCCAATAATTAGAAGCCAAACACAAACAGACAGCGACCAGAGCATTGGGGGGCGAGTTAGATACAGTACTCATGCAGATTACCAACCTACTCCATTTCAAAGCCAAAGCGGCACTCAAATTTCACGCAGGAAGATATACGAGTCAGGAAATAAATGTGGCAAACTGCTTGCACAATCTCTACGGTCTCAGACATCGGCCTCCTACATACCGTATATACATTACCCTACAGGACAGAAAGAATCCCTACCACAACAAATAACCCAAGTCATACTATGAGTCCCTGTACAATTTGAACGTGGAAAAACCCCCTCCGGAATGTATAACGAAATACATAGCTGACTCCATAATGCCCACCCTACCGACTGAAACACGTGACCTTCTAGATGAACCCATAATCCTGACGGACATACAGTTGGCAATAGGAAACACTAAAGAGAACAAGGCCCCAGGACCAGATGGACTCATGATCCAATATTTCAAGACTCTACTTCCATCACTAGGAAATCACTTAGTCAAACTTCTTAATGGCCTTAGTAAGGGGAGCAGCTTACACGACACTACGTTTCAGGCCCAAATAGCAGTGATTCCTAAGGAAGGGAAGGGAAGGACCTGGCCCAATGTGGGAGCTACCGCCCTATATCCTTACTGAACACAGACCTTAAGTTGTTCACTAAAATAATAGCCTCTAGACTCCAGCTCCACATACCCTGCTTAATACATTTGGACCAAGTGGGCTTTGTCCCAACTAGGGAAGCTAGGGACAATACCACTAAAGTCTTGAACCTGATTCACCAAGTCACCCTGACAAACACACCAAGTGTCTTTCTTAGCACTGACGCTGAGAAAGCCTTCGATAGGGTAAACTGGGCTTTTATGTTTGCCACACTGAAACATATAGGTCTAGGCAGTAATATGTTGAAGTGGATCTCAGCAGTGTACACGAGGCCGACGGCAAGGGTTAGAGCCAATGGAGTACTCTCAGACCCTTTTTCAATAACGAACGGGACACGTCAGGGATGCCCACTCTCACCCCTCATATTTGCACTATCCCTTGAGCCCTTTGTATGCCACGTAAGACAAAATCAAAACATTACGGGAATCGCGATCAACCAAACCCAATATAAGGTATCCACCTACGCTGATGACCTCATGTTTTCCCTCTCAAACCCGACAGTCTCCCTCCCAAACCGCCTACGATAATTTACACTATACGGCACACTCTCCAATCTAAAAATCAACTTTGCCAAATCTGAAGCAATGGGTGTGAACATTCTGATAACACAAATTACACACCTCCAGTCCAGCTTTAAATTGAAATGGACAAATACTGCTAAGTACTAGGGCACATACATCCCCCAAACGCCCTCGAAATTGTACAAACTCAGCTTTCCCCCCCTCTTAAAGAGAATAAAAGCACTACTAAACAAATGGCAAACTGGTTTACACTCCTAGGCCGATGCAATATTTTGAAAATGATGATACTCCCGAAATTTCTCTACTTAATACAGGCTCTGCCCATACATATCCCAACCACCTACTTTAATCAAGTACAATCAGCATTTACGGACTTCGTTTGGGCTAAGAAAAGACCTAGACTAGCTAACACATTGCTCGTCCTACCCAAAATGCACAGGGGTTTGGCACTTCCCAATATCCGTGCTTACTATTAAGCTGTACACCTAGTGAGACTCAGGCCCCTTTCACACTGTGGCGGTTTGCAGGTGCTATTGCGCTAAAAATAGCGCCTGCAAACCGACCCGAAACAGCTGCTGCTGTCTCTCCAGTGTGAAAGCCCGAGGGCTTTCACACTGGAGCGGTGCGCTTGCAGGACGCTGAAAAATGTCCTGCAAGCCGCATCTTTGGTGCGCTGTAGGAGTGGTATATTTACCGCTCCTATACCACCCCTTCCCATTGAAAACAATGGGGCAGCGTTCCGAACCCGTCCGCAAAACGCCGCTGCAGCGGCCGTTTATGCGGGAGGTATTAACCCTTTTTCGGCCGCTCGCGGGGGTAAAACCGCCCCGCTAGCGGCCGAATAGCGCCGCTAAAAAAAAACGGTAAAGCGGCGCTTAATATATCGCCACTTTACCGCCAGCGCAGCCAGCGACCCAGTGTGAAAATAGCCTCATAGATTGGTGCCGGCACCAGGAGTCCAAATTGTGGACTCAATTGGAGCAGGCACAAAGCACAGTTCCCCTCCACGGCACCCCATGGCGTTACTCGGGATTACCGCCAGAGGTCAGACAACACCCATTAATTGGCAACACGTCACGGATCTGTGCCCGACTCATAGCCCAGACATCCCTCTCTTCCTTGAACTCACCTTTATACCCCATATTGGGAAACCCACTATTCACACCAGGTATACGAGACGAGCCCTTTCGAAATTTAGCCGACTCGGGCAAGAATCAAGCCTCCCACTTTAGCTCTGGAGGACTTGGGAAATCAGCGACAGAACTCTCAGACCCCACAGGCCCATTCCGTCTAGATTTTATGAGATCATTCCAGTTAAGCCACTTTCTTAGCCCCATCCATCCTCCTATGGACAGTGACCAAACGCTCACAACACTAGAGGAAATCTGTACTACCACGGGGAACCTACCACACACACTCACTGACCTACACCCTTATAAATACACCCCAAAAGATTTTACACCTCCGGGACTGCTTAAATGGGAAGAGGAATTAGGGATCCAATTCAATTCCACCAAGACACAACATGTTCTTAGATATACACATAAATCCTCCATCTGTACCAAGATCCAAGAAACCAACTATAAAATCCTCTCACGGTGGTATAGGACCCCAACATACTACACAAAGTATTTCCAGCAACATCAGACCAGTGCTGGCGCTGCCAAGCAGATAAGGGGACTTTATTACACATTTTTTGGTCCTGCCCCAAAATGACGCACTTTTGGAAAGTGGTACGCGAGACAACCCAAAAACGTACTGAACGAACCATTACAGACGACCCAGCATTTTTCCTCCTACATGCCTCCAATATCCCTGACAGAATTTACAAGAAATCAGTGATCCGTCACCTACTAGACTCTGCATCCCACTCTCCTGGAAATCTGCTCTCCCGCCAACCATTGACTTATGGCTCCAGAAGGTGAAGGACATGAGGAAAATGGAAGACCTTATCCTTACAGCTCAAAAAAGACAGGAAACATTTACCAAAACATGGCAACTATGGACTACGTTCATGTACTCAGACAAAGGCCAAGCCTTGAGAAGGTCCAAGGCCACCACATGATACCTAAAATTTAAAAGGCCCAGGCTTTGAGAACCCCAAGAAGAAACACATCACCACATAGCTATGATCCGTCATGAACTTCGCATTGCTCCATGGTCGTGGGTGGCACCCCCCCCCCTTCCCACTTCTCTCCCTTTCCTCCCATCCAATCTATTACCCCTTCTTACTCTATCTTTCAACTCCTTCTTTCTCTATTCCACTCTGGGGGGCCACGAGCAGGGGGGAAACAAAAATTTAAAAAAATGAATGGGGACGGGACCCATAGGACGGTAATACCCCATAAGTCATACAATACTACATGCTCTATACTACGTGCAGGGGAGGGGTAATTAAACCCCCCCCCCCCCCCCCCCATATACAGAGATCTCCAGAAACGACTTTTACACGATACACCCCCTCTATCCCCAGGGTACATGGGAGAAGATATTTAGTCTCAAACACAACATTTGCCTGTGATCTGTTGTCTATTGACTCCAAGAAATAGTTAAATGGAGAGATGTTGATGCAACATATGTTATATTTTCTATGATCACGATTTGTATTGTACGATGTTTTGTAATATGTCGGTTCCTGTGCGCCTTGTTCCTGAAATAAAAAAAAAAAAGAAAAGTGGGAAATACATTTTTTTTTAGAAAGAAAGAGTTTTTCTTAGGTGGAAAGGCAGGCTGTTGTTGCTGCTAAAAAGTGACATGGATTTCAGGTAGCCCAACCTCTTATGGGAGTGCTTAGTGGCAACAACGGTCCACGCCCTCCACACACATCCATGCCACTGTGCTCATGGAAAGCAAGAAGACAAAGTGGGTAGTCCACCTAAGAAAAACTCTTCTTGCATTTTCCACTTTTTTCAATCCTCACATTTTTCCTGGGTATAAAGCTCAACCCCCTGCCCAAACACGGGACCAATTTTAATATATAAATAAGTCACTTCCCATAAGGCAGCATGCTCCTTTTTTCCCTCACTGCTCAGCCGATTACGGAACTGTTTAAAGCAAGAATTCACCTTGCTGGATTCATGTGGCCTATCTGCATAGGTTCAGCCTCTCCTGTGACAAAGCTCTTTCTGTACAGGTTGTAAAGCTCCTATAAGGAAGCCTCCCCATGTCCAAGTAATGGGGTTGAAGGGTGCTAGTCTCTGGAGTTAGGGAGCATCCTTATGATACACATTTCAGGAGAATTCTCTTGTTTAGCTTAAGGTGCGGTTGCAGCGGAGGTTGTTCAGGAGGAAAGTGCTATACTTTTGCCCCGGATTGAGTTCTGACCACCAGGGGTGCTATTTGGCCTACTTCCTTCTTCCAAGATGGCTCCTGGTGAATTCACAGGGGCAAGCTGTGGGCTGACCTATCCAAGATGGCGCCCGGCGGACTTCTGGGTTGGCGAAGGAGCATCAATATGGCGGCAGGGTGACTTCCGGATCACCATAAATAAGCAGCTGGAGGTTCGATGACCACCCGGTGGCAAAGCAACTTAATTGGGAAGCACCTGCAGCTAGGAGGACCCTCCCCCATCACCTTATAGGCGACCAGCATGTACAGCATAGTGCACAAGGCCGGAGGTTCAGAGACATGCTGTGTTAGGTAAGAGATCGAGCAGTTGCCACACTATGGGGGTTATTTACTAAAGGAAAATCCACTTTGCACTACAAGTGCAAAGTGCACTTTAAATTGCACTGAAAGTGCACTTGGAAGTGCAGTCGCTGTAGATCTGAGGGGGGCATGCAAAGAAAATAAAAACCAGCATTTTAGCTTGCACATGATTGGATGATAAAATCTGCAGAGCTTCCCCTCATTTCAGATCTACTCCTCAGATCTACTCCTCAGATTTACAGCGACTGCACTTCCAAGTGCACTTTGCACTTGGAGTGCAAAGTGGATTTGCCTTTTGTAAATAACCCCCTATGTTATGGGATGTAAACCTTTAGGTTGACAGGCATTTATTTTACAGTGTAATACCTGCCAGTGCCGTGTTGAGACTAGTCTGGTTAGAGGCAGGCCATCCACTGTTTGTGCTTTCTTAGATCAAGCTGTTTGATGTGCTTAGTGTGTTGTTATTGTTTGCAGCCTCTTAAAGAAACAGCTATGAGCTCTCCCAGAAACCCTCATAAGGTGAGGGTCAGGTAAGTAATGTGACAGAGGGAGGCTCTGTCCCTGTAAGAATATAGAAAAGTGTGACAAAGGATTGACATTTAGGGTTAATGCGAGGTTCAGAACTATCAGTGGAGAAAGCTGTATTTTTGTCTTTCTCCAGATTCTATAGTTCTGAATCAGAACATTAACCACTTCAGCCCCGGAAGCATTTACCCCCTTCCTGACTAGAGCACTTTTTGCGATTCGGCACTGCGTCGCTTTAACTGACAATTGTGCAGTCATGCAACATGGCTCCCAAAGAAAATGTATGTCCTTTTTTTCCCACAAATAGAGCTTTCCTTTGGTGGTATTTGATCACCTCTGCGGTTTTTATTTTTTGTGCTATAAACAAAAAAAAAGAGCGTCAATTTAAAAAAAAAAAAACGCATTCTTTTTTACTTTTTGCTATAATAAATATCCCCCAAAAATATAAAAAAAAAATGTTTTTCCTCAGTTTAGGCCGATATGTATTCTTCTACATATTTTTGGTAAAACAAAATTGCAATAAGCATTTATTGATGGTTTTGCGCAAAAGTTATAGCGTCTACAAAATAGGGGATAATTTTATGGCATTTTTATTAATATTATTTTTTTTTACTAGTAATGTCGGCGGTCATCGATTTTTATCCTGACTGCGACATTATGGCGGACACATCGGACAATTTTGACACATTTTTGGGACCATTGGCATTAATACAGCGATGAATGCTATAAAATTGCATTGATTACTGTAAAAATGTCACCTGCAGTGAAGGGGTTAACCACTAGGGGGCGGGGAGGGGTTAAGTGTGTCCCGATGACAGGGAGCAGACGATCAGTGTCCTGTCACTAGGCAGAATGGGGAGATGCTGTTTACATCGGCATCTCCCCGCTCTTCAGCTCCATGACACCATCGCGGGTATCCCTGCGCCGATTGAGTCCGCGGGTCCCCCAGGCTCGGTCAAGGAGCTCGTGGCAGGCGTTCGCCGCCAGCGGCGTGCACGTGCACGGTGGAAAATTCAAAGTAGCGTATGTGTACGTTACTTTGCCCAGCCGTGCCATTCTGCTGACCTATATTTGCTGACAGCGGTCGGCAAGTGGTTAAATCATGTGTCCGGGTTTTGCTAAACACCTGCAACCTGTCTGACTACACAGGTGTGCAGGGTCATTATATACTCATTATATACTCAGGTCAGGTTATATACTCAGAAATGCTCAGGGCTTCCAGTTTGGAGACCGCTCCCAGTGTGGAAAACAGAAGGACTCACCCGGGGTCAGGGGGTCCCAGCCAGAAGCTACAAGACAGAGGTCTCTTCGAGGGGACAAAGGACACAGCCAGAAGCCAGGAGACAGCAGGTCTGGAGAACCCCAATCTTTAGGAAAGAGGTGGGCCATGCAGCAAGGCGCTGCGACTGAAGGCTAGAGTGTTCCATTGGTGTTGAATGACACAGTCAAAAGGACTAGTAAGAGGTGCAGCAGTGCTGCTAACAAGTAAGCCAGATGGCTCTGTATTTTTGTTAATGCATGTTATGTGGAAGAAACGCCTGTGTGGGCAACTGATGTACAAGTGAACTTTTAATTTATTAAATAAAAGTGGGCTGCCATGCCCTAAAAATACAGTTTAGACTGGCGCAACTCCTTGCAAATGCACCTGCTGCTTGAGTTTAATCACCCCAATCTCACATATTGGTGGAGGACGTGGGCAAGATGGTGGAGTTCCGGATCCTTGCACACCAGAATAGTGAGTTAGCCAGTAACTGTATATGCTCTGCAGTGTGTGCAGCATTGCATGTTTCTCAGCTCTTAAAGAGACAGTACTCCAGATTAAACTGTGCAAGTGTGCTGTAGCTGTGCAGCGGAGTGACTGTAAAGATGGGGTGGTCAAAACGTAATGTTTGCTAAGATGAGAGACAGAACTCTATGGTTAGAGGGGTTGTTACCGACAGGACAAGCCTCATACATGCCTGAACAGAGCAGGAGACTGCTGCTGTTACCTATAGCAATAATGCTGAGATTGGAATAGCTGACTTCATACAGCCCATGTTGCCTACTGAGGACATTGAGAACTTTCTTGGTAAGTTTGAGAGAGTTGCTGCATGGCATTCCTGGCCTAGGAACCGCTGGTCGGAGCTATTGCAACCTATGCTAGTAATGGAGTTCCAGGTGAATTAGAGGTTAATGGGTCAAGGCCCGGATGACTATGACACGTACAAGGCACAGATTATGCATGGAGAAGAGATCAAGCGAGAATGGAAACGTCAGCATCTCTCAGGTGAATGAAATTACCACATGGAGAGCTCTGACAAAGAATGGTGGCAAGCACGGTGCTTGCAGTGCTGTGAATGGGGCCATGCTGTTGCTGAGCGTGGCGGGTCTCAGGATGCTACACCAGGTAATCCAGAGGAGCGGAAGTCTAGGACTACTTGCCCTGATGTTATGTGATGCAAAAGTGTCTGTTGTAGCCCCTGGCAACCGTGAAGAAAATTTTGTTCAGCCTGCAGGGAGTGAGAGCACAAGAAACCGGTGGTATCATGCTATGACTGCTTGTGTGAAGTGGTCAGCCCAGAAAAGAGGGCACAGTATCCAGCATCCTGCAAGGGGTATGACCAGTTTAAAGCAGAACTTGCAGCAAGCTTGAGGACTGTTAAGACTTGTCTCCATGCAATGCCCTTTGTAGCAGAGAGGCAAGGGTTAAAGCTAAAGGCAAGGGTTAAAGCTAAACATGATGGTGTGGTGTGTACTAACAAGTCTGAGAATGGTGATATAGTGCTTACGGAAAGTATTCACAGTGCTTCACTTTGTCCACATTTTGTTATGTTACAGCCTTATTCCAAAATGTATTAAATTCATTATTTTCCTCAAAATTCTACAAACAATACGCCATATTGACAACGTGAAAGAAGTTTGTTTGAAATCTTTGCAAATTTATTAAAAATAAATAACGAAAAGCATCACATGTACTTAAGTATTCACAGCCTTTGCTCAATACTTTGTTGAAGCTCTTTTGCCACCAATTATAGCCTTAAGTCTTTTTGAGTATGATGCTACAAGCTTGGCACACCTATTTTAGGGCAGTTCTCACATTCTTCTTTGCAGGGCCTCTCAAGCTCCATCAGGTTGGATGGGGAGTGTCGGTGCCCATCCATTTTTCTGTACCCTTCCCCAGATCTGTGCCTCGTCACAATCCTGTCTTGGAGGTCTGCAGACAATTCCTTGGACTTCATGGCCTGGTTTGTGCTCTGACATGCACTGTTAACTGTGGGACCTTATATAGACAGGCATGTGCCTTTCCAAATCATGTCCAATCCACTGAATTGACCACAGGTGGACTGCAATCAAGTTGTAGAAACATCTCAAGGATGATCAGTGGAAACAAGATATGCCTGAGCTAAATTTTGAGTGTCATGACAAAGGCTGTGAATACTTATGTACATGTGATTTATTTTATTTTTTTTAATACATGTGCAAAGATTTCAAGCAAACTTCTTTCACATTGTCATTATGGGGAATTGTTTGTAGAATTCTGAGGAAAACAATGAATTGTATCTATTTTGGAATAAGGCTGTAACATAACAAAATGTAGAAAAAGTGAAGAGCTGTGAAAACTTTCTGGATGCACTGTATATTGTCCTCTGTGTTGGTGTCTAAAGCCCCATACACACGGTCGGATTTTACGATGGATTCTATCCTATCGGACAATGTTGTCGTAAATTCCGACCGTGTGTAGGCACCATCGGACAGTTTCCATCGGATTGTCCGATAGGACAAAGTTCAATCTCCTGCTGGATAGATTTAGATTTAGAAGTCCGATCACACCAAATCCGATCATGTGTAGCGTAGTCCGACGGACAAAGTGCTACGCATGCTCAGAAGAAATTCTGTGACGGAAGCGCTCGGTCAGGTAAAACTACCTTTCCTAATCGACACAGCACATTCGTCACGCTGCAAATGTTAAAATGTCTTTAATGCAGCGCATTCTCTTTTTCTTTACAATGCAAGAAGAATGACATGTTTTAGCTGCTCCTATTCACCCGCACTTCTCCCAAACTTAGTTCTTTATTAGTTTTCAGGATTTCTAGACTAGATGTTTATTTTTCCTCAGATCGTAAAAGAATCTTTGTTATATTTTTTGGATGATTTGTCATTTTTGTGTTTTGTTTGGAATACATATTTTAAGGATAATTTATTTATTTTTTTGAGGGGTGTTGTGTGTCTCAACTTAGCAAAACAACATTATTAACATTTCTATTTGTTGCTTAAATTTACTAGGAGTTTGTTTGTTGTTGGTGCCCCTTGTTAATTGGACTTTATTATTTGTGAAATGTACCTGCCTACTCACAGATAAACTGTCATTGTAGAAAAGTAAAACACATAGGCAATGTTTTTTTCAAATCAAAAATACCTTTATTTAGGTCTCAGCAACAAACCAAAGAGGAACGCAGCGATGGAGAAGCTTGGGGAATTTGCAAAGCCTTGGTCCCCCACGGCAAACATAATTTTTGAAGCGTCTAAAATTGGGGGCCTGAGGAGTACGTATCTAAATAATAAGGGAGTGCTATCTGGTCCTGAAGTCCAAAACATCCGGAAATGCAGCAGATGCCATCTAGGTCCCCAGGCTCTGGTCCTACGAGAGGCTCCATCTTCTCTCAGACCAGACTGAATCCAGGTCGTCACTCTCTTGTCTTCCTTGCACGCTTCCTTGCACGCTGTGGCTGTGGTGCTGGTGGGGTGGCAGAAGGAGGAGGAGGAGGAGGAGGCGGAGCAAGGTCACTATCGCAAACATGTGTGAGTGGGGTCATCCCCCCAGCCATGCCCTTATTTAGGACTTTGAAGATGACATCCTCACACATGCTGCGTTGCCCCACCTCCATAACCATCATTTTCGTGACAACCACGGAGCCAAAGGTCTCCTCGTCGGTGGGTGTGGCATATAGGGAGGCTGAAGCCTCTCTGATCATCCGGAGTGCTGACTCTCCCGCCTCACCCCCCCTTCTCGCCCTTTTGTAGGGAAGGCGGAGGGGAGGGACTTGGGAGTCAGTCAGGCTCCTAGGCCTACCCCCCTCTTGGCTGCCACTACCCACCTCTTGGCTGCCACTAACCCCTTCCTCCTCCTGACTGCCACATTCCACAGCCACCTCCTGGCTGAGGTCTTCCTGTGTATGAAAAAGGGACATAGTTTCAGTAATTTGTTCATCAAACACACACAATTTTCATCTAGTGACTGTTGCAAAATGTTTACAAATAGAAAACCATACAATTCTCAGCCCTGCAGTTTATATTCTTGCCCCAAATGTCTACAACACTACTGTCAGTTGATATGTCAAACACGTTAGGAACTAAGCAATTGGGGATCCTGAATTAACTGAACATCATTTATTTTTCACAAAATTGGTTCCCAAACTACTATACCTGCCACAAGCTGGGCTCCTCCACCTCTTCCAGACTGGAAGGCCCAGGTTGCTCCTCGGAAGCCTCATCAGGGGTGGCCTGCGCACAAGGAAGCGTGGAAGGAGGAGGCGAGAGTGACTCCGTGACATCAGTCTGGTCTTTGAGAAAATGGAGCCTGTCATAGTACCAGAGCTTGGGGACATAGACCTCATGTGCTGCAGCTCCAGATTCTTGGGACTTCAGGACCTTCTTGCGCTCCCTGATATACGCACTCCTCAGGCTGCCAATTTTCTGTCTTAACTTACGAACAGTTGCCGTGGGGAACGTTGGCTTTACAAATTCCAAAAGTTTCAGCATGGCTGCGTACCTCTTTGGTTTGTGGCCGTAATAGGGGTGTTTGCCCTGCCATAAAAGGGGAATTTCCCTGTATTTTTCAATGAACAGGGGGAGAAAACTCACGTCGTTGAATCCGTGCATAATCGCTGCAAGACACAACACCACACAAAACACTATAAATAATGTCATGCTAAACTCTCCTAAACTTCTCCATAAAGAAGCCTCAAGGTTTAACCAGTCTAGGCTAGTTATGTACCAATGTCAAATTGTACCTTCGTTATAGCGATCGTCTCGTGCGTGAGCTTTCTCTCCCCTCGTCTCAAAGATCGTGGCTACGACACAGGCGTGTGACGTTTTATATACAGTGCGCATGCATCAAACTCCGCCCGCCCCTGACGATCTTTCTCGTCTATTCCCCACCCCTTCTCTTTACGGCGCAGTGGGGAGAGCACATGGCGGGGACACAGCAGGTGCACCCGAAATGTTGCAGCAACCAGGAGGAGGACGAGGAAAGGCTGGAGGCAGAAACGTCCCGATCCCGGAGCCTGAAATGCAATGCCTCCAATATGTCATTTGGAGAAATGTTGGAGATGGTGGACATATTAAAGAGGAGCGACTATGATGGGAAGTATGGGCCTTACCTCAACCCCAATGTCCGCAAGGCCAAGATCATGTCTAAAGTTGTGAGGAGGCTGTACAATCATTTCGGGGTACAACGATCCAAGGAGCAACTGAGGAAACGCTGGTCAGACCTGAAACTGAGGGAGCCCGATCAGTACAGAAAGATCAAGCGAGTTCTTCAAAAAAGTAAGTAGTTGTGTTTTGTGTTTGATTTTTGGCTTGCATACTGCTCCATGTGTTTGTATTTTTACAAAGTTGTACATTAGAAAATGGCCATTCGATCGTACTCAACCTCGATCTTTCTGCCACTGTCATGTTCGTTTGTGTGTCCATTCGATCGTACTCAACCTCGATCGTTCGGACACTTATAATACGAGGTTTGGTGTTTTTTTGGGGGGAAAGGAAGTTTGTTCTCACTAGAGATGTCATCAACAATGTAAAGCCAATTTATTCAATGTAAAGGAGAGGTCACCCAGTAGCTGTTTACCCATCTGGACTCTAGAGCACTAGTGCTGGGACACCCAAACCCACTTTTTATTATGCTTTTCCACACATGTGCTCCAGTGGATACTAGAGGGGGGTACTAGAGGGGGGTAGCTAGTAAAAGCTAGTAAGTTTAGCACCTTTCAAAGTGACTACATTCATGTTGTTGTCATTTGTAACTGGCCAACCAAAAATATTGTCCCTCACTTTCAAGCAATGTTTGTCATTTCCTATTTCTGCCATCAATAGATTGTGTTGCTAAATCTTCCTTTTGTACATTCTCATAGGGGAGCGAAAACTCGGGACGTCTGAGGAAACCACAAAACCAACACCTCCCAAAGAAGGGGAAAGACCAGAAGCAGAGGAGGAGGAGGAAGGAGAGATCATAGAAATTGGAGAACTTGTCACCACAACAGGTGAGTGTGGGAGAACACAGCTACTGGTAAGCTAATCAATGTATGCCTGCCTCATTTCCAAGACACATTTTTGTTTTTTTTGGGTTTTTTTAGGTGACGTGGATGTTGTGGAAGAAGAATCACACTTTACCACAGAGAGTGCCCACGTACTCATCGGGGAGATAATGGTCTGCAATAGAGATCTAGATAACATAAAGCAAAACATCAATGATGTTCAACAAAAATTGAAGAACATCATTGATGTTTTAGGAAAAATCTGAAAACGCACCAAGTAATTAACACACATTTGTGGCTGTTTCTGAACACATTTGCAACTTAAGAACTGTGTGAAATTTGGAACATGCACACATTGTGTCCACATGTGCTAGCTCCCATCATGGTGGATGAATGACAACGTTTTTTTGGGGGTGCAACCACTTTACGAACTACTAAAGTGGTTGTGGTGAAGGGGTTGCACCCCCAAAAAACGTCCATTCATCCCCATGATGTAAAATGGCACTTTTGAAGATTCTAGGCATGTGTTTTACCATCTAATGTCCATTTTCAGACCCAAATTGTGTGCATGTTCTAAATTTCCAGTTTCCAGGGGTGACCCCCCATGTGATGAAGGCAAGATCAAACACACTTTGAACATATAGTCATGTCTGATTTTGTCTTCACTTTAGAAAGTTGAACTTTCCTAGTTCCTATGTTCTGTTTTGCTCCATGCCTGGTTTTAACAAATGCGGAATGTTTGTAAACAATGTTGTAAAGAACCAAGATCTTGTCAGTTTTGCCAAGAAGTTTGTAAACGCACTTGTGAATGTGTTGCAAGTAAACTTTTTTTAATTTTCTAAATGTGTGGCTTCCTTATTTAAAAACACAAAAGCATTATGTTTGTCAAATGTAAAGGATTTGGGGGGCAATGGGTGTTATTTACTAAAGGCAAGTCCAGTTTGCACTGCAAGTTTCTTTTCCAGGGCACTTTTGCACTGCACTTGTAGAGCATAGTGGATTTGACTTATGTAAATGACACCCACAGTGATTTGTACGAAAACACGTAGCACACCATTTTTGGGAATACACACATTTCTGTCATGGTGATGAAAAGGAGTATTTTGGGTGTCAGTTATGCACTACAAACCTTCTCTAGACAAAAGATTAGGTATCAAACACACAACATGAGAAGAATCTTTTTGGGAAGAAGAGACTGTTACCTCCTTTTGCCCAGAAAGTGCATTCCCACTGTTGAAGCTAAAGGGCAAAAATGTATATCTCAAATAAGCTAGAATATGGAAATGACAAGAAATCATAGGTTTGGTAAAAAAATATATTTATTTAAAAATGCCTCTCACACTTTGTCAGGCAGAGCAATGGCCCCCCTACCACAAAGTACTCCATATATTGCTCGCGGACCTCGCAGGCATTTAGAGGGGGCAAGCCTGGACGTGCCGCTTGAAGGGCTGTGAGGTCGGCATTGGAAGGGCCCTCCACATCTGGGCCAACGGTCACCACATAGTTGGTGTTGTGTCTTTTCAAAAAGTTGTGCAATATGCAACAGGCAAGAACTATGTGGTTCAGTTTGTATTCCGCCAAGTTAATAGCCGTCAAAAACAGGCGGAAGCGGCTGGCCAGGATCCCGAAGGTGTTCTCCACCACTCTGCGGGCTCTCGACAGCCTGTAATTGAAGACCCTCTGGTCTGGGGTGAGGGTCCTCATCGGGAAGGGCCTCATCAGATGGGGAGTCAACGCAAACGCTTCATCTGTGACAAAGACGAAGGGGAGTCCTTCAGCATTCTCCTCTGGAGGTGGCAAGCACAGACTGCCACTTTGGAGACGCCAGTAGAACTCCGTGTGCGCAATGGCACCACCATCCGAGATCCGGCCGTTCATCCCCACGTCCACATACAAAAACTCGTATGTCGCCGACACCACCGCCAACATCACTACACTATTAAACCCCTTGTAATTATAATAGTAGGACCCCGAGTTGGGGGGTGGGACGATGCGGACGTGTTTCCCATCAATTGCACCTCCGCAGTTAGGAAAGTCCCAACGGCTGGCAAAGTGGGAGGCCACAGTCTGCCATTCCTGTGGCGTGGAAGGGAACTGTGGAGTGAAACAAGAAAAAAAAATTAGTCACTTTGCACATAAACATTGCAAGCAGATTAGACACTAAACATCTTGGAACAAGATCAGACTTTTACATTTTAAGCTGGAAAGTATTTGCAACGCAAAGTAGAGGGTCCCCCTAGCAGATTACTCACCCCCCATCAATCCCCCCACTTCTGATGGGCCATTGACAATAACTAGGGGTTTGGGGGGGGGGGGGGGTTGGACAGATAACTCTCTGCACTTCATTGATTGCCAAATGGCTCAATAATGTGTGCTAGTTTGGCCAGACCCTCCTTACTTAACACTATTGGCAGCCCACAGGAAAGATAAAAGAGCATTCCAAATCCCCACCCCACCCCCCCCCCCCCCCCCCCCCCCCAAAAAAAAAAAAAAGGAACGCACATTTGGACATTCTGAAATTACCTAGCAAGCTAATAGGAAGGAAAGAACACAAAAAAAAAAGAGGAAATGGAAAGTATGGAGCCAGCCCCTTGCACTACATGCTTTGCTGAATTCATCCCTAAAGATGCCCACTATAAAGAGGTAGGTATATAGTGTGTATTGACCTTTGGAAAGCCAGCAGATAGAGGATTGGGACCATCTGACAGAGCAGTTGGGGGAGGGGGGTTCCTAATGAGTTTGGCACCCCCCCCCCCCACCAACAAAAAGGGAAAAAAAAGGGGCTCTACATGAAGTAAAACACACAGCAAATATTTGTGCATATTTTAGGGGGTGTTTGGGGGAAAACAATACTATGCAGCAGACAAAATACATTGCTTAAGTGACTAGGCCATAGGTGTCTATTGGGCCAGAAGAGCATGCTGGGGAGGTAAGTCACAAATACAAGACATTAGCAAACAGAGCATACATAGAAGGGAATAGTAAAGGAGAAATGTTACCTTAATATAGTCCTCCTGCAGGACCTGGATGATGGCAGAACAGGTCTCTGGAATAATGATTCCCAGGGCCTGGGGAGAGATACCTGAGGAGAACTTCAAATCCGGAAGCCTTCTCCCTGTTGCCAAGTACCTCAACGTAGCAACAAGCCTCTGCTCCGGAGTGATGGCTTGTCTCATGCAGGTATCCTGCCGGCTGATAAAAGGGGTCAGCAAAGCCAAAACACGGTGAAAAACGGGGTCCGTCATCTGGAGAATGTTCCTGAAATCATCAGGATTATTCTCCCGGATCTCACGAAGCAAAGGCATGTGCGAGAACTGATCACGCTGAAGCAACCAATTCTTGGTCCACATACTCCTCGTCACTCTGTTCATGGACAGGTCTTGGCTCAAAGCTAAAAGCCCGACACCAATTCCACGTACAGCACGAACTCGGCGACGAGTACGTATGGGAAACATCGCTCACAAACGGTCGGCTGGTCAGAACGGACAAACAGAAAGCACCGATAAACAGCAAGGCCTGAAAGAACGAAATGAATACCAGAAACGAGCAGACAATAAGCAGTGAAAATCAAAGCATCCTATATCAAGATATAGGCCGCAATGACCAACAAAAGCGAACTGACTACATGCACTAATAAACAGATTCGCACGACAAGCACAAACTGAAGAGCAGTAACGATCTGAGTCAGAAAACTGAGAAGCGCGAATCGTAAGTCCCCAAACTTTGACTAACTCGCGATAAACACGGGATCAGCAGAAGGAGCCCAACGGGTGCAGGACGTGGTGCTGAACTTCCCTTTTCTAGTCTCGTGGAAGACGACTTACGTCATGACGTTCTTGCAGACCGGAAATTCCGACAACGTTGTCCGACCGTGTGTACGCAAAACCAACATCGGACAAAGTACGACGGACATGATCCGACGGACCTGGTCCTCGGATAATCCGCGCGTGTGTATGGGGCTTAAGGCTACATTCACGCTACAGCATTTGAATCGTAGGCATATTTGCCGCTAAACAAAACTTAATAACTTGCGCCAAAAGGAATAAACTACTAGAAAAACGCATAAAACACAATAAGTTGAATGAAAAATCGCATAAAGCACACACAACCGCTGCTGCTGCCTGCAAAGGTTAAATAAACCTTAAAGATGAAATAGAATATATAGGCTGCGCTAGCGGATATATATCACCACTGTGAGATAATAGATATATAGAGATCATATGTGATAATGAACAAAGATTATAAAAGTTGCGCAGCAATGGCTACCGTGAGAATTAAATTACATTCAAAAAAGGCAATAATCAATACTGCATAATTGGTGGTGAAAAAGCAAACAGATATACAGACTAAAATTGTTTGGATAGTTTTGATAATAAAATTTGCAGGTTGTCACTAAACGATAGTCCCCTCTGAAACCCCACTCACCAGAGGAAAATGACCCACGGCTTTGCAGTCCTAGGGTCTTTAAAGCATTTTGGTGGGGGGATGAATGATGTCAGGGATACCAGTAATACTCCAGATGAAACAGCGAAGTCTCCAAATGAATTAAATGCCGTAGAGGAAAAAACAGAAAGAATAACGTGTGGTATCGCAGAAAATAAACCTGAAAAACCCTGTGCTATAGTAACTCACTACAGGGAAGACGAGTATCAGCGTGTTTCGGGTGCACGGGACTAGCGTGCGTTCCAACAGAACAGGAAGCAGCGTCACTGGCTCTCAAACCGGAAGTTACGTCGATGCGTTTCGCCCCTCCTCCAGGGCGTCATCAAGGACATTTTTCCGGCCATATTACAAGGCTTATAAATACACTGGACAGCTGGCGCCTCTCGGCTAACCAACCAATACAAAAAATACACTCAATTGGACTAAATTCGGTTTTGCATCCAAATTACATAATTTCCTGTTGTCAATTGCTCAATGCAAACTTTAATAAAATATGAACAACATGACGGAACATGATAAAAGAATATAAAATATGACACACATAAAACTTTTTTGGAATACAATCTATATCCAAAAAATGGGTATTAATATGCTTAAGAATACCAAAAATTAAAAGCAATTGATAAGAGTGTATGTTGATAATAAAAATAATAATAAAAATGAGAAAAATCAAATTAAAATAAAATAAATAGATATAAATCAAAATGAAAATAAAATATAATTAAAAATAAATAAAAATAAAAATAAAAGATAAAAGAAAAATACAATGAAAAATGAAAAATAAAATCAAATAAATAGAAATAAAAATAAAGAATATATAATAATAAATAAAAATAAAAATAAATATAAATGAATAAAAATAAAAATAAAATAAAATGAAAATAGAAACAAATGAAAATTAAATAAAATAAAGAAAAATGAAATGTGAAGTAAAAAATTACCAATTAGACAAAAAACAATTCAAATCAAGATCTATGTTAAGGCCATGTGGAGGAAGAGTACCTAATCTATGGATCCACTGGGTTTCATTCCTGGATATCGCCTGTTTAAGGTTAGAGCCCCGCCAATGTTGCTCCACCCTGTCGATACCACAGAATCTCAAACCTCTGGGATCATGGTTGTGAAAAAGTCTGAAGTGATTAGAAAGGCTATGATGTTTAAAGCCTTTTCTTATTCTATTCACATGTTCCCTCAGTCTGACACCTAGTTTTCTAGTGGTCCTACCCACGTACTGGAGCCCACATGGACAGGCAAGGAGGTAAGTGACGTGGGTAGTCGTACATGTGATACATTTTTTGATTTTATAAGTTTTACCTTGGGTTAAAGATGTGAATTGTGTCGTTTTTCTCACCCTATGTTTAGAAGTACGACAAACAACGCACCTTCCACAGCTGAAAAAGCCAGTTTGATCAAGGAAAGTGCATAGTTTCTCTGGGGGATTAACAACATTATGTGCAAGCTGTAATCGCAAAGTGGGTGGTTTAGTGTTAATGAATTGTGGTATATGAGGTGGGATCTTTACAAGTTCCCGATCTTTAAGTAGCAATGGCCAAGGATCCTTCACAATTTTCTCAAATTGTTTATATTGTCTGGTGAAACCAGTCATGAAGGCGGTCCCATATTCTTTCTTGACCCTCTTAGTGCCATTCAAAAGGGATTCTCTACTTAAATTACGGATATCATCTCTGATTTTATACAACTCCTCAGATTTGTAACCTTTTTCCTTAAACCTATTACAAATGATTTCTGATTGTATTTCATAATCCTTAATGTTTTTACAATTTCTACGAATCCTTAATAATTGGCTTTTGGGTACTCCTCTTAGCCATCTGGGGTGATGGCAACTCCCTAGGGGTATATATCCATTACGATCGACCTCTTTAAAAAAGGTACGAGTAGAGAGTCTACCATGATCTTTGAAGATCACTAGATCTAAAAAATTTACAGATTCCTGACTGACCATACGGATTGGTGCCAATCATTTGCTAAAAATTGTCATCAATGTAGAGCTTATAAAACCTCAAATGAGGTATGACCTGGCCATAAATAGCCTGTGACTCCCACCAGCTCATGAAGAGATTGGCGACTGAGGGGGCGTATTTGGCGCCCTTCGCCACTCTCCTTTTTTGCCTATAATATTTCCGTTAATGCCAGAAAAAATTATGGCTCATTGCTAATTCCAGAGACTCTAGAATAAAGTCCTTCTGTTTGGACTTGACTATAGTGTCCTCCAGAGCCCACTTGACTGCCTGCAGTGCGTGATTCTGCTTAATGTTAGTGTAGAGCAAATTAACATCTACACTAGCCAAGATGTGGTCATCATCAATTTCCAAGGGATCAATGAGACCAATTAAGTCCCTGCTGTCTTTAAGATATGCTGGGCATTTCTGCACCAGGGGCTGCAAAAAATGGTCAAGATATTCACCTAATCTTGCGAATAGTGAATCCACCCCACTTACTATGGGTCTCCCCGTGGGCTTTAAGGGGTCCTTGCGTATCTTCGGTAGCTGATAGATAACAGGCACCCGTGGTGCGTCAGAAATCAAATATCTGGTTTCTTTTTTTATTGAATATTAAATAAACCTTAAAGATGAAATAGAATATATAGGCTGCGCTAGCGGATATATATCACCACTGTGAGATAATAAATATATACAGATCATATGTGATAATGAACAAAGATTATAAAAGTTGCGCAGCAATGGCTACCGTGAGAATTAAATGACATTCAAAAAAGGCAATAATCAATACTGCATAATTGGTGTTCCTCCAAAGACTCCTGTTCGTCATGTTCAATATGAAGGTCAATGGAGTAATCCAGCAAGGGTTGAACAATATGGCAGAGGGAGAGGTTCCACTCAATCACCAGCCCCCCAATATGTTGTTCCTGTTTCAAACAGATACAAACCTTTGAGACAGGAATATTCCCAACAACCCACTGGCCCATCTAACTATAGAGGACACGATCCCAGAGGGGTTATGGAGGCCCTCCTTGGACCCCATACTATTATAATCAATACCCCCCCCCCCAGAGGTCAAGGTGGTTACCCCAATAACCAAAGAGGGGATTTTCAAAAAAGGGGGTATGGAGGTCCCCCCTGGAGAGCCAGAGGTGGTTCCAACCCCAGAGGTCGAGGGAGGGGCAATCACCCCCAAGATCAGAAAGAGGAGGAATGGAGGCCATGGTATCCCATGGCTCCACCCCCCTTTTTTCAAGATGTAAGAAACGGAGAACCAGAGGATGTCGAGGGGGGAAACGGAAAGAGAGAGACTTAGCAGCTGGTATATTCAACCTCAGTGACGCCACTTTTTCAGATGACGAAAACAAAGTTCTTCAATTAGGACTTTAATTTGCAATTGATAAGGATTTTGATAAGTTTAATGTTTTTATTGATTTTCAAAAGTTTATAAGAAAGATTAACATTAAAAAATTTTTTGCTAGAAATAGTCCGACATCTAAAGAGATTAGTGAGGAATTCATCCACACTAATTTAAGGAATAATTCAATTTTCAACCCCAATAATAATCATTTTGTTGAGGTCTTTAAATCATTAGTGGAACAAGATTTAAAACAACTCAATATCCGTCCAAGTAGAAAGAAAAAAGATATTGAAAAAGGTCTGTTATTATTAGAAAAAAAGAAAGATATAGTTATTAGACCGGCGGACAAGGGGGGAGGGGTTGTCATTTTGAATAAAGGTGATTACCTGTTAGAATTGAATCGTTTAGTCACAGATACTGAAACCTATGAAAAACTAAAAGGAAATCCTACTAATAAATATAAGGCCAAACTTAAATTGTTGATTAAGGCTGCTAACCAAGTGGAAATAATCAATAAAAAAGAAACCAGATATTTGATTCCTGACGCACCACCGGTGCCTGTTATCTATCAGCTACCGAAGATACACAAGGACCCCTTAAAACCTCCAAAGAGACCCATAGTAAGTGGGGTGGATTCACTATTCGCAAGATTAGGTGAATATCTTGACCATTTTTTGCAGCCCCTGGTGCAGAAATGCCCAGCATATCTTAAAGACAGCAGGGACTTAATTGATCTTATTGATCCCTTGGAAATTGATGATGACCACATCTTGGCTAGTGTAGATGTTAATTCGCTCTACACTAACATTAAGCAGAATCACGCACTGCAGGCAGTCAAGTGGGCTCTGGAGGACACTATAGTCAAGTCCAAACAGAAGGACTTTATTCTAGAGTCTCTGGAATTAGCAATGAGACATAATTTTTTCTGGCATGAACGGAAATATTATAGGCAAAAAAGGGGAGTGGCGATGGGCGCCAAATACGCCCCCTCAGTCGCCAATCTCTTCATGAGCTGGTGGGAGTCACAGGCTATTTATGGCCAGATCATACCTCATTTGAGGTTTTATAAGCGCTACATTGATGACATTTTTATCATATGGGCAGGATCAAAAGAAAGTTTTTGTAATTTTTTGCAAATGATTGGCACCAATCCGTATGGTCAGTCAGCAATCGGTAATTTTTTTTAGATCTAGTGATCTTCAAAGATCATGGTAGACTCTCTACTCGTACCTTTTTTAAAGAGGTCGATCGTAATGGATATATACCCCTAGGGAGTTGCCATCACCCCAGATGGCTAAGAGGAGTACCCAAAAGCCAATTATTAAGGATTCGTAGAAATTGTAAAAACATTAAGGATTATGAAATACAATCAGAAATCATTTGTAATAGGTTTAAGGAAAAAGGTTACTAATCTGAGGAGTTGTATAAAATCAGAGATGATATCCGTAATTTAAGTAGAGAATCCCTTTTGAATGGCACTAAGAGGGTCAAGAAAGAATATGGGACCGCCTTCATGACTGGTTTCACCAGACAATATAAACAATTTGAGAAAATTGTGAAGGATCATTGGCCATTGCTACTTAAAGATCGGGAACTTGTAAAGATCCTACCTCATATACCACAATTCATTTACACTAAACCACCCATTTTGCGATTACAGCTTGCACATAATGTCGTTAATCCCCCAGAGAAACTATGCACTTTCCTTGATCAAACTGGCTTTTTCAGCTGTGGAAGGTGTGTTGTTTGTCGTACTTCTAAACATAGGGTGAGAAAAACGACACAATTCACATCTTTAACCCAAGGTAAAACTTATAAAATCAAAAAATATATCACATGTGCGACTACCCACGTCACTTACCTCCTTGCCTGTCCATGTGGGCTCCAGTACGTGGGTAGGACCACTAGAAAGCTAGGTGTCAGACTGAGGGAACATGTGAATAGAATAAGAAAAGGCTTTAAACATCATAGCCTTTCTAATCACTTCAGACTTTTTCACAACCGTGATCCCAGAGGTTTGAAATTCTGTGGTATCGACAGGGTGGAGCAACATTGGCGGGGCTCTAACCTTAAACAGGCGATATCCAGGAATGAAACCCAGTGGATCCATAGATTAGGTACTCTTCATCCACATGGCCTTAACATAGATCTTGATTTGAATTGTTTTTTGTCTAATTGGTAATTTTTTACTTTTTTTCCATTTGTTTTTATTTTTATTTTATTTTTATTTTCATTTTATTTTATTTTTACTCATTATTCATTTATATTTATATTTATTTTTATTTATTATTATGTATTCTTTATTTCTATTTATTTGATTTTATTTTTATTTCTATTTTTCATTGTATTTTTCTTTTATCTTTATTTTTATTTTTATTTATTTTTAATTCTATTTAATTTTCATTTTGATTTATATCTATTTATTTTATTTTAATTTGAATTTTCTCATTTTTATTATTATTTTTATTATCAACATACATTCTTATCAATTGCTTTTAATTTTTGGTATTCTTAAGCATATTAATACCCATTTTTTGGATATAGATTGTATTCCAAAAAAGTTTTATGTTTGTTTGTCATATTTTATATTCTTTTATCATGTTCCGTCATGTTGTTCATATTTTATTAAAGTTTGCATTGAGCAATTGACAACAGGAAATTATGTAATTTGGAAGCAAAACCGAATTTAGTCCAATTGAGTGTATTTTGTGGATTGGTTGGTTAGCCGAGAGGCGCCAGCTGTCCAGTGTATTTATAAGCCTTGTAATATGTTCGGAAGTGATGTCCTTGATGACGCCCTGGAGGAGCGGCAAAACGCGTCAACGTAACTTCCGGTTTGAGAGCCAGTGACGCTGCTTCCTGTTCTTTTGGAACGCACGCTAGTCCCGTGCACCCGAAACACGCTGATCCTTGTCTTCCCTGTAGTGAGTTACTATAGCACAGGGTTTTTCAGGTTTATTTTCGGCGATACCACACATGTTATTCTTTCTGTTTTTTTCCTCTACGGCATTTAATTCATTTGGAGACTTCGCTGTTTCATCTGGAGTACTACTGGGATCCCTGACATCATTCATCCCCCCACCAAAATGCTTTAAAGACCCTAGGACTGCAAAACCATGGGTCATTTTCCTCTGGTGAGTGGGGTTTCAGAGGGGACTATCGTTTAGTGACAACCTGCAAATTTTACTATCAAAACTATCCAAACAATTTTGGATAGTGTCTGTATATCTGTTTGCTTTTTCACTACCAATTATGCAGTATTGATTATTGCCTTTTTTGAATGTCATTTAATTCTCACGGTAGCCATTGCTGCGCAACTTTTATAATCTTTGTTCATTATCACATATGATCTCTATATATTTATTATCTCACAGTGGTGATATATATCCGCTAGCGCAGCCTATATATTCTATTTCACATTTGCCGCTAATCTGATTTAAAAGTGCCGATGTGAAAATGACAAATCGCGGGAATCGCATTTGAGATGCCATTTATTTGAATGACCCCTCAAATCACGGTGCGGGTCTGCCGTAATTGTCACGCGGCAATCCGGATTGCGGGAAGCATATTGCCCCGAAGTAGCTCCTGAACAGACCCTCACCGCGATTTGAGGTGTCATTCAAATGAATGCCATTTCAAATGCAAGTCCTGCGATTTGTCACTCACACATCAGCGCTGTCAAGTCGCGGGCAGATTCACAGTAAACCTGCCAGCGATTCAAAATGCTGTAGTGTGAATGCAGCCAAATAGGAAAAACTGTTCTGTGCAAGAGACAGGACTGATTCACTGATTCAGCAGAGTGTTGAAGTAGATATGTCAGGGGTGACCACTGAGAGATGTGTGCCATTGCCCCTAACAACTATGACAGATGCAACAAAGGTGTCCCTGCTTGAGGTTTCCCAGGACAACTGTGTAGCCACCCTAACAGATGGGAGTGTCTTATACGTTTAAAAGTGATGTGCTAAATGTCCCACAGGCTCAAGCAGAGACAGCCTGTAAAAGTCAGTGTTTTGCTTGCGTCTATCTAGTAAGGTTACTTTGCTGGTATAAGTAAGGAAGCTCAGACCTTGCATACATTAACAACAAATACAAGGTGTGTGTAGCATACCCACAGCATAATAATAGTTTGCATTACTTTTGCACTATTGAAGAAAATGTCCAAAAAGTAAAGCCCATTGGAGAACCTAGGAGACAGCTAACAGAAACCCAGGGAGTAAATCAAAGGAAATCTTCTTTCAGTTTAAGTTCAAAAATTTAGGATAAAATGTTTCTTAAAAAGTTTCTGGCATATCAATGGGCCCCCCACCCGCAAAGTACTCAAAAATACTTCTGTCTTACTTTGCGGGCGCTTTGTGGGGGCAAGCCATCCTTCAAGCGCCATCAGGGTTTCTTGTTGAAGTCTGGCCTCAGGCCCAATTGAGGCCACATAGTTTATTGAATTTCTCCTTAACCGCTTCCCGACCGCCTCATGTACATATACATGAGCAGAATGGCACGGGCAGGCAAAATCCCGTACCTGTACGGGATTTTTTAAATGCCTGCCCGTGGGTCGCGTGCACGCCGCCAGCGGCGCGGTCGGGAGCTCGGTGACCCCGGCCGCGGGATCAGCTGACCCGATCGCCGCTGGTGTCCCGCGATCGGGTCACGGAGCTGAAGAACGGGGAGAGGTATGTGTTAACAAACCTCTCCCCGCGCTTCCTACTCTGCCTGTCATTGCTTGGCTGTTCTCGGTCATCGGGAAAGCCGATCAATGACGTCAGCCCCGCTCCCTAATGTAAAAAAACACACACACGTCACAGCCCATAACCCCTCCCCTCCCCCTAGTGGTTAACCCCTTCACTACAACTGTCATTTATACCGGAATCAATGCATTTAAATAGCATTGATTGCTGTATAAATGACAATGGTCCCAAAAATGTGTCAAAAATGTCTGATGTGTCCGCCATAATGTCGCAGTCACAATAAAAATCGCTGATCGCCGCCATTACTAGTAAAAAAAAAATAATAAACATGCTATAAAACTATCCCCTATTTTGTAAACGCTATAACTTTTGCGCAAACCAATCAATAATCGCTAATTGCGATTTTTTTTACCAAAAATATGTAGCGTATCGGCTGAAACTGAGGAAAAAAATGTTTTTTTATATATTTTTTGGGGATATTTATTATAGCAAAAAGCAAAAATTGTCGCTCTATTTTTGTTTATAGCGCAAAAAATAAAAACCGCAGGGGCGATCAAATACCACCAAAAGAAAGCTCTATTTGTGGGAAAAAAAGGACACCAATTTTGTTTTGGGTCACGTCGCACGACCGCGCAATTGTCAGTTAAAGCAACGCAGTGCCGAATCGCAAAAAGGGGCCTGGTCCTTTGGCTGCCAATTGGTCCGGGGCTGAAGTGGTTAAAGAGTTGTGTAGAATGCAGCATGCAAGGATTATATGGTTAGGTTTATATTCCGCAATGTTGATTGGCGTAAGGAATAGTCAGAATTGGCTGGCCATTATCCCAAAAGCATTATCTCCACCACTCTTCTGGCTCTGGCCAGACGGTAGTTATAAACCCTCTGGACCGGGGTGAGGATCCCCATGGCTTCAAAACTGTCGGCTGGTCAGAACGAACTAACAGAAAGCACTGAAAAATAAAGCGCAGAGCTGAAAATCAGATACAAGCGGACAAGAACGCACTGGAAATCAAATACGTAATAGAAATACGAACCCACAAGCACAAACTGAAGAGCAGGAGGATGAAAATCGCAAATCGTCTGTCACCAAACTTCTACTAATACTAGATTAGCGGAAGGAGCCCAAAGGGTGGCTCACTTGGTATTGAACTTCCTCTTTCTAGTGCCATCATACGTGTTGTACGTCTCCGCGTTCTTGACGTTCGCAAATTCCGACCAACTTTGTGTGACCGTGTGTATGCAAGACAAGTTTTTTTTTTTTTTTTTTTTTTTGAATCATTCAATTTTTATTGAGTATTTTCATGAAATCATACAGAAAATAAATAAACATTAAAAGAAATAAACAATAGGATATGCACAACGTGGGATATGCGTCAGTATCCATTGACTATATAACATATAAAGGATAAAACATGTTCAAAGAACGTATATAGAGCATTCGTAACAAGCAATCTACAGAATTATATATCATCCTGAGAGGAATCTTTAGGCCATATAGACCAGTATTTATCAAATTGTACACATTTGGAATTCTTGAGTGCCATCAAACGTTCAAAAGTATAGTTTCTACGTACTGCAGAAATGACATCTGATAAATTGATAGCAGTGTTAGACTTCCAATTGCATAAAATCAGCAGTCTGGTTTCTAACAGAATATGAGTTATAACTGATCTAAATGATTTAGGAAATTTGTCGATATTCATATGAAGAATACCTAAGGCAGGGTCTGGTTTAGTGAGTATACCAGTAATGGTAGATATATGTTGAAAAACACTATTCCATAAGCTTTTAACCGTAGGGCAGTGCCAAAGCATATGTAATAGATTACCTAAGTGGCCACACTCCCTCCAACAGTTCGGAGAAAAACCTGTAAAAACCTGAAAAACCTGTAAAGAAAGTTGCCAATCGACAAGGAGTGTAATGCCATCTATTGGAGAGTTTAATGGTAAGTTCCCAGTGTTTAGCACAATGAGATGCAGAATGAATTTCAGAGAAGGCGTGGCGCCACTGAACCTCCGAAAAGTCAGAGCCGAGTTCTGCTTCCCATTTGAGCATGGCAGGTGTTTTGATAAATTGTAATTTATCATGTAGAAGATTGTAAAAATAAGAAATTCCTTTCACTTCTTTACTACTTGGATAATAAAATTGCCATAGTCTGCGTGGAATGGTAATTAAAGGAGAAGGTAAGGTTTGAAGTAACTCTAATATCCGAAATGCGTAAAGAGCCATATCAGTAGTAAGGTTATACTGCGAAGTCAGTTGTGTTACAGATTTGAGCTTATTGACATCGAAGAAGTCAGATAGCATCGTAATCCCTATATTAATGAAGTCATTTATGTCGGGAAGTTTCGTCCTAAGAATAGAAAGAGGTATATTGTATGGTAAGTCTATAATGTCATCTTGATTAGTAGTTAGTACGTGTCTCCATGCTTTTAAGGATATTTGAATTGTAGGGGATAATTTACGTAGGTCCCAAGTAGCCCAGCTATCAGTCAGTAAAAGATTGTATACGTTGGATAGGGATAGTGGGATTAATGAATTTTCAATGTCTACCCAAACTGGTGAATCTTTAGTCGGGAACCAATGTTTAAGTTGGTCCAGTCTAACTGCCCAGTAGTAGTCTTGAATATCGGGAAGCCCTGCCCCACGAATCTCTTATGTGAGATAAGATTGTTCCTGGAGCATCTGGCTTTTTTACCATTCCACACATATTTCCAGCACATAGTAGTAAGTTTTTTAATAAAATGTTGTGGGATATGAAGTGGTAGAGAGCGAAAAACATACAATATTTGAGGCAATATCAGCATTTTAAATGCAGCAATCCTACCAAACCATGAAACCTCTTTCATTGAAAAGTCTTTGAGTTGAATTTCCAGTTTGGCAATGAGTGGTTTTAGATTAGATTTGACGAGTTCAGAAACTTTGGCTTTCAAGACAACCCCCAGATACGGAACACCTTCAGTACTCCATGTATATGGGAATTGTGATTGGAGATCAAGTTTAAGTTTGGGTGGAATTTTGAGGGCGAGGATCAAAGACTTAGAAAAATTCACTTTATAGTATGAGATCTTACCAAATTCTTGTAGGACCTCATGAGCATGTGGTAAAGAAATTTTTGGATTAGTCAATAGCAGAATGACATCATCGGCAAAAAGATTAATGGAGTGTTTAGTGTTACCGAACTGGAAACCCGAAATCAGCGGGTGAGACCTTATAGTTTCTGCAAGAGGTTCCATCATAAAGTTAAAAATGGAAGGAGACAGGGGGCATCCCTGCCTAGTTCCATTTCTAATATCAAAGGGTGAAGATAAAGCATTTGTCGAGTATACCTGCGCAGTGGGGCAAGAGTACAATGCCAAAACAGCTTGAAGTATACGACCCCGGAATCCGAACTTACTAAGCGTCATCTCCATGTATGTCATGTAATGGACATAATGGACTCTATCGAACGCCTTCTCTGCGTCAATAGATAACAGCAGAGAAGGCGTTCGGTGCAATTTAGCATGATACAATACATTTATAATTCTCCTGGTTGCGTCAGAAGTTTGTCTCCCCTTCACGAATCCCATCTGATCATTTTTGACTAGTAAAGGAATAATATTTGATAAACGATTGGCTAATAATTTGGCATATACTTTGGTATCGGAATTAAGCAGTGATATCGGCCTATAATTGGCCGGAGTGTCTGGTTCCTTACCAGGTTTAGGTAATGTGATTATATATGCTTTAAGCATATCTGGGGGCATACTAGCACTTTCGGCAGTGTCATTAAATAAATGTGTGAGATAAGGTGCTATGACAAGTTTAAATGCTTTAAGATATTCATTTGAGAAGCCATCAGGGCCAGGGGATTTACCGTTAGGAAGTGAAGTAATAACTTTCTCAACTTCAGAAGTGGTAAAGGGGGTATTAAGATATTCTAATTGTTCAGTAGATAGCGAGGGTAAATGAATGCGTTGTAGGAAATCATTTATGTTTTCCTTAGATGGTTGGGTTGTAGCGGGATCCTTATGTATATTATAAAGTGAACTATAGTATTCTGCAAATTGGTCAGCTATATCTTTAGGATGAATAATTTTGTGGTGTAACGTGGGGTGTTTTAGGTATGCAATCCTTGTCTTAGTGCGTTTTGCTTTCAATCTGTTGGCTAATAGTTTACCTGTTTTGTTAGCATTATGGTAGAAATTCAATTTTAAGCTTCTGATATGTCTGTCATATTGTTGAGATAAAATTTCTCTAAGTTTTTCCCTAAGGATAGAAAGTTTGTGAGTTATTACTGAGGTAGGGGATGTTTTATTTTGTGTTTCAAGGTTTCTAAGATCATGGAGTATAGTTTGAATTTGTTGAGACCTCTGGTGTTTGGCTCTAGCCCCCATTTGTATTAGAATACCTCTCATGTATGCCTTATGGGCGTTCCACAAAACATGTGTTTTCGTAACTGAGCCATAGTTATCTAAGAAGAAATTGGTGATGTGTTGTGTCAGTAGTTTGTTAGATGAAGGTTCTTGTACTAGTCTATTATTACACCGCCAGATGGGAGGTGAAGAAGAGACACCCTTCTCCATAATGGATAAGGAAATCGCTGCGTGGTCAGACCACGTAATCTCGTGAATGGCAGCTGTGGTTATATCCTGTAACAACCATCTATCAGTTAGAAACATGTCAATACGGGAATATGAGCGATGCCTGTTGGAAAAAAAAGTGAAGTCCTTTTCACCAGCATGGAGACATCTCCACGCATCGAACAGTTCCTCTTTGTGAAGAATGGTTTGTAGAGCTGGTGTTGAGCGGATTTTGGCCGAAGATGTGTCCACTTGGGGGTCTACAGTAGCATTAAAGTCTCCGCATATCAGAACTTTACCATACTGCATAGACTTGAGTTTGCGAAGGACCTTATTGAAGAAGCGAATTTGATGTGTATTTGGTGAATATAAGTTAACCAGAGTGAATGGTTGAGAATTTATGTCGCCTGAGATAATGACAAATCTGCCAGCCGCATCAATAAACGAATCTCTGTGTTGAAATGAAAGTGAGTTCTTCAGGGCTATTAGAACGCCTCCAGTTTTTTTGAGAGGATTACATGCTAAGTAGATGTGTGGGAAGTCTTTGTGGGTACACTGCGGGGTATTGTCTAGTTGGAAGTGCGTTTCTTGTACACATACAATATCTGCTTTATGTTTATGAACCTCCTTCCATAAGGAAAATCGTTTGGCCGGGTGGTTCAAACCATGTGCGTTGATTGATAAGCAAGAGATCGTCATTGGCCTATTGTATAAAGGATATGGAGGATAGACAATAAAGTACTCACTACGATTGGTGCAAATTTTCCTGGTTGTTGACAGTCATCACATGGATTTCTGGAGTAGATGTAGGACGATAAATTGCTCTTAGGAGATCTGTGCATATCAAGGAAAAAAAAAAAGAAAATATAAATAAGAAAAGGATCCATAAAGCGATCCAAGAGCAGATGGAACTGCTAATAGTAACCTGAGGGTAACAAGGAACAGAGTATAAGGCACTCTTCCTAGGAGACATTCAAGTAATCTGTTGAAATTCTGTGCTTTGTATACCAGCGGATTTTTTAAGAGATTTTTTATGAGTCACTGCTTGCCATTCAGTAGGGATATGTGATGGGCCTGCTATGGCGGGAAAGTTGGTGCTTGCATCAGGTAAAATTTTCCATCTACGTAGTAGATTTAGACCTTCATCCAACGATGAGATCATGGTGGTGGTGCCATTGTGAATAATGGATAGTGTGGCAGGGTATTTCCATTTGTGAATGATGTTATGATTCCTTAGGGCTTTTGTAATGGTTATAAGATTGCGTCTGCGTTGTAAAGTATGTCTAGATAGGTCAGGGAGCAATTTAACATTAGCAAATTGTGGGGGTAAATTTTCTTGTTTTCTAGAAATTTGCAAAATTTGATCTTTAATGTGGAAATAGTGGACTCTTAGAAGAACATCTCTGGGAATTTCTGCAGGCAGAAATGACGGTTTAGGAATTCTGTGAATTCTGTCCACAATGAGGTCCTGTGCTGTAGCCTGAGGTAAAAAAGTTGAAAATAAAGCTTGGGCAAATGGTAGTAACTGATTCGGGGGTACCTCTTCAGGGATACCCCTCAATTTAAGGTTGTTCCTCCTGGATCGGTCCTCTAGATTTGCTAGTTTGTCTTTAATCCATCCTATTTCTTCCCCCTGAGCTGCATTTGAGTCGACCATTACATTATAAGCTGAGGTAAATTCCTCCATTTTGTGCTCTGTTCTGTCCACTCTTAGGCCTAGTGAATGCACTTCTCTTTTACATTGATTAATCCCCCTGACCATATCAGCCTGTAGTGATGATCTCAGTGAAATCAACATGTCTTTTATTATGGTGTCAGACACGGGCCCGTCTGTTGTAGGAAAGTCCATAATTGATTCTCCTTTCATGGCATGCTGGCTAGCTTGGTATGTGTGTGGTTCGCTTACCTCCATGGCCGGAGCGTTTTGCGGCCTAAATGGGGATTCTCTCCTCGGCCTGGATTTCACCGGGCTCCGTGTGGTAGGCGTTGCGGGACCGGAGGAGGAGTCGCTGGGAGTTTGTAGCGTGTGGCTATCGGTGCGGTAGGTTTCGGACACGTCCTCTCCCAGACTCTGAGGTAAGGTATGAATGTCAGCATTCCCGCCGCCGTCGCCATCTTGTGAGGCGCCGTTCGTGGCGCAGTAGCTCGCTATTTTCGGCGGCTGTGGCGGGTTTTTCCTGTGCCGGCCCATCTCTAGTGACTGCCTCCGGTTCTCGGGATCGCACTGACCTTTTGTGGAGGTATGTTTCCGCCAGAAATAGTGTGTGGCTGACGAATGTCTCCTGCGGACGAGCGGAGCTCCAGGTTAAGCGGCCATCCTGGAGTCCGGTCGCCACGCCCCTCTCTATGCAAGACAAGTTTGAGCCAACATCCGTTGGAAAAAAAACATGGATTATGTTGTCGGAATATGCGATCGTGTGTACGAGGCATTAGGTTGCACACAGGTGGACAACATTTCACTAATTATGTGACTTCTGAAGGTAATTGGTTGCACTAGTACAAAGAGAAAATTGCGCTGGACAAAAAACTAAGTTAAGATAAAAATTAAAAATTAAAAATTGAAAAGCTGCAACCAAAATGTGATAAGCATGTACAAAGTGAAATTAAAAAGGCTGCGCTACATTCTATCTGAGAAAAAACAACACTAATTGATGCAAAAACATTGGTGTCAGTGTCAGTGCATACACCTCACTCGTTGAGAGTGAGTGGTGACTAATAAAAATAAATAGGATTATTGAATACCAGGAGCGGTTATAGTAATCAAGTATAACAAATTCCAGTGAACCTAGTATCAAATATATAACATACAATACAAAAATTATTCAGATGGGCTATGTAGTAACCCAACACATTGGTGAGTGAAGGAGATATGAATCCAACAAATTAACGTGTTAAGTTATACCGTGCGTAGATAAGTGTCAGAATGGACTGGTATAATAACCCAAAAAAATACAAAAAATTTGAAAAAGTGGAAATTAAAGTCCAAAAAGCGACTGCAAAATCAATCTAGTCCAACAGTAAATTGGCTTCCACGTGTTGAGAGATGGTGACTTTGTGTGGATTCAGATATAAAGTGACAAGTGCTTGTGAAAATCCCTCCACCAGGAAGATTGCAGGCTTACCAGACTGTGGAGAAAACTCGCATATGGCTAATACCCAGCCAGGGCCTTGACTTCCACTGCCGCTCACCTGCGCCCCTCGCGGTATCCAGAAAAGTTACCAGCTTCAGATGCAGGAAAACGTGAGGCTCGCCACTAATGGTAGTGGGTTATAGCCTGTGTATAGCATAAGCCGATTGTATGGATCTCCGGAAGGTTGGCCCAAAAAAAGAAGAAGGGGGACACACCATGGGTGGAATCCAAAGGATTTATTTGGTAAAAAGTGCCAATACGCACAAAAAAGCAGAATGCATAAAATGATTGAGATACACTTAAAATTATGCGGCCGGCCGGCAGCAGTACTCGTCCGTGCTAAGACGTAAGACGCGGTGACGTCAGCACGTCGCTCCTCCATACGCGTTTCGTCAGAGAGTGACGTAATCACACGTGGAAGCCAATTTACTGTTGGACTAGATTGATTTTGCAGTCGCTTTTTGGACTTTAATTTCCACTTTTTCAATTTTTTTTTATTTTTTTGGGTTATTATACCAGTCCATTCTGACACTTATCTACGCACGGTATAACTTAACACGTTAATTTGTTGGATTCATATCTCCTTCACTCACCAATGTGTTGGGTTACTACATAGCCCATCTGAATAATTTTTGTATTGTATGTTATATATTTGATACTAGGTTCACTGGAATTTGTTATACTTGATTACTATAACCGCTCCTGGTATTCAATAATCCTATTTATTTTTATTAGTCACCACTCACTCTCAACGAGTGAGGTGTATGCACTGACACTGACACCAATGTTTTTGCATCAATTAGTGTTGTTTTTTCTCAGATAGAATGTAGCGCAGCCTTTTTAATTTCAATTGGTTGCACTAGAGTTTTTTTATGGGCTTCATAGCAAAGGGGGTGAATATCATTTTTTTTATTTCTGAAAAATAGTTGTATGTATATAATTTTCTAATTTTACTTCACCAACTTAGACTATTGTGTTTTGATCCATCACATATAATTCAGATTAAAAAAAAAAAACATTGAACTAAAGGCAGTAATGTAACAAATTAGGTAAAAAGCCAAGGGGGTGAATACTTTTGCAAGGCACTGTGTATGTATGTATATATATATATATATATATATATATACACACATACACATACAGTATACACACAGTATCTCACAAAAGTGAGTACACCCCTCACATTTTTGTAAATATTTTTTATATCTTTTCATGCGCCAACACTGAAGAAATTACACTTTGCTACAATGTAAAGTAGTGAGTGTACAGCTTGTATAACAGTGTACATTTGCTGTCCCCTCAAAATAACTCAACACATGAGATGAGACCAAGTTCAAGTTATTTGGTTCAGATGGTGTCAAGCGTGTGTGGCGGCAACCAGGTGAGGAGTACAATGACAAGTGTGTTTTGTCTACAATCAAGCATGGTGGTGGGAGTGTCATGGTCTTGGGCTGCCGGCACTGGGGAGCTACAGTTTATTGAGGGAACCATGAATGCCAACATGAACTGTGACATACTGAAGCAGAGCATAATCCCCTTCCTTCAGAGACTGGGCCGCAGGGCAGTATTCCAACATGATAATGGCCCAAAACACACTTTCAAGACGACCACTGCCTTGCTAAAGAAGTTAAGGGTAAAGTTGATAAACTGGCCAAGCATGTCTCCAGACATAAACTCTATTGAACATCTGTGGGGCATCCTCAAGCAGATTGTGGAGGAGCGCAAGGTCTCTAACATCCACCAGCTCCGTGATGTCGTCATGGAGAAGTGGAAGAGGACTCCAGTGGCAACCTGTGAAGCTCTGGTGAACTCCATGCCAAGTGGGTTAAGACAGTGCTGGAGAATAATGGTGGCCACACAAAATATTGTCAATTTGGGCCCAATTTGGACATTTTCACTTTTTTTTTTCCACTTTTGTTGCCAGCAGTTTAGACATTAATGGATGTGTGTTGAGTTATTTTGAAGGGACAGCAAATTTACACTGTTATACAAGCTGTACACTCACTACGTTACATTGTAGCAAAGTGTAATTTCTTCAGTGTTGTCACATGAAAAGATATAATAAAATATTTACAAAAATGTGAGTTGTGTATTGACTTTTTTGAGTTACTGCAACGTGTGTATATATCTATATATTTTATATTATTAATTCAATTAATGTATATTTACATTAATTATTCCAGGGTTACTATTATAATTTTTTTTACTCTAGCTTTTTCTTCCAATGAAATAATATATAATCAAAGACATTGAAACGTGTGTATGTATATATATATATATATATATATATATATATATATATATATATATATATATATATATATATATATATATATATATATATATATATATATATGTATGTGGATATATATCATTAATATTATTAATTAAATTAATGTGTATTAAAATTTATTCTGACAGCGTTAATATTACTAAATACATTTTATTTACGTAGTTTTTTTCTTCCACTGTATTAAAGTGGTTGTAAACCCTTTCAAACCACTTTGACCTACAGGTAAGCCTAGACCTGTAGGTCCAATAAATATCTCCTAAACCTACATGGTTTAGGAGATATTTAGAAAAAAAGAGGCATTGCTGTCTGCGGCGCGCAGGCACACTGAGCATGCCGAGATCACGTTGATATGCTGCTCTCGTGCACATGCACGGGAGTGACGTCATCGCCGCTCCATCGAATGACAGCGATGGAGCGGCGAGACCCGGAAGTCACTCCGGGATTGATGGCGGCGGAGGAGGTCGTGGACAAGGGTCGCTTCGGGGGCTTCGTTCTCAGGTAAGTTATTCATAATGAGCTAGTATGCTATGCATACTAGCTCATTATGCCTTTGCCTTGCAGGTTCAGTTTTTTTTTTTTTTTTTTTTAAAGGAGGCTTTACTTCCTCTTTAATATACATTTAAAGAAATTAAAACATGTGTCCCATGGCTCTATACGGCATGCTTTGACACTGTATGGAATCAAGAGAGAGAGTGCTGCCGGGATGGGGGTCACGGGAGGAGTCAGACGTGTGTGGACTGTGGAGATGAGACTATAGGATAAAACCAGAGCCACCAACATGAAGCTGTCTGACTTAGCCCTGCACGGTGCACCTGAGAGGAGGTCAGTGACAGTTCCACCAGGCCAGTCTGAGGGGGGTCACTGATGTAAGGTGGCAATGATATAAAGGTTTCCCCTTATATCAGTAACCTCCCCCTTACCTTAGTGTATTAACTCTATGGAAGGTGGTCTCTGGTCACCAGGTCCCCCCCTTCAGAGTTCCCGGCATTACCCTTTACAGCAGAGTCAACAGGATTCTGCCTTTACAGTGCAAGGGAACTCTGACATAAAGGAGAATGCTGCAGAGATCTCATTTGCACGATCTCAGCGGGAACTCTGATGTAAGGGGTGCTCTGGTCACCAGAGACCACCTTATATCAGAGTCCACTGGATTCCCCTTTACATCAGAGTTCCCACTTACATCATGGTTCACAGAGTTCCCCTTGCACTGTAAGATTAAAAGGGATGGAGGCCCAGAGACATGCCCAGGGTACACAGAGGACACATTGGATATATTAGAAGGGATGGAAGCCAGAGACATGTCCAGGGTGCACAGAGGATACATGGGTTATATTAGAAGAGATGGAGGCCCAGGGACATGTCCAGGGTGCACAGAGGATACATTGGTTAGATTAGAAGGGATGGAGGCCAGGGACATGTCCAGGCTGCACAGAGGATACATGGGTTAGAATAGAAGAGATGGAGGCCCAGGGACATGTCCAGGGTGCACAGAGGATACATAGGTTAGATTAGATGGGATGGAGGCCCAAGGACATGTCCAGGGTGCACAGAGGGGCACCTGATATAGAGAGGGACTCTGCTGGGGACACCTGGTGTTAGTAGGGATTCTGCTGGGGACAGCTGATATAAGGATGGACTCTGCTGGGGACAGCCGGTGTAAGGAGTGATTCTGCTGGGGACACCCGGTGTAAAGAGGGACTCTGCTGGGGACACCCGGTGTAAGGAGGGACTCTGCTGGGGACACCCGGTGTAAGGAGTGACTCTGATTGGGACACCTGGTGTAAGGAGGGACTCTGCTGGGGATACCTGGTGTAAGGAGGGACTCTGCTGGAAATGCCTGGTGTAAGGAGGGACTCTGCTGGAAATGCCTGGTGTAAGGAGGGACTCTGCTGGAAATGCCTGGTGTAAGGAGGGACTCTGCTGGAAATGCCTGGTGTAAGGAGGGACTCTGCTGGAAATGCCTGGTGTAAGGAGGGACTCTGCTGGAAATGCCTGATGTAAGGAGGGACTCTGCTGGAAATGCCTGATGTAAGGAGGGACTCTGCTGGAAATGCCTGGTGTAAGGAGGGACTCTGCTGGGGACACCTGATGGCATCTGGTGGCAGGCGACGTGGCAAGTGACAAGCTCAGGGCTCCCACTGATTCTGAATAATGGTGAGTTGAACTATTTCATTTTTTATTAAAATCTACTAGAAATAATGCGCTTCAATCATCCTGACACTATAACAACCATGGTGCCATGAGGATTGAAGTGCTAACACGAGATGTTTGGAGTATCTTTATCTGCTGATTGTTAAACTTTCTGGAATACACATATTGCTATTGTGGTGCAGGATCTGGGCCTGCTGTTCGTTTTTTTTTTTTTTTTTTTTTCTCCATCTCTCGTTCATCTCAGACTCTAACCACACACCTTTGAGCTGTGCCCCCTTTAAGCCACGCCCATTTACGGTTAAACCACGGCCATCCCTCACGTGGTGCGCTAAGCAACTATGTACATGGGTTAGCTAAGAAGGAGATTGAGGCCCAGTGACATGTCCAGGGTACACAGAGGATACATTGGTTAGACGCATGTATCCTCTGTGTAACTGGACATGTCTCTGGGCCTTCATCCCTTCTAATCTAACCCATGTACCCTCTGTGTACTTTGGACATGTCTCTGGTCCATCCCTTCTACTCTAACCCGATCTAATCTAATCTGTACACACAATTGGATTTTCCGACAACAAATGTTGGATGTGAGCTTGTTGGCGGAAAGTCTGACCATGTGTATGCTCCATCGGACATTTGTTTTTGGACTTTCCGCCAACAAATGTTGGCTAGGGATGAGCCGAACACCCCCCGGTTCGGTTCGCGGCAGAACATGCGAACAGACAAAAAAATTTGTGCGAACACCGTTAAAGTCTATGGGACTCGAACGTGAAAAAACAAAAGTGCTAATTTTAAAGGCTAATATGCAAGTTATTGTCATAAAAAGTGTTTGGGACCCGGGTCCTGCCCCAGGGAACATGTGTCAATGCAAAAAAAGTTTTAAAAACTGCAGTTTTTTTGTGAGCAGTGATTTTAAGAATGCTTAAAGTGAAACAATAAAAGTGTAATATTCCTTTAAATATCGTGCCTGGGGGGTGTCTATAGTATGCCTGTAAAGTGGCGCATTTGTCACGTGTTTAACCACTTCACATCCGGCCGTAGCTGAATGACGGCCACAGCGCGGATGTGAAATCCCGGGAGGCCGTCATATGACGGCCTCCCCTTTCCTCGTTCCCTGTGCGCGCTCACGAGCGCGCAGCAGGGAAATTCTGTGTTGGCCGTGTCCCTCGGACACGGCCAATCACAGCGGCCGTTTACAGCGCAATCGCCCTGGCCAATGAGAGATGATCTCATATGTAAACATATTAGATCATCTCTCAGCGCGGCTCCCCCGCCTCACACAGAGACAGCGTGTGAGGAGGGGGAGATGAACGGCTGCAGCGCCGTAAGTTTAAAAAAATAAATAAACAAAATGCCATCTGTGCCCACTGCCACCACTGCAATCTGTCCCCAATGCCAATTGCCATAACCATATGTCCCCAATGCCATCTGCAAGTGCCATATGTCCCCAATGCCATCTGTGCCCAGTGCCATCTGTGCCCAGTGCCATCTGCCAGTGCCATCTGTAGTCAGTGCCACCTGTCATTAGTGCCATCTGTCATCAGTGCCACATAGTGCCATCTGTCATCAGTGCCACATATTAGTGCCATCTGTCATCAATGCCACGTATCAGTGCCATCTGTCATCAGTGTCAATGTCATGTGTCATGTGTCATCAGTGCCACGTATTAGTGCCGTCTGTCATCAGTGCCACATATTAGTGCCACGTGATATCAGTGCCATGTATAAGTGCCATCTCTCATCAGTGCCACATATTAGTGCCATCTCTCATCAGTGTCACGTGTCATCAGTGCCCCCGTATTAGTACCATCTGTCATCAGAGCCAAGTCAGTGTCACGTGTCATCAGTGCCACGTCAGTGTCACGTGTCATCAGTGCCACGTCAGTGTCACGTGTCATTGTCCTGGTGCTCCAGGGCCTTCAAAAGTGTAATAGGTAGTCAACAATTTAGATGTGTAATTTATGCTCCTAGAACACCTGATGGCGCTCCCTGCATGTTGGGCCTCTCTAAGTGGCCAGGCTGTGTAAAAGTCCCACACATGTGGTATCGTAATAATCAGGAGTAGCAGAATTTATTTTGGGGTGTCATTTGTGGTATACACATGCCATGTGAGAGAAATAACCTATTACAATGACAATTTTGTAGAAAAAAAATAAAAAATAAAAAAAATAATTCAAGAATTGTGGGAAAAAATGACAACATCAAAAAGCTCACCATGCCTCTTACTAAATACCTTGGAATGTCTACTTTCAAAAAAGGGGTCATTTGGGGGGTATTTGCACTTTCCTGGCTTGTTTGGGTCACAAGAAATGAGATCGGTCACCAGTGCATCAGGTGTGATCAATTTTGTATGATTCGCACCACAGTTTGTAGAGTCTGTAACTTTCACAAAGACCAAATAATTTCCACTAATTTGGGTTATTTCTACCAAAGATATGTAGCAGTATAAATTGTGGGCAAAATTTATGAAGAAAAATTAATAATTTCCTAAATTGTATCACAGAAACAAAGAAAAATGTGTTTTTTTTCAAAATTTTCGGTCTTTTTTCATTTATAGCGCAAAAAATAAAAAACCCAGAGGTGATCAAATACCACCAAAAGAAAGCTCTATTATCTAAAAGGACAAAAAATTCATTTGGGTACAGTGTTGCATGACTGAGTAATTGTCAGTCAAAGCGTGAGAGCACCGAAAGCTGAAAATTGGTCTGGATGGGAGGGGGGTTTAAGTGCCTGGTAAGCAAGTGGTTAAAACAGTCCCGGCACAAAATTACATTGCTAAAGGAAAAAAAGTAATTTAAAACTGTCTGTAAAAAGGGCCCTTTGGGTCTGGTATGGATATTAAGAGGAACCCTGCACCTTAATTAAAAAAAAAAAAAAGGCGTGGGGCTCCCAGGCCCTATATACTCTGAACAGCAGTATACAGGCGGTCCCTGGGTTACAAACAAGATAGGGACTGTAGGTTTGTTGTTAAGTTTAATCTGTTTGTAATTTGGAACAGGTACTTTTTTTAAGTGTAGATCGAGCCCAAAAATCTATTTTTAAGCTTTTTGGATAATATAGGGAAGGGTTATCACCCCTGTAACATTTGTTTTGCTGTCTGTGTCCCTGTTCAGAAGATTTCACCTCACTTTCTGTCCCAATGCCAATTACATTTAGAAAATTTTGGGTTATTAGGGAAACAAGGATTGGTGATAAAGCATCAGTGGAGACACCTTTTTCCCATATTAACACTTACAGGAGAGAATTTATCTCGAATTTGTCGCGAACAGCCCAAAATGTTCGGTTTTCAACGAACGGGCGAACAGCCAATGTTCCAGTCGAAACAGAAAGCTCATCCCTAATGTTGGCTAGCATGTTCTCAAATTTTCCACCAATAAATGTTTGTTGTCGGATTGTCCGATCGTGTGTACACAAGTCCGTCGCACAAAAGTCCACGCATGCTCAAAAGCGGACGGTCTTGAAAACTAGCATTCGTAATGGAGAATTAACATTCGTGAAATGGCAAATTATGAAATCTCCAAATGCAGCACACAATTCTCTTCTTCTTTAATGGGATAATAATGAATCTGCTTTGCTGGCGATACTGATGGAGTTATTGTAAACAAAGTTTCAAAGGTTTTTTTTTATAGTGATATCAAGAATATTATTATTATGCTTTATTTTTATTTTTTTGCCACAACACCATTATCCCGTAGTTTTTAAGATTAAAGAACCAACTATGTTGGTTACCCTTGTCAATTTTACTTTGTATTTTCTAAAATGTAACTGCCTACTCCCAAACTGTCATTTGTAAAACACATAGCCAAGTATTATTCTCCACAATTTTTTTATTGTCCGTTAAAAAATAAAAAAATTAAATTAGACATGCATCCAAAAATATAGAAAATATACCAAATCAAATCATTATTATTTAACCCAAAAAATAATGTCAAAGCAATAACCAAGGCCCATAATAAATAACACATTATCTCCTCCAATTTTGCAAAATGTCTGGTTGACTAACGGCCTTTCAGAAACTAAACTGAAAAGTGATAAATGAAAAACGCAAAAAGAAAAGTGTGAATCAACACTCACCAAACTTCTACTAACACAAAATTAGCAGAAGGAGCCCAAAGGGTGGCGCTAAAGAGCTGAAAAACAACGTAGTACGTCACTAAGTTTGTAATTGTTGGTCAACATTTGTGTGACTGTGTGTATACAAGACAAGTTGGAGCCAACACCCTTCGGACAAAAGTTCACGGTTTTGTTCTCGGAAAGACCAATCGTGTGCATTACAGTGCAAGGGGGAACTCTGCGAACCATGATGTAAAGGGTAACACTGATGTAAAGGGCAATGCTGCAGACCCTGATGTAAGTGGGAACTCTAATGTAAAGGGGAATGCAGTGGACTCTGATATAAGGTGGTCTCTGGTGACCAGAGCATACCTTACATCAGAGTTCCCCCTTAGATCATGCTCTGCACCATTCTCCTTTACCTCAGAGTTCCTTGCACTTTAGGGCGGAATCCTGCAGACTCTGATGAAAAGGGGAATTCCGGGAACTCTGATGTGGGGGGGGGACTCTGGTGACCAGAGACCACCTTCCATAGAGTGAATGCACTAACTGATATTAGGGGGAACCTTTATATCAGTGCCCCTTACTTCATTGTATTCACTCCCCCCTTACATCAGTGACCCTCCTCAAACCGGCCTGGTGGAACTGTCACTGACCTCCTCTCAGGTGCACTGTGCAGGGCTCAGTCAGACTGCTCCAGATTGGTTTTCTCGCAAAACGAGCAGGATTCAAGCCTCTGGGGTGTGCAGTACCGCATTTGGCCAGAGGTGCGGTGGCGCCGGTGACACTCGGTGCCTTTCTGAGACACTCAGAAACACTCAGAAACACTCCGTTCCTTAGTGTCTCCAAGCCTCCCCGAGTGCACCTGAGTGGCTCTGAGTGCTCTCCAATTGTTTCCGAATGTCTCCGTCATTTCAATGTCTTTGAATATATATAATTTCATTGGAAGAAAAAGCAAAAAAAAATTATTAATAATAGTAACGCTGTAAAAAGGTATGTAAATATACATTAATTGACTTAAAGGGATTGTAAACCCTTGTGTTTTTTCACCTTAATGCATCCTATGCAGATATTAATTAGAAAAGTCTGTCAGTCTTCCAACGCAGGCCCACTGCGGCGATAGCAGTTGGAGTATTTGATGGGTTTATTTTAGTCTGTGATACGCAGGCAAAAACATCTGATGGCTCGCAGGCACCCTGAGGCGATTGCAGTTGAAGTATTTGATGGCTTTTACGTGTACATCTGACGGGTTTTCGGGTGCACGTGCGTACATGGGCAATACAGCAAACTCGTCAAAAACTCCTTCCAGAAATGAAGTGGTTGGGATTTTTGATGGGTTTGAGAATTTGACAGAATACCGGCTGCCCCGTCCTTAACCACTTCAGCCCCGGAATGATTTACCCCCTTCCTGACCAGAGCGTTTTTGCGATTCGGCACTGCATCGCTTTATCTGACAATTGCGTGGTCTTGCGACGTGGCTCCCAAACAAAATTGGCGTCCTTTTATTACCACAAATACCACTTTTGGTGGTATTTGATCACCTTGCGCTTTAAGCAAAAAAAGAGAGACAATTTTGAAAAAAATATTTTTTACTTTTTGCTATAATAAATATCCCACAAAAATATATAAAAAAATTTTTTCCCTCAGTTTAGGCCGATACGTATTCTTCTACATATTTTTGGTAAAAAAAACGCAATAAGCTTTTCTTGATTGGTTTGCGCAAAAGTTATAGCGTCTACAAAATAGGGGATAGTTTTATGGCGGACACATCGGACAATTTTGACACATTTTTGGGACCATTGGCATTAATACAGGGATCGATGCAATAAAATTGCATTGATTACTGTAAAAAATGTCACTGGCAGTGAAGGGATTAACCACTAGGTGGCAGTGTAGGGGTTAAGTGTTCCTGGGGGCATGTTTCTAACTGTATGGGGGTGTGGCTGTGTGTGACACTACACTGATCGCTGCTCCCGATGACAGGGAGCAGACGATCAGTGCGCTGTCACTAGGCAGAACAGGGAGATGCTGTTTACATCGGCATCTCCCCGTTCTTGAGCTCCGTGACATGATCGCGGGTATCCCCACGGCGATTGAGTCTGTGGGACCATGGTCACGGAGCTCTCGGCAGGCACCCGCGCACAGCGGGAAATTCAAAGTAACCTACTGACAGGCTTTCCCCACTGACAGCTGAAATGTAAAGAAAAAAATGCCAGCAGTGAAAAATGTTTGAAAAAAAATGGCAAGCGCCCCCCCCCCCCAACCATACCAGGCCACATGCACTCAACATAGAGGGTGCTTTGAGGCAGAGGGGGCTTTGCCCCCCCCCCACCCCAATACACCTTGTCCCCATAAATAGACAAACAGGAAAAAAGGCAGAGGAGTAATTAGACTGTGGGTGATACGCAGAGGAGAAAGCAAGCTGAATTCCCAACTGTGCACAAAAGGCTCGCCAGAACTGGGACACAAACTGACTACTCCTGTCCGAGACAATCATTTTGGGTAGCCCATGTAAGCAAAAGATCTCCCGAGCAAAAATGGAAGCCAGTTCCTTAGAAGTGGGCAACTTCTTAAGTGGAATACAATGAGACATTTTTGAGAACCGATCAACCACCATAAGGATAACTGTGTTGCCCTGGGAGTAATTCCACAATGAAATCCATAGACAGGTGGGTCCAGGGCCTCTCTCCATTGGGTATGGGTTGTACAAGGCCCACTGCAAGGTGTCATGGAGTCTTACTCTCAGCACACATGGAACAGGCAGCTACGAAGGAGGTTACATCAGCACGTAGACTAGGCCACCAGAATTGTTGGGAAATGGCTTAAAAGAGTTGATTCTTCCCAGTGTGGCCAGCAGCCTTGGGAGAATGGTAAGTCTGGAGCACGGCAGTACAGAGACTCTCTGGGACAAAGCAGCGGTCACAAGGTTTCTCAGGAGGAGCATGGACCTGAGCAGCAAGAATTTTGTCACCCAAAGGAGGAGTGAGACTGGTGCGAACCGTAGCCAGAATACGATCAGGAGAAATCACAGGAACCGGAACCGACTCCATCTTGGAAGTGGAGAAAAATTGTTGTGACAAAGCGTCAGCCCTTACATTCCTAGTACCAGGTAAGAATAAGACAATGTAATTAAAAACTAGACAAGAAAAGAGCCCATCACGCCCTTCTGGGAGAGAGGCGTTTAGCCTCAGACAAGAATGCGAGATTCTTATGGTCAGTACCGGCACAGTGGTACCTTCGAGGAGATGTCTCCATTCTTTCAGGGCTAACAGCTCTCTGTCACCAATCTCGTAATTGCACTCCGCAGGTGACAATTTCTTGAAAAAGTAGCCACAAGGATGCATAGCGCTCTCAGAGGTAGGACGTTGAGACAGAATGGTGCCAACTCCAGTTTAAACACCGAAGGGTTTTACTTCCTCTTTTGCTCCCTCAGGGAAGAAAGTGGGTATTTGTACTTCTAAAATGTAAATATATCACAATCAATACAAATCATTACATAGAAAATAATATTACTATACATATACAGTATGTTAACCACATCTGCAGGTGGGATCTCCCATCCTAGGCGGGCGTCATATGATGTCCTCGGCTTGCTGGCGGTATAGGGCGTCACTCCAGAGCCGATGCATGTGCCCGGCGGCCACGATGTCTGCCGGGCCCCTGCGATTGCTGGTGACAGAGCAGGGACGTGGATCTGTGTGTGCAAACACACAGATCCACATCCTATCAAGGGAGAGGAGACAGATCGCGTGTTCCTAGTATAGAGAAACACCGATCGGTCACCTCCCCTAGTCAGCCCCATCCCCCACAGTTAGAATCACTCCCTAGGTAACACATTCAACCCCTTGTTCGCCCCCTAGCGTTAACTTCTTCCCTGCCAGTGACATTTACACAGTAATCAGTGCATATTTATAGCACTGATCGCTGTATAAATGTCAATGGTCCCAAAATAGTGTCAAAAGTGTCCGATCTCTCCACAGCAATGTCACAGTCATGATAAAAATCACAGATCGCTGCCATTACTAGTAAAGAAATAAAAATAATACAAATGCCATAAATCTATCCCCTATTATGTAGGCGCTATAACTTTTGTGCAAACCAATTAATATACGGTTATTGCGTTTTTTTTTTTACCAAAAATATGTAGAAGAATACATATCGGCCTAAACTGATGTGGGATATTTATAATAGCAAAATGAAATTGTCGCTCTTTTTTTGTTTATAGTGCAAACAATAAAAAATGCAGAGGTGATCAAATACCAACAAAAGAAATTTGTGGGGAAAAAAAAAGGACATCAATTTTATTTGGTTCCATGTAGAAAAATCCCCTACAATCGTATATATGATTGCTCCTTTTGTAAGTACCAACAACAACCTATTCTGTACATGTTTATCATATACAGTATGTATGTAGCGCTACCCCCAGAGAAGCCACTTAAAGAGGAGGGCCAACAAATTTTTTTTTTTAAAAGTCAGCAGCTACAAATACTGCAGCTGCTGACTTAATAATCGGACACTTACCTGTCCCAGGGTCCAGGGATGCGGGGGAACGAGGCCCCCCCTCGTTCCCCGCTCCGCTCGCGGAGCCGGCATTCTTAATGTGAGCACCCGGCTGTGGCGTCACATCCGGGCACCCACTGCGCATGCGCGAGCGGCGCGGTGCGCCGTGATTCGACGCTCACTCATCTGGGACACATGACAGGTCCCAGATGACTGTGCGGTGCCTAGGGGAAGTGATGTCAGTGCCCGGGCACTGAAGGTGGCAGACTACGAGGGACCCCCTAGCAACAGGCATTTAGAGGTGAGTAAAACATTTTTTTTTTCCAATTATATTTTATTTTTTTATTTTTTTATGCCAATTTTGTAAGCCAATTTTTTTTTTTTTGGTGGCAACACCACTTTAAGTATATTTGGTTCTGTACTCTGCCTCTCAACCCCAAGAACAGTCTCAGCCCATCTGGCACACCTGGCAATAATGTTAGTGCAAACACCAATGAAAAACACAAACTATAGTGAACCAGAAAATTTGTTTACTGGGAGACTTTCCAGAATCAAATAGACAATAAGAAGGTAACCCAGCAGTAAGAGATAGCAAAACTCAGTTCTAACAGTGTAAATCAGGACTATACACAGATTTCAAATAGCACAGTTAAACGGCTCAAATGGCTCTAATGTAGCCTATGTACTCAGGCATTAAAGGAGACAGGACTGACTTGATGACAATCTGTTCCCCTAAAATCCTGAGACCACAAACCCAGGCGGTAAACACGTGATACAACAGGCAATATTGTGAATTATTAATGTCAAACTAATGCGGCGTACACACGAAGGGACAATCCCGCGGGATTATCCTCTGGACTCAAGTCCAGCGGACAATCCCCTCGTGTGTGGGCGCCGGCGGACTTTTTGGCGCCAAAGTCCGGCGGACCAAAGTTTTAAGTTTGGTTTTAAAATTATCCGCTGGACTTGGCAGTCCGGCGGACAATCCCGCCGTTAGTAGGCTAGTCCGCGGGACTTTTGAAAATGAACGGACTTGCCGCTTATCGGCAAGTCCGTTCATTTAGCACGTGACTTCAGGTTACGTAGCTAGCGTAGGCAGTAAATGCCGCCGCGCTAGCTCCGTGACCTGGCATGGATTTAAAGGGAATCCCCACGCCGAAAAACGGCGTGGGGGTTCCCCCCAAATCCATCTCAGACCCTTATCCGAGCATGCAGCCTGGCCGACCAGGAAAGGGGTGGGGACGAACGAGCGCCCCCCCCTCCTGAGCCGTACCAGGCCGCGTGCCCTCAACATGGGGGGTGCCCTGGGGAAAGGGGGGCCGTGCGCCCCCCCCCCCCACCCCAAAGCACCTTTGTCCCCATGTTGATGAGGACAAGGGCCTCTTCCCGACAACCCTGGCCGTTGGTTGTCGGGGTCTGCGGGCGGGGGCTTATCAGAATCTGGGAGCCCCCTTTTATAATGGGGCCCTCAGATCCCGGCCCCCCACCCTATGTGAATGAGTATGGGGTACGATGTACCCCTACCCATTCACCTAAGGTGTAAAATGTAAAGTAAAAAAACACCCACACTTTTGAAAAAATAGTTTATTGCACTGCTCCGGGGGTCTTCTTCCGTCTTGGGGGTCTTCTCGCCGGACTCCTCCGCCATTTACCAAGCTCTTTTACTGAGCGGAGAAGTCCGGCTACCTTCTTCGTCGTCGCCGCCGTCGTCTGGGGGGTCTCGATCCGCCTTCGGGGGTCTTCCAGGGGTCTCTTCTGTTCTTGCGGCGGTCGTCATTTTCCGCGCCGCCGGCGCCGCCTTCTTCTTCTTGTTCTTGTTCTTCTTCCCATGTTGACCCGATGCTCTCTCTGGCCGGAATGCCAGAGCCACGCTGTGCTGGGACTTATATAGGGACAAGGGGACAGGGTCACATGCTCATGTCACATGGTGACCCCGCCCCCTTGTGATGTCACAGCCCCAGCATCCTCCAGGACTGTGACATCACAAGGGGGCGGGGTCACCATGTGACATGAGCATGTGACCCTGTCCCCATGTCCCTATATAAGTCCCAGCACGGCTCTGGCATTCCGGCCAGAGAGAGCATCGGGTCAACATGGGAAGAAGAAGAACAAGAAGAAGAAGGCGGCGCCGGCGGCGCGGAAAACGACGACCGCCGCAAGAACAGAAGAGACCCCCGGAAGACCCCCGAAGGCGGATCGAGACCCCCAGACGACGGCGGCGACGACGAAGAAGGTAGCCGGACTTCTCCGCTCGGTAAAAGAGCTTGGTAAATGGCGGAGGGGTCCGGCGAGAAGACCCCCAAGACGGAAGAAGACCCCCGGAGCAGTGCAATAAACTTTTTTCAAAAGTGTGGGTGTTTTTTTACTTTACATTTTACACCTTAGGTGAATGGGTAGGGGTACATCGTACCCCATACTCATTCACATAGGGTGGGGGGCCGGGATCTGAGGGCCCCCTTATAAAAGGGGGCTCCCAGATTCCGATAAGCCCCCGCCCGCAGACCCCGACAACCAACGGCCACCAGGGTTGTCGGGAAAAGGCCCTTGTCCTCATCAACATGGGGACAAGGTGCTTTGGGTTGGGGGGGCCGCACGGCCCCCCTTTCCCCAGGGCACCCCCCATGTTGAGGGCACGCGGCCTGGTACGGCTCAGGAGGGGGGGGCGCTCGTTCGTCCCCACCCCTTTCCTGGCCGGCCAGGGTGCTCGGATAAGGGTCTGACATGGCTTTGGGGGGAACCCCCACGCCATTTTTCGGCGTAGGGAGTCCCTTTAAATCCATGCCAGGTTACGGAGCTAGCGCAGCGGCATTTACTACATAAGCTAGCTACGTAACCTGAAGTTACGTTCTAAATGAACGGACTGCTCCGTGTGTGGGCAAGTCCGTTCATTTTCAAAAGTCCCGCGTACTTTGGCCGGCGGATTGTCCGCCGGAGAAGTCCGCGCGTGTGTGGGCAAGTCCGCGCGTGTGTGGGCAAGTCCACACGCTCGGAAAGTCCGGCGAAGCCAGCTGGAAAGTCCAGAGGATTGTCCGCTGGACTAGGTCCGCCAGCAAAAGTCCGCACGTGTGTACGCGGCATTAGAGTTATGCCCCGTACACACGGTCGTAAATTCCGACCACAAAATCCGTCTGATTTTTTCCGATGGATTTTGTCCGACACTGGTGTTGCATACACCACTGAGTTACTGCTAAATGAAGAAAAACAGAACAAGGTCCTCGCACTGGAAATGTCTGGTATCTTCTGCTAGCATTGCGTTGGTGTGCACTTGGTGTCCTGTCTGGCATCATGAGTAAAGTTTTTTTTTTTCAAGGTATTCTGGCAGACAAAGTGATGTATAGTGTGCTGGTAGTATCCTGGTAAGCAAGATGGATACTGTGACTGCTCAGCAGGGTGTAAGTGTTCCTACAAGAGTAGGCACAGTTAAGGCAACGTTGTCTGCATGCAGTGTCGTTAAGGTGGGCAATCCATGACCCAGGGCCCAAAAAGGAGTTGTGCTGGCTGGCAGGCTCTTCAGATAGCCCAATTGGCTACCCCACAATTGGAACATCTCACGCCTCAGGAATGCGCTTCCAGATGCACCCGGGGTCCCTCTCTGGTGGGATGTCCGTAAACGGCTGTGGAACTGTGGCAGGGACAGGCATACCGACTCTAGATGGCAACACCCCTCTTCAGAATCCAGTCTTCTCTCTCGCCTTATGGTCTCTCCCTGTGCCCCGGCAGACAAGATGGTGTCCTCACTTCTCTCCCCCCAGAGCATGCTGGAATCTGTTGTCCTTTTCCCATAGAAGGCTATGGGACCATTTGCGTCAGGGACTATATGTCCCACAATCCTTTGCTGCAATCCTGCTGGCTGGTGATAAACAGAGGAGGGAACTTAGAGCGGGCGGCTGGGTTCCCACGCGCGCCACTCGAGATACAGACAGAGAGGAGGAGAGGGAGGGGGAGAAATTCCCCACAGCTTCTGACAGGATTCTCTCCCTTGCGAGAGCCTGTGTGGTTCCCGGCGGTGGCCGGCGGGAGATGTGGGGTCGCGAGTGGACTGGGAGGCACCCGCTACTTGTATGTACTAAGCAATAACATTTTCTATGTAATGACTTGTATGACTTGAATGTCTTCCATATTTCTCTCCTGAGACCGCACATCATTAATAGGTTTTCCCATTCTCTTCCTCCTCCAGTGATCAATACCAAGGATCAGTATGAAGTCAAGCAAATTTTGAATTCTAAATACTCCAGCGGAAGGTTTTTATATCTTTGTTACATAGTTACATAGGCAGGTTGAAAAAAAATCACAAGTCCATCTAGCTCCACCAATAAAAAAAAATAAAAAAAAAACAATTAAAAAAAAAACACAACAATACAATCCCATATACACAATTCTATACCCGCAGTTGATCCAGAGGAAGGCGAAAAACCCCAGCAAAGCATGATCCAATCTGATGTTCCCTGGATCAACTTTACCAACAAATGTTAGTGCCCAGTTATATTATTATGTACACATAGGAAAGAATCCAGGCCTTTTTTAAAGCAATCTACTGAGCTGGCCAGAACCACCTCTAGAGGGAGTCTATTCCACATTTTCACAGCTCTTACTGTGAAGAAACCTTTTTGTATTTGGAGACAAAATCTCTTTTCCTCTAGATGTAAAGATTGTTTCCTTGTCCTCTGTGATGACCTTAAAATTAATATAGTGAACACCAAGTTCACTATATGGACCCCTTATGTATTTTTACTTGTTGATCCTATCCCCCCTTAATCTCCTCTTCTCAAGAGAGAATAAATTCAGTTCCTCTAATCTTTCCTCATAGCTGAGCTTCTCCATGCCTCTTATTAGTTTGCTTGCCCTTCTCTGCACTTTCTTCAGTTCCCCGATATCCTTTTTGAGAACTGGTGCCCAAAACTGAACTGCATATTCCTGATAAGGTCTTACTAATGATTTGTACAGGGGAAAAATGTCATGCCTAATACAAGAAAGGACTTTGCTCTCTATGGAAACTGCAGCTTGGCATTGCATGCTATTATTAAGCTTATGATCTACCAAAACCCCCAGATCCTTCTCCACTATGGATTTCCCCAGTTGTACTCCCCGTAGTACATACTTGCCAACTTTTCAGAATTTCCTGTGAAATTCCCAGGATTTAGACTCTTTTCCCGATTTTATCGTTTCCCGGGAAATCTCCATGTTTTTTTTTTTTCCATATACCACGCCTACAAATGCATGCCCCGCCCCTAATTATAATGCAACTCTCCCTACAGCCCAAAAAGTGTCCCTAAATTTTTTTTTACAATGTTGGCAACTATGCTAGTATGTATGATGCATGCATATTCTTAGCCTCCAAGTGCATAACTTTACATTTATCAACATTAAACCTCATTTGCCTCATAGTTGCCCAATGAAAAGTGCATTGAGGTCGGCTTGTAAGTTGGAGATATCCTGTAATGATGTTATTCCACTGCATAGCTTGGTGTCATCTGCAAAAACTAAAATGGTACTTTTAATCCCAAACCCAATATCATTTATAGATATATTAAAAAGTAAGGGTCCCAACACTGAACCTTTGCGGTACACCACTGATAACCTTAGACCATTCAGAGTAAGAATCATTAACCACTACTCTATGTAATTCTGTCTTTTCGACAGTTTTCTATCTATTTACAATTTTTGATTTCCAAGCCTGTAGACTTTGCCCTACACATTAGCCTTGTGTGGGAAACTGTGTCAAATGCTTTTGCAAAATCCAAGTATACTACATCCACAGCCACCCCTCTGTCTAAGGTTTTACTTACCTCTTCATAAAAAGAAATCAGGTTTGTTTGACAACTTCTGTCTTTCATTAATCCATGCTGTCTGTTGTTTCCAGCAAGAACTCATCTATATGGTCTTTTATTAAACTCTCCAGTATTTTCCCGACTAAAGAAGTTAAACTAACAGGTCTAGAGTTACTTGGTAGAGACTTTGATCCCTATTTAAATATAGGCATCACATTGACCATATGCCAATCCAGTGGTACTATTCCAGTCATTAACGAATCTCTAAAAATTTGAAACTATGGCTTTGAAATGACAGAGCTCAATTCTTTTAGGATCCGAGGGTGGATGCCATCTGGTCCTGGTGCTTTATTCACCTTTATTCTGTCAAATATTTCTGGACCTTATCACTTTTGAGCCAATGTGGACAATTTGGGGGTTGTGTCAATACCATCCCCATTTTGGTCATGAACTGCCCCATGCTCCTTTGTATACACAGAGCTACTAATCTAAATGATTAGTAGAGATATGGTCCTGAGGAAAGATGTTGGATCCCTTCTACAGACGTCCCCCCATCTTTCATCAGAAGTTTCCTCTCAAGCCTGGCCCTAAACAAGTAGAGAGGGCTTGTTAGGGGGAAGGGGGGGGGGCACTGTCATGGTTTAGCCTGCAGTTTCCTACCTGTGTTTTCTTACCTCCTTGCTGCAGTGGTTCTGCTAGACCTCTGATTCCTATATAAGAAATGCTTTGTGCAGCCCACATTGCTTGTGCAACTTCCTAGTTCTCTGAGCTCTAGTTTGCCTAGTGTTTTGTGTATTCAAAGTCTGACATCCTGAGTACCGACCCCGGCTTCCTCTTCTGTTTGTGTTTGTCTGATGCCTGCCCTGACCTCGGCTTGTTTCCTGGATCCTTTTCTGTCTCCGGTTATCTGTACTCTGCATACGTGAGTGGTCTCCGTATCTTTAGCTGGGTGTACCTGGGGGCAGTGACCTGGTTCCAGCTTCCTGCAAGTCCATCCCCACCTTTAGGGGCCCTGGTGAAAAAGCAGGTTGAGGCTTAAGCATAGTACACAAGGGGCCAAATGTCGGGCAGCCCTTGTGTACTGCAGCTGGTCCAACAGAAGCCGATCGTTTGGTCTGCCAATTGGCCAATGGGCGAGAGTGCTGACCGGAACATTCTGCCCGGGGGGGGGACAGCCCCCCCCTGTCAGAACGCAATAGAACAGCAGGGGAGATCGCTGTACTAACATCATATAGTTAGTACAGTGGCTCCGACCTGAGCTGTCAGCTTTTTTTCGTTCAGCCCGCTCGGTTTTATTAAAACAAAAATTGTAGTGTGTGCCGGGCTTTAGACCCCCCAGGTTGTCCTTCTACATGGGCTGATTACCACTGACATTTGACACAAGCAGCCCGGCACTAAATTTTTAACAGCCAGGTGTAGATAGTGCTGGGGGCCGTAGCCATTGGAGGAGGTATGTGCTGACACAGATGAGTGAGTTCATGAGTAGAGTGGGCTAGGAAAGGGGGCTCTGGTTTATTTTTGCAAAAAAGATTAACTTACCTTTTAAATTCCCTCTTGCTTATTCCACAGCTACTGTACACATTTATCTTAAAGTGAATCTCCAGGAAAAAATATTTTTAAAATGTGCTTTGTATAAACAAGTTAGCTCTAAAAATGATAATCCTAGTTCTTGATCACTGGTGTGTAGTGTAAAACTTCCAACTAGTGCTGGAAAGTACAGCACTGTAATTAAGAGCAATGTATATCATACAGTAAAGGAATCAATTGTTTTAACCTCCATTTTCTCTGTCCCTTACCATTCACAAAATGTCCTTTATTCTTTTTACAGAATAAAAGATGTTTGTGAATGGACAAGGGAGATCCTGTAATTTACCCGCTCATCTTCTCCCATTGTCCATCCCAGAACACCTTGTATTCTTTAAAGGGTACAAGACATTTTGTAAATGGACAAGGACAGAGTGCTCTCAGCCACATCACTAGAAATATAATGATGAGCGTACTTCTCGGCATCAATGAACCTATGAGTTTTACACTATACAACAGTGACAATTAGAGATAACTTATTTGTACAATTAATTCCCAACTATTATCAATATATAAATAAATAAGTGAATAACCAAATCCAAATACAGTGTCACAATATGACACAATAACCATAAAAACTATTCTCAGTGCAGCACTGTGATATTACAAATGTATATGTAGCGGGGGTGTTCCCCTTTTAGGGAAAAGACGGTTTCTGCCAGGAGAAGCAGGGGATAAGACTACCATTCCCAGAACCCCCCTTGTTCCCGGGAGGTTGGATGTTCTCAGCCCAGAGGCTGATGGGAGAGGTGATGTAAGGGGGAGAGAAGGCCCGCCTCTTCCTCTTCTGGCGCGGGGACGAGAGAGAGAGAGGAGACACCTGTGCGGACCGGGACTGCTGAGGGCCTGAAGCCTGGGCCTTGCAGCAGACTGAGGGAGAGCCTCGCACCTCACTGCCAGCCTGAGTGGCACGGAGACTTTCGTCTGGCGGCAATCAGTCGGACCGGGGACCGGAGCGCAGGAGTTGTGGTGGACGAGACCGGACACAGCCAGTGGAGGTCCCAGAACCAGGGACGGTATCCGGAGTGGTGAGCGAGCGAAAGCTCAACTTATGCTGTTGCTTTACTCTTTACGCCTATTAGACTTCCAAGGCTATTACTTCAGTCTGCAGAAGATTGTTTCTCCCTTTGTGGATTACAAATACCTTGCTTAAACCTATATGTGCACCACCTCTACAGATCTTGTGCCAGTGAAGAATATTGTGTTCCCTCAAGGACTGAGTTCCATAGTTAGGGATCAGGCCTGGTCCGTTAGGTAGTCGCAATTAGATTGTTGCACCTCAGGGGTGCTTAGGAAACGGTCGCTACACGTGGCGTTCCGTCCCCCCCCCATTGCGGTTCAGTTATATTATTGTAATACATACTGCAGGGAACTGCTTATGTGTTGTAAGCATGTTACCACTTTTAAATTACCAGAAGTAAAGACAGTTATTTCAGCTAGAAGTTTGTCTGTGAGTTTGAGTTCATCACACTTAGAGCATAAGTGATTTCATGTGTGCATATTTATATGTGTATTAACTGTGCTAGAGCGGGTAGAGCAGATTGCCGGGGGGTTGGTGGAGCTGTACTCAGGGACCCAAATCAAACTTGCGGCCCTCTTAAGTGGGGGTATCGCTACACGTGGGGGCTCGTCATCCGGGATTCTGAGACAGCGGGAAAACCCGCCAGAAGGTACCGGCGTGGACCCGATAGAAGTGGGACGGTGGTACACAATATGGGGCACTGATCCAGCCGCAGCAGCAGTTATTGAACTACCGGGGATATGGCAGGAAGAGGCAGTGAAACAGCTCATAATGTCCCTATCCCCATGCCACAAAGCACGGATAATGGACATGAGAAATGATGCCGGGTGTACATACACTCTGATAGAGTGGAGAAGTGAGACCCCAGAGCAATTTAGGAGTCAAAGCATACAAGTGCTGGATGGCCAGACCTGTCAATTGCTGCATGCGCTGCCGCGCAAGGGAGACCGTTTTCAAATGAAAACCATGCTATCCCCGAAGGCGGAAGAGCAGAAGGGCACAGAGAGTCCCGCACCTGTACAAACCACTCTTAGCGCAGAACTGTGCGCTGTCCTGGGGGAGATTGTGACTCAGTGCAGAAGAGATCCCGGGGATTACCCGATGTCGGGATACAGAAAACTCTGGATGTTTTCAGGGAGAAAACCGGTACCCTCGGGGGAAGAGGGATTTGAAGAGTGGCTAGATGGCGCCACACAGGCTTTGGAAGAATGGGAAGTCCCAGAAGGTAGAAAGAAGCAAAGGATTGTTGAGAGCTTGAAGGGGCCTGCCTTAGAGGCCATACGCAACCTGAAGACAAGCAAGAAAGATTGCACTGCACAGGATTACTTAGACATCCTGGAGAGTGTGTTTGGTGGGACAGAGAAAATCACAGAGCTTACCTATCAACTGGAACACTGTTACCAGAAGACAGGGGAGAAGCTATCGGAGTATATGGGACGTATAGACAAGATCCTGCATAGGATTATCCTGAAGAAGGGGATAGATCCGGGGAAAGTAGACGAAGCCCATGCTCAGCAGGTGATGAGGGGAGCCCAACCCCTAGACCCTATTGCACTAGTACTACGCACCCGACAGGATGGGAAGAGCCTGGACTACCTCAATCTCATTCGGATGGTCAGAGAGGAAGAGGCCATGTTGGAAGAGAAACGGGAAAAACAAGTGATGGGGCCCACAAAACTTCCAGTGGCAACGGTCAGGTCGGCCTTAACCACTGAAAGAGAGACAGAAGTAGATGCTCTGAAGTTACAGATGTCCCAGATGATGGAGATATTGACATCTCTGGTGGCGAAAGAGGCGCCCAGTCCAAAGAAAGAAGTAAGCAGGAGGGAACTATTTCCAGTTGTTTCAAAACCAGCATTCCCACCAGACTGGGGAGAGATGATCTGTTTTAACTGTGGGGGAGTGGGCCATATTGCAGCTGTATGTTCCAGTCCCAAGAAGAAGAAAACAGATAGCCGCCAGCCGGCGGGAAAACTCCAGAGGGCCCCGGTGAAGGAGTCAACCGGGTGCCCACCACCTTCAGTGAGCTCCAGGAAGAACAGGATGAAAAGAAAGAGAGGAGACCAAACTCCTCGGAGGGAACCCAGGGTTCCTCAACCAAGATACACCCCAGAGAGAGGGGACAAGACCCCTCCGAAGAGACACAGCACTCCTAAGCGAGAACCTTTAAAAAAGAGAAATAACAATATCCCTCAGCGGGTTCGTACTCCCACAAAGAGAGAGAAAGTCAATGCATGCCAGGCTCAGGAAAGAATAAAGTCCAAACACAGTTGGAAAGAGAAGAGTCCACAGAAGAAGGTAGCATCAACTCGGCCCTACCCAGAAGAGCTGGTTGGCCCAAGTCCTACTGTACCCATCCAGGTGGAAGGAGTATACACACAGGCCCTCCTGGACACTGGAGCACAGGTGACCTTATTATACAGGGACTTTTATGATAGATACCTGAGTCATTTGCCTATCCAGAAGATAGAGGAGCTGGAGATATGGGGGCTGGGAACTCAGAGTTTCCCCTATGATGGCTACCTGCCCATACAATTGACCTTTGACCCATCCGTGGCTGGGAAGACGGAAGTGTTTGACACCTTGGCAGTTGTGTGCCCTCGCCCGCCTGGAACCAGCAAGACTTCCCTGATCATAGGGACGAACACGGATCTAGTCAGAAGGCTTCTGACCCCCCTGGTGAAGAAGCAGAATCATTCAGCTCCCAAGATCCATCCCATGCTGAAGGCAACGACTGGTCTTAGAGCAGAAGACCCCAAGTGAGGGGATAGGGAAGGTGTGGAGACTTGGGAGAGAAGGAGTGGTGCTGCAGCCCGGAAAGGTAGCCTGCCTCAGGGCCACTGTGAAGCTTACCTGGGAGCAGCCTGGCCCCTTTGTCATGCTGGAATCCGACCCAATGGAGGATCACTCAGGCCTGAAAGTGATACCGGAAGTGATCCCAATCAAGGCACTGAAGAAGGCCCGTGGGAGAGTCCCAGTGAGTGTGAGGAACTCTACGGAGCGGCCCGTAGAGATCCCTGCCAGGATGCTGTTGGGACAGGTGAGTCCTGCTGTCCCAGTTGGCTGGTCAGAAGTGAAAGGGATGGGTGAAGGAGAAGATGTTTGGAAGAAACTCTCCATGGAGAACCCGAACTTACCTGGAGCTTGGAAGGAGAGAGCCAAGGCCCAGCTGACCAGATGGGAGAAGATTTTCTCCAAAGATGAGTTTGATGTGGGGTGTGCGAGGAGTGCCACCCATCGAATCCGTATGCAAGAGGACAAGCCATTCAGGGAGAGAGTCAGGCGGGTTCCGCTGGCAGATCTGGAGGATCTGAGGGAACAACTTGCGGAACTAAAGAAAACTGGAGTGATTCGGGAGTCCAGAAGCCCCTATGCCTCCCCAATAGTGGTGGTCCAGAAGAAGAATGGGTCGTTGAGGCTCTGCATTGACTACAGAACTCTCAACAGGAGGACCATTCCTGATCAGTACACCACGCCAAGGATAGAGGACGCCTTGCAGAGTTTGTCTGGAGCCAAGTGGTTCAGCGTAATGGATCTCAAGAGTGGGTACTATCAAATTCCCATGCATCCAGAAGATAGAGAAAAGACCACCTTCATAACCCCAGTAGGGTTCTTTGAGTTTAACAGGATGCCTCAGAGCCTGTCTGGAGCTCCTGCTACCTTTCAACGCCTCATGGAAAGGACTGTTGGAGACATGAACCTCATAGAAATCCTTGTGTACCTGGACGATGTTATTGTCTTCGGGAAAACTTTGGAGGAACATGAAGCCAGATTGGAGAAAGTGTTGAGAAGGCTCAGTGAAGAGGGACTCAAACTTTCCCCCGAGAAGTGCCGGTTCTACCAGTCTTCTGTGAACTATCTGGGACACATAGTGTCTGAAAAAGGAGTGGCTACAGACCCTGAGAAGTTGGAGGCAGTTACTTCCTGGCCAAGACCCACAACAGTCACCGAACTTCGATCTTTCTTGGGGTTCTGCTCCTACTATCGAAGGTTTGTGGATGGGTTTGCCCGTATTGCGAAACCCCTAAACGAGCTGCTCAAGACAGAAGGGGAGGAAGATGGCTTGGGGCCCAGGAGGCCCGGTGAGTTGGTTCAAGACCAGTGGAACTCAAGGTGTGAAGAGGCTTTCAGAACCTTGAAGAGGAGCCTCACCACGGCCCCAGTTTTGGCCTATGCTGACCCCAACCGACCATATGAGCTACATGTTGATGCCAGCCATGAGGGCCTAGGTGGAGTACTCTACCAAGAGTATGAAGATCAGCTGCGACCAGTGGCCTATGTGAGCCGGAGCCTGACCCCCTCGGAGAAGAACTACCCCACCCATAAGTTGGAGTTCTTGGCCCTCAAATGGGCAGTAGTCGACAAACTAAAAGACTACCTTTATGGGGCCGAATTTACTGTAAAAACAGATAACAACCCCTTGACCTACCTATTCACCACCGCCAAGCTGGATGCAACTGGACACAGATGGTTGGCGGCGTTATCTGGATTCAACTTTAGCCTCAAGTACAGGCCAGGGGCTGGAGGGATGCAGATGCCCTGTCCCGAAGATCTCATGTCATGGCCGATGATTGGGAAGACTGGACCCAAGTGGCACCAGAAGGAGTGCGAGCCCTTTGTCAGGGGGCTGGACTCCAAGCTAGAGGAGGATCCAGAGCCGAAGAGATAGGAGTCACCACAGTGGGAGTCCCTAAACATTACTGTGGGGTAACTCAACTAGAAGAAGAGTGCCTACCGAAGCTGTCCAAGAAGGAGTTAAGGTGTGACCAATTGGAAGACCCCATGGGGAAATTGGTCCTGGAAGCATTGGAAAACAAAAGTCCAGAGGGACTTCGACATCACCCTTCCAAAGAGGCTCGCCTGCTGAGGAAAGTGTTTGATAAACTACAGGTGCATCAGGGAGTGGTCTACCGAAGGGGCCCCTCTGATAGCTCAGAAGATAAGTGGCAGTTGTTTCTCCCAGAGAAGCATCGGGAGACTGTGCCAATTGCCTTACATGACCAGCATGGTCACCTGGGGGCAGAGAGAACCTTCCAACTTGTCAGGGACCGGTTCTATTGGCCCTGTATGAGGGCTGAAGTGGAGGAATATTGCCATTCCTGTGCACGATGCATTCAGAGGAAGACTTTACCCCATCAAGCTGCCCCAATGGGCCATCTACAGAGTCAAGGCCCAATGGATCTGGTATGCATTGATTTTCTCTGCCTCGAACCCGATTTGAGTGGATTGGGAAATGTTCTGGTGATAACCGATCATTTCACCCGTTATGCCCAGGCTTTCCCAACCAAAGACCAGAAGGCTTCTACCGTGGCCAAGGTGCGCCTAGAAAAGTACTTTGTTCATTATGGATTACCACAAAGAATCCACTCAGACCAAGGAAGGGACTTTGAGAGTCGCCTGATCCGGAAGTTACTGGACTCTTTGGGAATAGAGAAGACCAGAACTACGCCATACCACCCTCAGGGAGACGCCCAGCCTGGGAGGTTTAACAGGACTCTATTAAACATGCTTGGAACTCTAGAGACAGAGAAGAAGCAGCATTGGAGCCAACACATATCAGCTCTGGTGCATGCCTACAACTGCACCACAAGTGATGTGACGGGTTTCTCCCCCTACCGGCTTATGTTTGGGAGAGAAGCAAGACTGCCAGTGGATCTGGCCTTTGGCATTTCCCTAGACCATGCCTCTGCTGCCTCCCACAAAGGATATGTGGACCGACTGAGGCACAGTTTGAAAATAGCTTACGAAAAAGCTCAGGCGGCCTCTGACCAGAGGGGGCCCGAAACAAGCGGAACTTTGATCTGAAGGTTCGAGTACAAGACCTGCAGCCTGGGGACCGTGTACTGTTACGCAATCTAGGGATCCCTGGAAAGCACAAGCTTGCTGATAGGTGGAGATCAGAGCCCTATGTCATCTGCAGAAAGTTACCTGGATTGCCTGTGTATAAGTTAAAGCCAGAGGGGAGAGTGGGGCCCTTGAAGACCTGGCATAGGAATCACTTACTCCCACTCACTGAAGCAGTCAGAATGCCTCCAGTGAGAGTTCCCATTCTGGATACCCCCAGACCCAACACTCGGTCCCAGACCTCCCAAACTAGGGATGGACCAGACCCCCAACCGGCTAAAGAAGAGAAAGGAGAATTTGAATGGCTATGGCCTTCCTCAACTTCAGGAAATTCCGCCATAGATCTTCCACTTACTGAGGATGTGGAAGATGGAACGTTGAACCCAGAAGCCACAGAGTTCGTTCCATCTAGTGTTGTGCCCGAGTGCTGGGAGGATATCCCTGGCCTCTACTCAGAAGAGGAGGTAGATGTTCCAGAACCAGTGATGCTGCCAGAACGTGTTTCTGAAGAAGAGCCTGTGGCGCCGGAGCCTGAAATCTCAAGAGAACAGAGAGCTCGCAGAGTTGTGAGGCCTCCCAAGAAGCTAACTTACCCCCAAATGGGAAAAAGCTCAGAGGACTCTGTTATGACAGCTAGGAGAAGTGCTGAATGCTCTGACCCACCCACTGTTCATTTAGTGGGGGACAACCCCAGCTCACTCTCTGGCACAGTTAGACAGGTCGCCCTCACTGAAACGACCTGTAGACAGGACAGCTCCCCACCCTATGATAATTGGTGGGAGGCTCCTCTGTCTATCTTATGTGAACGCATTGATTCAAAAAGGGCCGTTAGATCGAACAATGTCTTTGGGGACCAAAGATTCAAAGTGGGGGGAGTGTGTAGCGGGGGTGTTCCCCTTTTAGGGAAAAGACAGTTTCTGCCAGGAGAAGCAGGGGATAAGACTACCATTCCCAGAACCCCCCTTGTTCCCAGGAGGTTGGATGTTCTCAGCCCAGAGGCTGATGGGAGAGGTGATGTAAGGGGGAGAGAAGGCCCGCCTCTTCCTCTTCTGGCGCGGGGACGAGAGAGAGAGAGGAGACACCTGTGCGGACCGGGACTGCTGAGGGCCTGAAGCCTGGGCCTTGCAGCAGACTGAGGGAGAGCCTCGCACCTCACTGCCAGCCTGAGTGGCATGGAGACTTTCGTCTGGCGGCAGTCAGTCGGACCGGGGACCGGAGCGCAGGAGTTGTGGTGGACGAGACCGGACACAGCCAGTGGAGGTCCCAGAACCAGGGACGGTATCCGGAGTGGTGAGCGAGCGAAAGCTCAACTTATGCTGTTGCTTTACTCTTTACGCCTATTAGACTTCCAAGGCTATTACTTCAGTCTGCAGAAGATTGTTTCTCCCTTTGTGGATTACAAATACCTTGCTTAAACCTATATGTGCACCACCTCTACAGATATTGTGCCGGTGAAGAATATTGTGTTCCCTCAAGGACTGAGTTCCATAGTTAGGGATCAGGCCTGGTCCGTTAGGTAGTCGCAATTAGATTGTTACACCTCAGGGGTGCTTAGGAAACGGTCGCTACACGTGGCGTTCCGTCCCCCCCCCATTGCGGTTCAGTTATATTATTGTAATACATACTGCAGGGACCTGCTTATGTGTTGTAAGCCAAATGTTTGATGCATGTTACCACTTTTAAATTACCAGAAGAAAAGACAGTTATTTCAGCTAGAAGCTTGTCTGTGAGTTTGAGTTCATCACACTTAGAGCATAAGTGATTTCATGTGTGCATATTTATATGTGTATTAACTGTGCCAGAGCGGGTAGAGCAGATTGCCGGGGGGTTGGTGGACCTGTACTCAGGGACCCAAATCAAACTTGCGGCCCTCTTAAGTGGGGGTATCACTACATATACATTCATAGATACTGTAAGCACACATACACCTGCTGGTATAGCAGGCAGGAAAGAACGTCTGACAGAGTATTCGATAGAACACTTGTGACTTGACAAATTTTGGATGAAAACCCTGAAAAAAAAAATTGATTAATTGCCAGGTTTTAAATCCTACGCTTGATTTCAGGATACACATGCACATTACAATAAGTATGATTTTTTTCTAAACAAAAACCCCATTCAGACTTAGAATTGAATTTGTTTGCGAAAATACCACCGGTGTATAACCAGCATTGAACTCCACTGTTTGTGGGTGGGGTTACAGTGGACTTATAATGAGAGCAGTGCTTGAATTCACAAATACATTAGTCTGTATCTTTGCAGGTTTAAATTTACAGACAAACTTAATCACGTGCTGCACAAATTGGATTACTTATACTAATCATGCAAGTCTTTCCCACTTTTGAATGAGGAGTTTACAAAAAAAACTTGTCAAAGTCACATGACTCCTCCAATCACACTGCCGCATTAAGCAGGGCGAACTCCACTTTCTATGAACAGGTGGGCTGCAGTATGCTTTAGTACAACCAAGTAAAATCGAGAAGGTGGAGGATCAATGGGCTATACATGGGGGTTAGATTTGAGCTATACTTCTACCTGTATCTGTGTGAACTCACCTCCTTCTTCCGTTCTGATGGTCTTTGTCTCACTTTCTGAGCCTTCACCTTTACCGTTGAGCACATGAACTGTGACTGAGTAGTTGGTAAAAGGCTTTAGGCTGTTGATGTTTGCATGAGTAACATTACCATACACAGTTATCTTATGTGTATGCCTCTCATTCTGAGCCGCATATTGGACCTGTGAAATAAAGTTGACAAGGAACTAAGACAGACTGTAAAGGCTCTTGAATAGTAATGTCTTTACATATTGTACAATTGCTATTAAGGCAAATCCTCCTAAACAACCCACTTCATATGGTACAAAATACTCTGCTCCTGAGTTTGTCTCACTGAACTGATGAGGAGTTTAACTGCCAGGTAATTTATCTCCTCCCAGGATTATTTTGCATAGAATCTGTTTACCTGTCATGTAATTTCAATCAGAAATCTAAAAAGCAGTCCAGAAATGGAGTATGTACTGTATGTAGTGGGCCATGTTGGAGCACCTGTTTAGATCAATGATCCCTATAATAGTGTAGCATCAGATTATAATTCTTCAGGCCTTCTTTAGCCCAATGAACTTTACTAATCATGTTGGTATACACCTTTCCCTCCATTAAATGAGGAGTTTACTAAAAAAAACTTGTCAAAGTCACATGGCTGGCTCTCCTCCAATCACACTGCTGCATTAAGAAGGGATAATTCCCCTTTTTATTAACAGGTGGGCTGCAGTATGCATTAGTACAACCAAGTAAAATGGAAAGGCCATAACACTATCTGTTCTCCATTATAAAATAGCCCCTTCAAGGATATCATAGGCCACACATTGTCTTTCCTGTTTTGGAATGATTAGACATTGGTTAAAACTTACTGGGCAACTTAATTTGCCTTTGTCACATTGAAGAAAAAATCTCTTAGTCCCTGTATTCAGATGTAAAAAGAAGTCATAGCAAATCAAAGATTATGTTTCTTCCTGTTTTGAAAACACCCAAAATATTTAAAAATAAAAACGTTCATGTGCATTTAAAATCTAAAGGCCATTATTTGTGTACATATGTGGGCATTTCATTAAAGGAGAAGTGTGGGCTTTAAAAAACAAAACAATATCCATACTCACCCCAACACTGCAGCATCTGTGTTATGCCTCAGCTGACCCACTTCAGCTCTAAGACTAAGGCTGGCCATTACATTATATCATTTTCTTATTTAATTTTGTTTACATTTACCTTCAACTATGTAGTGCAAGGGCCTGCCTGATTGCATACAAATCAGATGTTTAGGTTTAATCTCATATTATTTGTTTTTGGTAAATCTAAAGGAAAATTGTACAAGATCATTGTATAATGTATGGCCAGCCTAAGCACTGAGCCATCTCCTGACTGCTGATCAGTTCTTGGTGTAGTGGATATTTCGCCACACTCTTGCGCTAATAAGCGCCTTTCAATCTTATGATATAATGCACCCTCTGATCGTATGCCTCCCTGGATCCCCAGCTCCCAAAAACAGACATTACCAGCAGCTTCACGTCATCCTCTCATCATCAGCATCCAAACCTCACCAGCCAAGCATTCCATCTATCACTACCTCAGTCTGGCTGCTTTCCATCTAAGCCCCTGGCTTCCCATTGCCCAGTAAACAGCCATCAACAGCAAGTATTCTTACATGTTCATCTCAGCCTCGGTCAGCATCCTTGCCCTGTCCCAGCTCAGTGAACTCCTTTATTTAGAAAACATTCCAAGCCACACCCTCAGGGGTTTGCCTCCAACAGCTAAACCCCTCCCACAAAGGATGTGGCCTCATCTCATTCACCCAGGATGTGAATGACCATATAAGGAAATACAATACAGGGACTACAATACAGGGACAATTGTTTTCCTTCAAAAGAACCAATCACAGATGTATACATTCAAACAGACTAAACAGTGATGTACAAACCGTCTAAAACTGCTTTCAATGACAACGAACAATATAAAACTATGGCTCCGTGGGCCACAATATTTATACCGTTATGCTAAAGTTCCAGTGTACACAGAGATGTTTGCTTGAAGCTATCAATGCCGTCACTGGGAAGTGGCCAGTCTCCCGGTGAGGCACAAATGAACTTCCTTAAACCAGCAAACACATCTGTAGTGTCCATAGGAAGGTTTACGCAGCCAATGGTCTTCCGCCAACGTCTTTATGTGCGAATGCGCACAGATGAGCGCATTACAGCAAAACCGACACTGGGGGGCATCTGACAACATACATTAATAAAATTTTCCATGACAGTGGTCTTCTCTGAGTGGAGAGCTTCAATTACTGCTCTCTGCTCCACCCTTCCAGCACTCACACTGAAGCACCCAGGCAGGTGAGAGGCAGATACGGTGGCTCTGTCTCTCATCTGCTTTTTGAAAGGTAGAGCCAGCTGTCAATCGGGCAGCAGGGTGGATCCAGAATATATTGTTGGGATCCTTCCTGATCCCAACACAATTCTACCACTGCCACTCTGCAATATCCTACTATAAGCTGACTAAATTTAATTCTGCTCCTATGACCCACAAGAGAAGCAGTGTCGTACCTACCTTGCCCCCCCCCCCCCCCGCGCTAAATTAGGCTGCCGGGCAGTCAGGAGAAAGCGGAAGTGGGAAGGACAGAGGATGATTGGCATTACAGGAAGGATGCCCTGTGTGTCTCTCCCTCCAGCAGCTGAAAGCAGGTTTCTCTCCCTCCCTCTCCCACCAGCTTTCAGCTGCTGGAGGGAGAGACATACAGGGCATATTTCCTGTAATTTCTGTGCCAATCATCCTCCCTGTCCTGTTGTTCAGAGTTTGCAGTCTGGGTCTCCTGCTTGTCATGATGACCCAGACCCAGATGGAGCAGCAGCGCACCCGACCACCAAAGGGAGGGGGGGTATTTGCATCGCAATCACGTGCTCAGTGTTAGCCAATAATGCCTTGTCCATGATGCAACCCCTCCCACCACATTTCAACTTCAGTTCCAGAGAAAAAAGAAGCTAGAAATCACCCTTAGCTCTCTAGCTTTCATGTGAGTTTTTTTTTTCTTTACGTTTACTTCATGGAGGGGGAATAAGGAGGTTCTGCAGCAGCAGGAAAAGCAATAGGTTTGTTCTTTTATTGCAGGTAATGGAGAAAAAGGGAAACAGGACCAGCATTCTCTTACAATATATTCATGTTGTCATGTATTTATTCAGACACCAGGCTGTTGAAGATCCTAAGTGACAGTGTCAGAGAGACAGACAACAGACTTAAAGCGTTACTAAACCCAGGAAACTGCATTCATTATATCTGGTATATATTTTCTCATCAGCAGTATATAGCAGTCTTGTGACTTCTATCAGTTCCTGATTAAAGCTTGTAGGAGGAGTTTTCATAATGCACTGAGCTTTCCTATCAGGATGCATGACACCTTGTGACATGGTAGTATGGCAGTTAGGGATTGAAATCAGGTGTGAGGAAGCGACACTGTGACCTGTGATCCTTGACTTCTCCCATGTTGTTCAGGTTGGTATTTGGCACAGCTATATTTACAATTATATTGAAAAAAGGAAAAGAGAAAAGAAAAACTGAGACCGAGAAAACCAGGCCCATATAGAAGCTACTTGTGGTAACAAATGTATAGATTGAATCCTCCAGATTAATATAAATTGAAGTTTAATTATAAAGTATGGGTATCTTTCTTAAAAAAGGAACAACATATTCCTATTTGGCAAGGACGAACTGAGACAAGACAACATATAACAACCATATAACAACATGTGGTGCACCACGGAAATCGCACAGCAGAAATGGTCAGTTGGAACCAATTGGTTGTATGAATTAATTATTAAGTTGTAGATTTAAAGTGCAATCATCTCTTATACATATACCCATTGGTTCACCAACTGTCCATTGCCCTGATGGAAGTATAACAATTGAGCTGGGTATGAAATCAGATAACCAAAGATTGAAAATTATTGTTTGAAAATAACATTTCTATAAGTTTTCCTCAATGCTGGTATAAATTTAGTTGGGTATCCTTTAAGTAGCTCTTGAAATATTAAGGAAGCACAGCTGCTTCTACTTAATTGGCGAAACAATACTCATGCCTTGGTTATCAAATAGTTTAGGTTATCAGATAGAATTATCTTTCCAAGGTAACTGGTTGCTGTAAAGTCCCATGTTATTTATTGAGCATCAAGATAGTTCATATTAATGGAAATCAACTTAATCAATCAGGTTAATAAGCAGCGTCCATCAGCATTGGTAGAAAACCAGCTTGTAACACACAGGTGTATTTGTTTTTGACCGCAGTCTAGTACAGGTCAATCAGAGACCAAAAGCAGGTAGCATTAGTATTATCGATCGACAACAAATTAGGCAGTTTTTGTTTTGGCCAGAGCCTATTACGTTACCACATGGAGCCGGTCCGTCCTGCAGCTGTGTATCCCCAGTCAGTGTTGGGTGCCGCGTCCTAATCCCGGGACTGTTCGTGGACGGTAGCCAGTAATTCAATGGCTAGTGTGCTCAGTCGGTAACCGTAACACTGCTTTAGGCTAGATAGAGGGGGCCACCTGTGTTTATGGCTGGGTATGTGCTGGGTATCCCCCACTGTTTGGAGCCGCTACGGGTTCATCCTGATCTCGGTGCGGGGATTCCGCGCTAGGTGATTGGTGTTGGGCGTCTGCTAGCGGTCACGTGGTGCCGTGACGTCAACGCATTTCGCTGGAAGCGTAATTGCTTGGCTTCTTCCCGGACGTATATACTGAAAAAAGACTGCATATACAAGGACTAGAACAAAGAGCCTATAGAGAGCCAGGAGGAGTGTTGGAGACCCAAATATACAGAAGCAGACAGAAAAATTATCTGGGGAGGAGGGAGTGGATACACCTGCACAGAAGAATAATCTGCACTAAATGTGAATAAAAAAAAATAAAAAGAAACAGTCTAGAGAGTGTGGAGAAGTGTTGAGAACTCCAGGTAGAGAAAAAAGTATCTGGACAGGAAATATTGTTTTTTGGGGCGTTGCTAGGTCTGCAAAAGATCTGGGGCTAGAGCCAATAGCAGCAGTTGCCAACCTTTTTGCAGGCCGGGGGGGGGGGGGGGGGGGGGTGGGCACCCCACTGGTAAGCAATTTTCTGAGGGCAAAGGCTGGTGTTGGCGTTTCAATCATCATGGCACCATGGTTGATATGGTGTCAGGGTGATCGAAGTGCATTGTTTCTATTGTTACATTACATTCTAACATGTAATGAAGTGGTTCAACGCACCATAATACAGAATCAGTGGGAGCCCTGGGCGTGTCACTTGCCACATCTCCTGCCACAGATGCAGATTTTTAACTTGCCACCATCGCCTGTCACCAGATGCAGCTTTTTAACTTGTCACATCACCTGCCACCATTTGCAGATTGTCACTTGCCACGTCACCTGCCACTTGATGCGGATTGTCACTTGCCACATCACCTGCCACCATTTGCAGACTGTCATTTGCCATGTCACCTGCCACCATTAGCAGATTGTCACTTGCCATGTCACCTGCCACTAGATGTGGGTTGTCATTTGCCAACTGATATGGATTGTCATTTGCCATGCCAACCAGTGCCACCAAATGTGCATTGTCACTGCATTGGTGGCATGCTGGTTCATTTAGTGAGGGCAGGAGAGCCGAGATGAGGGGCGGGCAGTGACAAATGATGTAATCTCTCTGCTCCCTGCCGCACCTCCGAAATTGAAGAGGCCTGCGCTGTGAGGGCGGAAGAAAGCTGATGTGTAGCAGGCAGTGAGAAATGATGTCATCTCTCTGCTCCCCGCTGCACATCGCTCCCACATTGAAGTGGCCCGGCTGTGAGGGCCGAAGAGGGATGATGTCATCTCTGCTTGTCCACCCGCTCGTCTCTCTCCTCTCATCCACCTCTAATGCAGCCCGCCCGCCGCAGCCGCAACCCGCTGGTTAGGCAGGGACCTTGTGGCAAGAGACTCAGGGCTATGGGCTCCAGATTCGGGGTTACAGCCTCAATTGTCACCCCCTGGCAACGCCTATGGGTGTTTGTATCTTCATTGAGCAACAACCTGTAAGGAATTGGGAGACAGACTGAGAGGAGAGACACTGGCACACTGGAACAGAGATGTGCAATCTGATTGAAAGAAAAGTTCCTTTCCCTGACTGCTGCGGTGTCAGAATATTGCTTTGGAGAGCTTATTCTCCTGATGCCTGTTTGACTCAGTGCTGATGGCATTGGAGTCCATGAATATTGGTAAGTGTATTTAACCCTTCTCTGGGTGATGTAAACAGAGGTGATCCCTTGAATGAACTCTTTATGGTTTTCCATCTCAACAATCAAGTTAACCACTTCCCACCCAGCCACTGCACATAAACGGCTGGGTGGGCTGTCTCTCCTTCTGAGTGGACGTTCAGGAACGTCTCTCAGAAGGAGTGGGATCCCGTGCAAGTGTTCCCGGCACGATCACGATGCACTCATGTCCAATCACGGCCGTCGTGTGATGTAAACAAACAGCTGGTTGCTAGGCGATCGGCTCTCCTCTCCTCACACGGAAGTGGTCGCTGAGGAGGAGCGCTGATCTCTGCAGCCGGCTGGTGATCAGTGAGTATGAGCTGTTTTTTTACAGCTTTTTACTCACTGATCACCAGTCTACACACCACACATGTAAAACACACAATGACATAGTAATGATCCCCAAAACACATGTCCCCCACATATACAACAGTAAAATTACATGTCCCAATGATTATTTGCACACGTATGTCCGTGATCACCTGCGCACATCTGTACATGATCATTTGCGTACATATGTCCGTGATCACGCAAACCAATTATTATACACTTAACGGGATTTTTTTTACCAAAAACATGTAGCAGAATACATTTTGGCTTAAATGTATGACAAAATTTGATTTTATTGGATTTCTTTTAAAATAGAATATTGTTTTTTTTTTTCCAAATTTCTGCTCTTTTTTCGCTTATATCGCAAAAAATTAAAAACAGAGTCATGAATAAATACCACCAAAAGAAAGCTCTATTTGTGCGAACAAAATGATAAAAAATTTCATTTGGGTACAGCGTAGCATGACCGCGCAATTGTCAGTGAAAGTGCGAGAGTGCTGAAAGCTGAAAATTGGTCTGGGAAGGAAGGGGGCCAAAGTGCCCGGTATTGATGTGGTTAAACACCGGTGGCCTTTATTTTATGGATTTCTTAAAATCTTGACAAAGTCTTGAAAACTTTGTCAAAAACGCCCCCTTGCTGTGAGTGACAGGTGATTTACATATCACGCACTAGCCTGAGACATGCATATCCTGTGTAAAAAGTTCACAATTCAAATCCCCCTCCCCTCCCTCCAGCTCTCCCAGCTTTACTGTGTTTTGACTGGATGTTTCTCATCATGGGATGCAGTGAACAGTCAGCAGACTATAGACAGACAAGTGATTTAGGGGACATGTATGTAGTCAGAGATGGGCAGAGTAGAACATCCAGTGATCTGATGATAACCTGTCTCAGACTAGTGCATGAGATATGTAAATCACCTGTCACTCACAGCAAGGAGGCGTTTTTGACAAAGTTTTCAAGACTTTGTCAAGATTTCTCTAACTGAACAATAAACGAGGATTGCTCAGGCCTCGAGTAAATCTGTGTGGCAAGACTGGGCTCAAATGAAAGGAAATCTTATTCTCTACATTATGACATCAAAAAAAAAAAAAATGGGTTTACATCCACTTTAAGCAAACCCTATGGACTTTTCTTTACACACTGTTCATTTGTATATTTTGTATGGAAGAGCCCTGGGACCATCATAAAAAAAAAAAAAAATACAGAATTATTTTTTTGAAGAAAAAAAAAAAAAAAAGGGTACATAATTCTGAGTTTGAAAGTCAGAATTCTGAGTTTAAAAGTCAGAATTCTGAGTTTAAAAGTCAGAATTCTGAGATTCAAAGTCAGAATTCTGAGATTCAAAGTCAGAATTCTGAGATTCAAAGTCAGAATTCTGAGATTAGAAAAAAAAATAAAAATTACAGAATTTTGAGATTAAAAGTCAGAATTCTTGCCTGGTCGGAACACCTCGTTTAACCTCAGGAAACTTTATATAAATATACAAGCCACACATGAAGAGGTTGGATCACGAGTCGTAGTAACTCTAGATACAGCAAAAGCTTTCGACTCGGTGGAGTGGAGATATCTCTGGAGATGCTTGGAGGGCTATGGCTTTGGTCCCAAATACATTCTGTGGGTCAAACTACTGTATCAGGCACCCACAGCCAAGGTGGTAGCTAATGGGTGGCAGTCTCGAATGTTTGACCTCAGTAGAGGCACGAGACAGGGCTGCCCTTTATCACCACTGCTATATGCCCTAGCGGCAGAACCCCTTGCAATATCCATCCGAGCAAATCCGGAGATCAGAGGACTGAGAATGGGCTCTCTAATTGAAAAAATCAGTATGTATGCAGATGACATTATTATACCTGGCTGATTCAGGCCCATCTCTGCACACTGCACTCCACACGATCGAACAATTTGGAATATTTTAAGGGTTGAAAATCAATTGGGACAAATCTCAAATCCTGCCAATTGACAGCTTCCCGCCTCCGGAATCCCAAGCCAGCCTACCATTACAACGAGTCAGTGTCATCAAATACTTAGGGATACATGTATCTAGATCCCCAGCAGATTACATTTCTCTAAACATAGAACCTCTCCTCTCCTTGGTTAAAGCTAAAGTAAGGATCTGGTCCCGGCTCCCACTTGGGATCTGGGGGCGCATAAATTTAATTAAAATGGTCCTACTCCCTAAGATACTTTATGTACTATGGCATACCCCAGTATACCTTCCCCTGAAATATTTCAAATCTCTAGAGGCCCTTTTAAAACCTTTTGTGTGGGGTGCCAACAGACACAAATTAGCGTGGCAAACTCTCAAGAATCCAACTGAACTGGGAGGCACGGCTCTCCCGGACTTCAATTTATATTACATTGCATCACAGTTGTCACAGTTATTCCACATAGATAAGACGGATGGTGAGAGATTCCTCACCCTCCTATGTCCAAAGCGGGCACAACCTACCAAAGACCCGATATACGCGATAGCATCGGGCTCAGGAGGGTTGGAACAAGGGCGTAATAGGCAAACCACATTATATCAATATAGGAAAATATGGGACTTAGCCACTTCTAAACTCGAAATTCCACGATACAACGATTACACACCGCTATGGCATAACAAAAACTTACCAGAGTTCACCAAAATACAGGACACACGTGTATGGTCCAGGCAGGGAGTGTTTTATTAACATCACATACTAAAAGATGGGTGCCTTAAAACCTTTAACTTACTCAGAGAAGAATTTCTAATCCAAAACCAAATGCTCTTTAGATTTTTACAACTCCGCCATGCGACACAATCTCAGTTTCCTGAATCAGTCCCAGACTCCACACCTAATGTCATTATGGCAGTGATCAAGAACACAGACCCTCACAAGCTAATCTCTGCATTTTACAATATGCTATCCACCCCCATCTCTACCAAAATAGCATATGATCTGAAACCCAGATGGGAGAGGGAAGTGGGCCCAATAGAGAATGAGGAGTGGGAGGAGGCATTGGAGGCCTGCAAGGCAGTATCCCCCAAACTATCAGACCGACTATCACAGCTCTATATTCTGCATAGGGCATACCTCACTCCCCTAAAGCCCCATACACACGGTCAGACTTTTTCATGGATTCTGTCCGATCGGAAAATGTTGTTAAAAAATCAGACCGTGTGTATGCACCATCGGACAGTGTACGTCGGATTGTCCGACGGACAAAGTCTTATCTCCTGCTGGAAAGATTTGCCGACAACACGGTCCGATCACACCAAATCCGATCGTGTGCACGGTTGTCCGACCGGACAAAGTGCTACGCATGCTCAGATCACATTACAAGACCAAAGCTATTGGCTACTAGCCTCTACGTAGTCCCGTCGTAGGCAACAAACGTCACCACGTTCAGAATGATCGGATTTTCCGACAACTTTGTCCGACCGTGTGTACGCAAAACCAACATCAGACAAAGTATGATGGACAGGATCCGACCGACCTGGTCCGCGGATTGTCCGACCGTGTGTATGGGGCTTTAGAGTGGCAAGATACAAACGCACTCAATCTACAACATGCCTGATGTGTGGACTGGAGGCAGGCACATTTTTTCATCTGCTCTGGGCTTGCCCCAAAATTCAGGGCTTATGGAAGCAAATTGTGACATTTCTACATGATACCATGGGCTCACCCCTAGCATTAGACCCTAAACAGTGCCTTCTTGGAATCCTACCAGATACAATCGACAAATATACAAAAATATTTCTCCACGAGACACTATTTTCAGCCAGGAAAATTATAGCTAAAAAATGGATGAGACAAACACCTCCCAAGATGGTGGAATGGAAACTTGAAGTAAATAATACCTTACCCTACAAGAAGTGTATATATATTAACAGAGGTTGTCCCAACAAATATAACAAGATATGGGACCGCTGGTTACAAGAGTCTGACACCTGTGTATAATAAAACCATATCAGCTTGAAATGACAACTAAGGCACATACAATCTTTATTTGTAGTATACACATGGTATACACATGGCAAAACAATGTACCTGTTTTCTTACCAATATTTGTAATATGCAATGTAACAGTTACCAAGTTTATTTGTGAAGCCAACATAACATGTATGCACCGTTTGATTAATAAAAACCCTTGTTCAACGTAAAAAAAAAAAAAAAAAAAGTCAGAATTCTGAGTTTCAAAGTCAGAATTCTGAGTTACAAAGTCATAATTCTGAGATTTAAAGTCAGAATTCTGAGATTTAAAGTCAGAATTCTGAGATTCAAAGTCAGAATTCTGAGTTTCAAAGTCAGAATTCTGAGATTAAAAGTCAGAATTCTGAGATTAAAAGTCAGAATTCTGAGTTTATAAATATAGTAGTCTCTCTATAGGGAAGCAGGCAGTGCTGGGTTCTCTGGTTCCTCTACTGTATTAATAGTTCCTTGGTTTGCTATCTTATCCTTCTTTTCTGTCATCTGCTCCAACATAAAGAGCCATGCTGAAAACGTGTGTATTGTGTGTGAGTGGGGGAGGGAGGGGACACAGCTTCCATAGATAACAGAACACAATGGCCAGCACAGCTCTGCACCCCAACTTGTAGGAAACATTGCACTATTGCCTCTACATGAGGGAATTGTGAATGTCTAGAAGGCAGCAGGGCAATGTGTTTTATGGTCGTAACAAATTGATCATAGAAATTACTTGTCTGGACTAATAGAGTTGTTTCACAAACAATTAACCACATATTTAACATAAAAGCAAGTTTAAGCAACTAATGTGAGTTAGTATAGTGGTTAGAGCAACAGGCTTACATACATGAAGTTGTGGGTTCTAATCCAGGTGGGGGTGCATTTTTATTCATATATTTTTTTAAATATGAGATAGTGAGGGCTTAGATTGTATTTTATCAATATATCCAAATTGATTTCAAGGTATATTAACAAAGACACACTGATATATTCAGCGCACAAAGTTGTAGTATATGCTGGCTACTATAAATTAGAGTAGAGATTTAAAAGAAAAAACTGTGTATATATTAGGGTGATCAGATGGGAGCATTAGGGTGTCATCTTCAGTTTCCCCCGGGGGAGGTTCACAATTTCAAGAGACTGGTCATAATGGATCAATCATAGCAATTACTTGTCTGGACTAGTATAGTTGTTTCATAGAGAATTAATCTTATATTAAACATAAAAAGCAATTGATAAGTGTTTTTAGGTGATAGCACAGTGGTTAGAGTGCCAGGATTATATTGTTAAAGTTCTGGGTTATAATCCAGTTCAGAACACATCTTTTAATTATATATATCTTTTAAATATATTGATTTTATATTAAACATATTTTAAAGTATGAGTTAGTGAGGGCTTAAATTGTATTTTATTGATATATCCAAATAGTTTCAAGGTATATTAACAAAGACACTGATGCAGCGCCATTTTCTTCTTAGCTACACCGTTGACAGGTACAGTATTTTGCTCTGCATGCCACTATTTTTCCCAAATCCCCTCCTGAGAGGGGGAGCAGGCACAGTTGGATACTGGATGACCTTGTCCTATCTCAGCTGTGGAGACTGAGGTGACAGTAGGCTATAGTCATCCTCACGGATACATTTTTGGGACTCAGTGCCATTACAATGATCACTGAAAGAGTCACTGAGAACTATATTGGTCATTGCTAGAGACAGAGCTGTCTTTCAAAATCATCGGTCCCATGTCGTGTACCCAACAACCCCCCTTCCCCACTCACTGTTACTGTTGGTGCTAATGTGTGTGCTATGCAGCCACAATATGTAGTCTCCATGCAGAATAGTATGCAAAGATTGTGCAACTGGGGAGGCAATAAATGACATGCAGTGAGTTTTAGTAGTAAAGATGTACAGGGCCATGCACAGTAATTTGTGTATGTAGTGGCCAGGGCCGTCTTTAGCACAGGGCAAACAGGGCAGCTGCCCTGGGCCCAATTTTTGTAGGGGGGCCCAAAGCAGCTGCACTGAAACCCACGCTGCTGCCCGCTAGGTTTTTTTTTTTTACAAATCTGTGTATATATTAGGATGATTTTGGTGACAAGGGGCCAGTTCTCAATTTCAGGAGACTGTCCCTAGAAGCTGCATGATAATCACCATGTCTCCCAACTCAGCCCTGGGCTCTGCACTATAAGGTAATCTGTGCGTGTGTACTACAATGTACATGCAAACGCCAATATCTTCCCTTCCCTGATTGGCTATAGTTTATCCCTACTGACAGTGATGCAGCGCCATTTTCCTCTTAGCTACACTGTTGACACAGGGACAATCTCTGCATACTATTCTGCATGGAGACTACATATCGTGGCTGCATAGCACACACATTAGCACCAACAGTAAGGCCCCTTTCACACTAGGGCGGGGAGCTGAGGTGACGGTAAAGCAGTGCTATATTTAGCGCTGCTTTACCGTCGTTTTAACCGCGGTATTCGGCCGCTCGTATTTTAACCGCGGTATTACCCCCCGCGAGTGGCCGAAAAAGGGTTAAGGACTCCCGCAGAGCGCCGCCGTAGCAGTGCTTTGCGGCGGTATTGCCGTGGTTTTACCGCGGTTTCCCATTCAAATCAATGGGAAGGAGCGGTATAGGAGCGGTGAACACACCGCTCCAAAGATGCTGCTAGCAGGACTTTTTTGCCGTCCTGCTAGCGCACCGCTCCAGTGTGAAAGCCCGCCGGCTTTCACACTGGAGTGAATGGGGCAGGATTTTTTCAGGCGGTATACAGTCGCTATTTTTAGCGCTGTACTGCCTGAAAAACGCCCCAGTGTGAAAGGGGCCTAACAGTGAGTGGGGAAGGGGGGTTGTTAGGTACACGGCATGGGACCCTATGATTTTGAAAGACTCTGTCTCTAGCAATGACCAATATAGTTCTCAGTGACTATCAGTGATCATTGTAATGGCACTGAGTCCCAAAAATGTATTCGTGAGGATGACTATAGCCTACTGTCACCTCAGTCTCCACAGCAGAGATAGGACAAGGTCATCCAGTACACAACTGTGCCTGCTCCCCCCTCTCAGGAGGGGATTTGGGGAAAATAGTGGCATGCAGAGCAAAATACTGTACCTGTCAACGGTGTAGCTAAGAAGAAAATGGCGCTGCATCAGTGTCTTTGTTAATATACCTTGAAACAATTTGGATATATCAATAAAATACAATTTAAGCCCTCACTAACTCATACTTTAAAATATGTTTAATATAAAATCAATATATTTAAAAGATATATATAATTAAAAGATGTGTTCTGAACTGGATTATAACCCAGAACTTTAACAATATAATCCTGGCACTCTAACCACTGTGCTACCACCTAAAAACACTTATCAATTGCTTTTTATGTTTAATATAAGATTAATTCTCTATGAAACAACTATACTAGTCCAGACAAGTAATTGCTATGATTGATCCATTATGACCAGTCTCCTGAAATTGTGAACCTCCCCCGGGGGAAACTGAAGATGACACCCTAATGCTCCCATCTGATCACCCTAATATATACACAGTTTTTTCTTTTAAATCTCTACTCTGTAATTTATAGTAGCCAGCATATACTACAACTTTGTGTGCTGAATATATCAGTGTGTCTTTGTTAATATACCTTGAAATCAATTTGGATATATTGATAAAATACAATCTAAGCCCTCACTATCTCATATTTAAAAAAATATATGAATAAAAATGCACTCCCACCTGGATTAGAACCCACAACTTCATGCATGTAAGCCTGTTGCTCTAACGACTATACTAACTCACATTAGTTGCTTAAACTTGCTTTTATGTTAAATATGTGGTTAATTGTTTGTGAAACAACTCTATTAGTCCAGACAAGTAATTTCTATGATCAATTCGTTACGACCATAAAACACATTGTCCTGCTGCCTTCTAGACATTCACAATTCCCTCATGTAGAGGCAATAGTGCAATGTTTCCTACAAGTTGGGGTGCAGAGCTGTGCTGGCCATTGTGTTCTGTTATCTATGGAAGCTGTGTCCCCTCCCTCCCTCACTCACACACAATACACACGTTTTCAGCATTGCTCTTTATGTTGGAGCAGATGACAGAAAAGAAGGATAAGGCAGCAAACCAAGGAACTATTGATACAGTAGAGGAACCAGAGAACCCAGCACTGCCTGCTTCCCTATAGAGAGACTACTATATTTATAATCTCAGAATTCTGACTTTGAATCTCAGAATTCTGACTTTGAATCTCAGAATTCTGACTTTGAATCTCAGAATTCTGACTTTGAATCTCAGAATTCTGACTTTAAATCTCAGAATTCTGACTTTAAATCTCAGAATTCTGACTTTCAAACTCAGAATTCTGACTTTCAAACTCATAAATATTTTTTATTCTGTATTTCTGTATTTTTTTTTTTATGATGGCCCCAGGGCTCTTCCATAATTTTGCACTATATGCACGTGGCACTTTGTGAATTCATGTATTGAGTTAAGTGTTGCGCTTTCATTTTCATTTTGCACAAGTCACTTTATATTAGTAAAGGGAGTCAGTGGAAGAAGAGGAGAATCTGTGCATACAAGATCAAAAAGCCTTTTTACACAATGCAGAGGATTAACCCCTTAGGTTCCACAGTGAGTAGAACAAGCATGCTTTACTGCATATACAGATTCATTTTACTTTGTGGATTTAGTAACACTTTAATGCATTCCTTTAAACCAGCAGGAATCATGTTTATTACAGGTAATTTCTGACTGGGAGAAAATAATGCAGGCTGTATCTGTGTTCTGTCCATCCCTCCCACTGCTTGCTTCATCTTTAACCCTTACAATCTCACTTACACTAGCTTTGCTCTCTAAAGAGCAATCCACATTCAGGTCACTCTTCAGTGAGCAATAGACATGCAGCGAGGAGGCATTGTATCACCTCCTCACTGCCTGCTTACACTGGATCTCCTCTGGGGTGTGGCTCCACCCCCAAGCTTCCAGACTGGCTGGCACAAACAGTTCTGATAAGCAGGCCGGTTCCCACGCGCTCTGTAACCTTTTCCTGTTTGGACCGAAGCTTGCAAGCACAGACAGTGTACCCATGGTTATTGTGAACACACTGACACTTGCAGAACTTGTTGGGGCTATCTGCTTAGCACCGACTGTCTGAGCAACTAAAAGCCGATAGCAATAAAAGTTTGCTGTGGGGGCGTGGCTTGCACATGATTCAACTTTACATAGTTACAAAGTTAGGCTGAATAAAGATACCAGTCCAACCTGAGTGAGTGTCTACAATTATCCCTATCCCTGTACATTGCATCTCATTAAGATGTTCATCTATTATATTATTATTTATTTAAGGTACCCATATAGCGCCATCAATGTACACACACATTGCACACTACCCTCAAGGAGCCCACAATGGGGACCATTCATATACTAGGGACAATTTTGGACAGATAATAACCTTCCAGCTTGTCTTTGGAGTGTGGGAGGAAACCAGAGTACCTAGAGGAAACACACACAGGCAGAACATTCAAACTCCAGTCAGGTAGTGCCATGGTTGGGATTCGAACCAGCAACCATTTTTACTGCTAGGTGAGAGTGCTACCCACGACACCACTGAGCCACCCTACTAACTAGTTTGGTATTAAAGCGGATCTACAGCTTATAAGGTGGGCTTGAGCATATGAAACGATTGAACAATTTCTCATCCATTGAGGATGGGATGTTTCAGGTAACTGTTGAAGCTACAAGGAAGTTCCCACAGTCCAAGGGGGGTTTATGGGAATTCAAAAGTAAAGATTGTTATACCTGGATCGGGGATACTAGTGCCAAAGTTCAGGCCCATATGGATAAGGTTTAGATCCCTGCAAGGCAAAGCAAGGGCTATAGCTAGTGATGGTTGAAGTTCTTTTAAGGGTGCAGGGATCTTTGGGGATTACACTTTTTATTTTGAAGCGGATCGTAGTTGAAGGAAGTAGGGGTATATATACTCATTTCTATTCCTTCTATATGCTGTGATGAGGTGCTACTGTTGCCTGATTGGACGAGTGAACAGAGCCTGAGCAGATGACGATGCCCCGAAACCCAACCCACATACAAGACACAGAGGATCCCAGACTGAACGGCCTTAATGTTCTCCTCTAAGTCATCCCTCCTGAAGAACAGAGTTTACATGTCAAGCCATGCTTTTCCTTTTTATGAACTCATATGGACTGATTCCTTTCCAGGTGTAAGATGAAGATCAAGATTCATCAAGGGACACATGGGAGCATATGACAAGAGGAGGGACTGTTGTGAAAATTTTATGAAGATGTATTTTAATATGTATTGTCATAGTGTCTCCCAGTGTTAGTTCCCCCGCAGCCCGCTCTAAAGAGCTGACTGGGGCAGACAGACACTGGTTGAGATCCGTTAGGTAGTGGAAAACTTCCTGAGGTTGGAGAGAGGTGTTTGCAGAGTGAGTATATGTTTGCCGGCAAAAGAGCCCCTGTGCGAAGCGGTTGGTCTGGGAGGATGTGTTTGCTCTGAAAACACATTATCGGTTTAGCGGATGTGTGCTCGTGTTACCCCTTTATGCCTGATAAACATATTTGAGGTGCCATGATCTGGAGGCGTCGGCAGGGGGTGGCTGGGGGGGCTGGAACCCCCGAATGGGTCCCCGAAAAGCCTGAGTCTGAAGGCACCATCTAATTGTTAGCCCCGAGCACTGCCGGCCGCTCAGGTAGGTCAGTGTATGTTAGGTGTATGTATGTCAGGCAGGTCAGTGTATGTTGTGTGGGTATATGCATGTCAGGTAGGTCAGTGTATGTTGGGTAGGTGTATGCATGTCAGGCAGGTCAGTGTATGTTGGGTAGGTGTATGCCTGTCAGGCAGGTCAGTGTATGTTAGGTAGGTGTATGCATGTCAGTGTATGTTAGGTAGGTGTATGCATGTCAGGTAGGTTAGTGTATGAATGTCAGGTAGGTCAGTGTATGTTAGGTGTATGCATGTCAGGTAGGTCAGTGTATGTTAGGTAGGAGTATGTTAGGTAGGTGTATGCATTTCAGGTAGGTCAGTGTATGTAGGTCATGTAGGTGAGGTCAGTATATGTAACCCCATGCCACGACCACCCTGGACCCCCCCACTGTGCCAGCATCAGACTTCGGGCTGAAGGCCCTGGTCTTTTTCCACCTAGCAACGCCCCTGGCCATGATGCACACCTGCTGATAAGCTCCCATCAGCAGGAACGGTAGTCATTGGTTGTTGTATAAACTCATATCCTGTGTTGACATTCACATCCTGTGCTGTCACATCCTGTGGAGGAAGCGATTGGCTGTTGGGGCCAGGGCTTCCTGTTTGTGACTTCCTTTGTGTGTGTGAATAAAAGAGCCAGTGCACTGCTCGGCAGGGAGTCGTGCTGAGATGAGGACGTAAGCATGGTCATGTCCATTTACTTTGAAAATGCAGGAGACATGGGTTAAGTAACATGCATTATACCATTAGACTGAAAGGGCGCGTGTTAGCGCAGATGAGAATGATTATAGCAAAATCTCAACCACAATTTGCTGTCTCCTGTCCCCAAGCCATGGATGTGGAAGCTAATGGAATCCCTAAATTTAACCCCTTCGACCATTAAGGAAGTCTCTAATGTGACCCCTGAAAGCTCACCCATGCAAATTTGGGAGGCCCATAAGACCTATATCAGGGGTACTTTGATCAAACTTGGCTTGCGCCTTAAGAAAGAAAGGGCTAAGCAAATCGTGGACAAACTGGGAAAGATCAGCGCGTTGGAGTCAGCACATAAAAAAATTGCTGGCCAAAACTATCCTTGTGAATCTCATGGTGTCAGGGCTGGCTTAGCCCTTCCTTCTCTGGGCTGGCTGCTCAGCTGTCGCTTATTGCCAGCTCTCATCTCTCTCCACAGTTACCCAGCTGTTCCTGCTCCTGCTCGTCTGACCTGCCTACTTAACCGCTTGCTTACTGGGCACTTGAACCCCCCTCCTATCCAGACCAATTTTCAGCTTTCAGCACTGTCACATTTTGAATGACAATTGCACGGTCATACAACACTGTACCCAAATGAAATTTTTATCATTTTTTCCCCCAAAAAATAGCTTTCTTTTGGTGGTATTTGATCATCTCTGCGATTTTTATTTTTTGTTAAAATAAAATAAAAAAAAATTTAAAAAAAATAAGAATCTTACATCATAAAAAAAATAAATAAAAATAATTGGAAAAAAAAATGTTTTACTCACCTCTAAATGCCTGTTGCTAGGGGGTCCAACATAGTCTGCCACCTTCATTGCCCGGGCTAAACGTCACTTCCTGTAGGTGCCGCACAGTCATCTGGGACCAGATGAGTGAGCGTCGAATCACGGCGCACGGCGCCGCTCGCTCATGCGCAGTGGGTGCCCGGCTGTGTTGCCAACCTTGCATTGTGGCAACACATTTTCAAACACACCATGTTGCTGTTCCCCACCCTCATCAGCATGAGCAGATGGAGTTTCATTGCAGACCTCAAGCTTTTTAACTTTAACACTTGCCTCCCCACTGAACAGGGCACTGCAGCAAGGCAAGTCCTTTTTAGCACAAACAGGGGATCTCCCATTTGGGGTCACTTTCACTCCCGTGTGCACAGTCACATAGTCAGTCTTTCTCACCCAGTCTGCAGACTTGGAATCACAGGCGTTGCTACGGGCAACCAATCTCCTCTTGAACTTCCAGTCAGCCTGTTGCTTTCTCCTGCTGTATTTCCCCATGCGGTTACCAGGTGAAATGAAAGACTCTCGGGCTTCCCAGCACTACTTTGTGGGAACAGTGAGCCACCTCTTCATAGGAGCCCCACCATCCAGACGACACTTCACTGGTTGCTATGGAAGACTGCATTCTCCCTGCAGAGCTTCTACAGTAACTGTAACGATCCTCTTGAGCCCACCAGCCAGAACTCTCATCAGGATCATTCCACTATTGGCCATAGGTCTCACGCCTGACCTTGCCTTTGTTGCTACGGGCAACAACATGCATCTTTGCAGCAACAGATGCAGAGTTCCTTCAAAAAATCTTTGCGTACTGTCTCCTTACAGCTGAGACTCTGCACCCATCACTTTGCTTCACACAGCAACAGCAACACACAGTCTCTGACACTCACGGTTTTCAGCATGCGAGGATCTGGACCAACACCATCCGTGCCCAACGCCAATTTCTCCACCAATTGTGACGATCCGGGGTGATTAGGTACAAGTGGTGCATGCGATTTTCCAGAAACGTGCCACTCCAGACTTGCGTTTTAGGGCATGGCAGCCCACTTTTATTTAAAGGAAACGAAAAAGTTCAAACCAACAGAAATCTTCCCTCGCAGGGGGTTCCACCATCACTGTATTCCAAAACAATAGCCTCCTGGCTTACTCACTGTCAGCTTCGTGCTGCTTTAGTCACAGGCTACACCTGCCTGCTTCAGACTGCCACCTGCAGTCTTAGGCTCCTGTCTCTTTCTCCTGGAACCCTCCCGACCTCATAGCCAGACTTCCTGTCTGCTGGGCGGAGCCGTCTCCAGGTCTGAGCACTGACTGCTCTTCCTGGGATGTTTATGAACCCAGCCCACAGGTGTGCAATTAGTATTCCTGCTAAAATCAGGCATATACTGCTTATTTGCACCTGTGAGATGGGGTCGCATCTCCACAATATATATATATATATATATATATATATATATATATATATATATATATATATATATATATAAAACAGGAACAATGGCTCCTAGTTTCAGGAAATATATGTAGATGATGGGGGGAAAAATGAAACAGATGGAAATGGTGTGATGGGGGAGGGAAGTGACTCTTGCTCTGATGACTGTTGGTGACTGGTAAAAATAATAATAATAATAATAAGAAGAAGAAGAAGAAGAAGAAGGGGGGGGGCTTGGGAGGTTTTATGGTTTATTAGAGATTTTTTGCAAGCATGTATATATATATATATATATATATAAACACACTTTACACAGGGCTGGTCCTTTGGAGTGGGGGAGGGGTGTTTCGAAGAAGGTGGTGGGGGATTTTTGTGCGGGGGATTTTTGGGGGAGGGGGGAAAAAAAGGGAGATGGGGGACAACGAGTGGTGGCTAAAAATGGAGGCTAAAAAATGGAGTGGATTTCGATCTCCTCGTTGAGTCCTCCTGGCTTGAGACTGTCCAGGGTGTAGATCCAGAAGGTTTCCCTCTCGCATAGGCGTTTGATGCGTTCCGCTCTAGGGAAAGTGTCAGGGATGGTTTCTATGGCCCAAACATGTAGGCCATTGGTGGAGCCTTGGTGGAATTCCGTAAAATGTCTTGGGATAGTTAGGTTCTTCTTTTCCTCGATCGATCGTCTGTGTTCGCCAAATCTTTTTCGTAGTGTTCGGGTAGTGCGGCCTACATAGAGTAGGTTACATGGGCAGGAGAGACAGTATACTACGAATTTCATAGAGCAGTTGTAGAATTGGTCAAGTTTGTAAGTTTGTTCTTTTGTGGTAAAATGTTTCTGTTTGTGTTGAACAAATTTGCATGCAAGACAGTAAAACAACCCCCTGTGCAATGGTCCACTGTAACAAAGAGATAATGAGGGGTCGGGGCTGTAGGAACCCCACTCACCCCCCCTTTCCCCCTTTTTTTTTTCTTTCCTCTTTCTACCTGGAAATTTACGGATGTCAGGTGGAAGAGGGGAGAGAATTGAGGAGGGAGGGAGGGGAGGAGGGAAGGGAAGAAATGGGGAAGGAAGTAAGAATGACAACATGGACTTATGTATGAAATGTAAATGATCCTAACAGGAGGTTGTGCAGGGACTGCACAGGGAATTAATGATGGTCTTTACAGCATTTTGTGTATTAAGCAATGTGTGGATTTTTTTTTTGGGGTTGAGGGGCAAGGTAATAAACACGCTGGACTGGGGTGGCGAGGGGGTGAAGGGACGGAGGGAGAGCAGGAGTGAGAAAGGGAGAAAAGGCGCACCGTAAGAAGAATAATAAGAGTAATAGGTCCGGGCTGGAAGGGAGCTCAAGGTTAATGGTGGGTTAGTTTTAAAGTTTTTTGATATAATTAGGAAGGTCCGGAGGTAGGACTCGTAATCGGCAGTATGCGGATAAAAGGGAGGGGAAGGGAAGGGCAAGGGTTGCCCGGGCAAGGGACCCCCTCTATTAGTGGGCTCGGGATAGGGAAAACGGGCCAAGGGGAAAAGGGAATAGGAAGACAGGTTGGGGAACAGAAACTCCCAGAAAGAAAAGAAAAATACCCAAAAGTAAAAGAGAAAAACAGAGAGGTGTATTTCAAAAAGAAATTAGAGGATGGATAAGGTGTTGAAAATAATGACATATAATGTGAGAGGGCTGAACTCTCCCCAAAAAAGGGACCGCTTGTGGCACGAGGTGAACCACATAAGAGGTGGACATAATTTTTCTTCAGGAGACGCACTTCTGGCCGGGACTGGTCCCCAAATTACCAGTTTTCATATATAATCAGTGGTTCCATGCTGTATCCCCAATAGCAAGAGCAAGAGGAGTATCCATAGCTCTCGGGAAAACCTGCCCCATGAGGGTGACTGAGGTGCAGGCGGACCCGGAGGGAAGGTTTATATTTATAAAAGGGACTCTTCTGGGATCAAGTTATACGTTGGCATCCATTTATGCACCAAATGTGGGTACGGCAGAATTTCTATTAAAAACATGGAGAAAGCTAGACGGGTTTAAGGAGGGATGCGTGATTCTGGGGGGGGGGGACTATAACATAATTATGGACCCCGACTTAGACACCACATCCCAGAGAACTGGACTACCATTCAAGATATGGAAACGGGTGAAAGAATACCTGAAACAAGTGCACTGGGTGGATACCTGGAGAGCACTTAACGAAGGGAAAAAAGATTATAGTTATTTCTCTAAAACCCATGGAGTATATTCTCGGCTGGATATCTTGATGACAGACCAGTATTATCTGGATTATGTAAAAGAAGTAAAAATAAGAGCTATAACAATTTCGAATCATGCCCCAGTGGTCATGAGGTTCCGACCGATATCTGGAGGTCAGAAGGAAAGGACTTGGAGATTAAACAAGTCATTATTAGATGACAATCAGAAGACATAGAAAATAAATTGGTGGAGTATTTTGAGGAAAATAGATTGGGGGAAACATCAGAACAAGTAAGATGGGATGCCCATAAAGCGGTGGTAAGAGGAGTACTAATAGCCCATGGAATTAGGAAAAAGAAAGAAACAAAAAGGAGTTGGAGGACCTGATTGGAAATATGCATAAACTGGAACAGAAACATAAAAGTAGTATGAACCCGGAAGAGGCCAGACAGCTGGAAAAACATAGATTAGAATATAATTTGCACCTGGATAGGAAAAACGCAAAATAAATATAGATATGCGGCGCATAAATTCTATGAAAATGGGAATAAATGCGGCAAGTTATTTGCTAACCAACTTAAAAAACAACAAGAAATTTCCCATGTACACGGTATCCAATCCAGGGACAAATTAATAATCAATACTAAATCGATAGCAAAAGAGTTTGAACACTTTTATAAAAAGCTATACAATATAAAAATGGAAGGGGGAGATGGGGAAAAAAGGGAACAAGCTGAAAGAATTAGGGAATATATTGGAGAGTCCTCACTGCCGACTCTGACACGAGAAGTGGTAGAGGGGATGGAAGTGCAGATAACTGAGGAAGAGATAAAAGGTATTATAGAAAATCTCCCTAATGGAAAGAGCCCAGGCCCGGACGGGTTGACGAGTTCATACTATAAAAAGTTTAAAAACACATTGGCAACACCGCTAAGCGAATACTTTAACCAGATAACAGTCAACAAGAAAATGTCTCCAGAATCTCTGACAGCCTTTCTTACAGTAATCCCAAAACAAGGAAAAGACCCGAAATACTGCCCTAACTACAGACCCATTTCTCTTTTGAACACAGACACGAAATTATTAGCAAAGATCTTAGCAAATAGATTACAAGAAAAAATAACACGGGTGGTGCATTCTGATCAGACAGGCTTTATGGTAGGCAGAGAGGCTAAAGATAATACTATAAGAGCCATACACCTGCTACACTGGATGCAGAATGGCCCTAAAAAGAGCCCAAGAGTTATTCTGTCAATGGATGCCGAAAAGGCCTTTGACAGAGTGAATTGGGTCTTTATGCTAGAGGTACTAAGGGAAATGGGATTGGGAGAGCGGATGATGGGATGGGTGACAGCATTATACGCCGGACCAAAAGCACGGGTTAAAGTAAATGGAGTATTATCAGAAGGATTTGAAATTAAAAATGGAACAAGACAGGCTGTCCACTGTCCCCCATACTTTTTTCTCTGGTATTAGAACCCTTCTTATGTAAAATAAGGGAGAATAGGAGGATAAAGGGAGTAGAGGTGGGCATCAAGGAATACAAGGTCTCAGCATATGCTGACGATTTATTGTTCTTCTTGTCAGACCCACAAGAGTCAGTGAAAGAAGTTATGGGGGAGGTGAGGAGATTTGGAAATCTCTCAAATTTCAAGATCAACATAGAGAAATCGATAATATTACAAAAAAATACGCAAAATATTCACGGCCTTCATATGGGAAAACGGGAGAGCAAGGCTAGCACATAAGATTTTATGCAGGAACAAGGGAGAGGGAGGGGTAGGCTTACCGGACATGTTAAAATATTATAGAGCAATGACACTAGTCAGAATCCTGAACTGGTGCCATGATCAGGATAATAAAGCATGGGTACTGTTGGAAAAGAATCTGGCTGGCAGAGATTTAGCGGGGGCACCATGGATACCAACCAAAGAAAGGGGGCTATCAGAATGGACATCTCCATTAACAAAGAATACGCTGTCGGTATGGGATAGAATGAATAAAACCGGAAGATATGCCCCGAAAATATCACCATTGGCTCCATTGGGTGGGTATCCATGGTTCCCCCCAGGCGAGGAGAAGGGAGCGTTAGGACCCTGGAAATCAGAAGGAAATACGATGAGTCTAAAATATGCCCCGAAAGGGGTTATTCTACCGCAAAGGGATTTAGAATTAAGGTACGGAAGTACGAGCTGGGCGGGATGGAGATATAATCAAATGAAACAGTTCTATAAGAAAATAGACAAACAAACCTGTTCACAGGACTCTTTAACGGTGTTTGAAAAAATGTGCATAGAAATATCAAAGCCCAACCATCTATTATCCCAGACGTATAAAATAGTACTCAGCGAGGAAGAAAACACAATACCATACTTCATAAGGGAATGGGAAAAAGAACTAGGGTACAATTTTACGACATTACAGATAAAAAAGGTAATAGAAGCCACTTTTTCATCAATAAGTTCAGCCACACAGGAAATGTCATATCAATTTTTAACCAGATGGCATAGAACCCCAGCCCGTTTAGCACAAATATACCCAACCGCAGAGAGCTCCTGTTGGAGAGGATGTGGAGAAAAGGGAACCCACCTCCACATATGGTGGACTTGCCCAGAGATAAAGAAATATTGGTGTGAAATAGCCCCATGGATCAGGAAAATGGATAAGGAGAAGATAGAGATGAAACCAGAACATTACCTGTTCCATGGAGCGATGAACACCAAGGCAGTATACAGATAAAACATGATACAGCACTTACTGAATGCAGCCAAGAAACTAATACCAAGAAATTGGAAACAGACCAAGGGCCCAACATTGGAGGATTGGAAAAAAGAGGTAGACAAAATGCAAGAAGCAGAAAGATGGGTATATAAAACGAGAAATAAACAAGAGAAATATGATGCAATCTGGGAGGGATGGGAAGAACATGCCAAAGAGATAGAAATTGAAATACAAGCGAGGAAAAATAAAGGGAGTTGAAGTAAGCAGATGGGGAGGAGATCACAACCTGCACAACCTATTTGGGGAACTTTTTTTTTTCTCTATCCTCTTTTTAGAAATGTAGAAGTAAATGCTGAATATAAATTTAATGGATGTTTGTTGTGGAGGGAGAGGTGCGCTCTCAGTGGCCATGGACCATAGGGAGGAAGAATAAATTAACAGTAATTTTATTGTGTTTTTTTTTTTTTTTTCCCTCTCTTTTTCATCACAAATACAAGACAAACCACACTTTATGAGGTAGGCACAAGGACGGGGTATTAGGAGAAAATAAAACAACACATAAACTGAATGGTGTATAGGGGAAGGGGGGGGGGGGGGGGGGGGGGGGGGGTAATAGGGGATGGTTGAGAAGGGTAATTGGAGATCGGAACATGGCTTGAGGAGTAAAGGGGATAAGAACAATTTCACAAGGAATTTTTTTATTTTATTTTTTCTTAAAAAAAACACTTTTTTCAATAGGTAGGACAAAACGAAGGACACGTAGTAAGAAAAGAATAGTAAACACTTAGGGAGGAATGTGCTTTCTCCCCCTAATTAACCTTCTTCTTTTTTATTTTTTATTATTTATTTATTATTTATTTTTATTTTTTTCTCTCACAAACACAAGATAAATCACATTTGATTAGGTAGGCACAAGGAGGGTGTATGGGGAGAAAGTAAAATTAACACATACATTGAGCGGCGTGCAGAGGGGTGGGGGAGGGCGAGGTTGATAGGGGAAGGTTGAGAGGGTTGATTGGAGATTGAGAAGTGGCTTGGGGAGTTAGTGGGACATATACACTTTCACAAGGAATTATTTTAAATATTTTTATGACACCAAGGATACATAGTAAGAAAAGAACTGTAAATATGTGGGGAGAAACGCGTTATATCCCCCTAATTAATTTTTTTTTTCCCGGGGTCGGGGGTCACTGGGAGGGCCGATCTTCAGTCCACAAGGGTATCAAATGATTGGATACATGATTGAAATGAAATCAGCAAAATGTAAATCGTATTTAAAAAAAAAAAAATACCAATAAAGATTTAATTATAAAAAAAAAAAAATTTGGCATTGGTACATGTCTTTGACTTCTAAAAAAGTGGTTGTGCGATTTGAATTGGTTTTTCGTGTCTTCAATTTACTGGGTGCTATTTTTCCTTTTAGGTTTTGTGCTCTTCTGTATGTAATTTTCGGTTTTTCGTCCAGACTGTCTTTGAGGTGGGGGTCTTCTCGTAGTATGCCCCAGTGTTTGTGGAAGATTTTTTTCAATTTTTCTGTGTTGTGTATGAAATTGAGTGTTGAATCTAGGCGCTCGGGAAGATGTGATGGGTGATGGTTTGTTTGATCTTGGTACTTCGCTGAGAAAGTGATTGTAGGCATCATTGACTAGGGTGCTGGGGTATCCTTTTTCTGAAAATTTATTTTTGAATAGTGTGCTTTGTTCTGTGTAATCTTCTAGGAGGGTGCAGTTGTGTTTTAGGCGGCAGAATTGCTTTTTGGTATGTTCGAAATCCATCTTGGATGATGGCAGCTTTGAAAATGGAGGTAGGAGTTGCCTGTGGTGGGTTTGGTGTATTTTTTAGCGTAAATAAGGTTGTTGGAATGACTGAGTTCTAGGTCCAAGAAGGCTAAAGTGTCTGGATCACAAACGGAAGTGAAAGACAGGCCTAGGTTGTTGGCGTTACAATAAGTGACAAAGGTGTCTGCTTGAGGCCGGGAGCCGTCCCAGATGATGACAATGTCATCAATGTATCAGCCGAAGTAAACTATATGTTTGGAAAAGGGGTTATTGTTCCAAATGGAGCGATGTTTCCAGAGGCCCATGGTCAGGTTGGCGTAGCTAGGTGCAAAATTTGCCCCCATGGCTGTGCCTTTTGTTTGCAGGTAGTGTTTTTGTTCAAATAGAAAGTAATTGTGGGTCAGGCAGAATTTGGTGGTTTCTATAATGAATTCTGCCTGTCATGAGTTGATGTGAGGGTTTTGTGAGAGGAAGTACTCAACCGCCTCAAGTCCAATGTTATGTGGCATTGATGTGTAAAGTGAGCAAACGTCGAGGAAGAGCCATAAGTACGTAGGTTCCCAACAATAGTTTTCTAGCAGATAAGTAGATAAGTGTTAAGTAGATATATGCCATCACGGATATATGCTGGCAGATTCTGGGCTAGTGGTTGCAGGAAATGATCAATATACATGGAGAATGGATTAGTGATGCTGTCCATGGCGGCCACTACAGGGCGTCCAGGGGGCTCAGTCAGGCTCTTGTGAATTTTGGGGAGATGATAAAAATAAGGTGTATTGTAATTGTCCCGTTTCAAAAATGCAGCTTCAGTTTTTGTAATGATTCCGTTGCTGGTGGCTTTATTGACTAGTAAATCTGCTTCAGTGAGAAATTTGGGTAGAGGGTCACTGGGTAGTATGGTGTATGTGTTTCTGTCTGATAGAAGTCTATGAGCCTCTTTGATGTAGGCGTCTCTGTTTTGCAGGACAATTCCGCCCCCTTTGTCGGCGGTTTTATGACAAGATCTGTGTTTTGGGTGAGGGCTTTGAATCATGCCCTTTCTGATGCTGTGAGGTTATGATTGTGTGTGAATGCCGGAGTGTCTTTGCACAGACGTTTAATATCAGAGAAGACCACTTGGTAGAAACTCTGTAGGTACGGGCATTTAACGTGGGTAGGGTTAAAGATGGATTTTGGGCGGAAAGTGGTGTGTTGGACTGGTGGAGAGGTGGGGGGATGTTGATTGAGATATGATGAGTAAATATCTCTCTCTTCATCACCACCACCAGTGTATAGTTCCTCGAGAAGGGCTAGACATGAGGCGTCTAATTCAAAATCTGGGGTGAGGTCGAGGTGTGTTGTTTCTGTGGTATCCTCAATAGTGGGGTTTTTAGTGGCTTTAATGTTAAAAAACCTTTTGACAGTCAGATTGCGTATGAATTTGTTCAAATCTACGAACAGTGTGAATGGATTGGGAGTGGCTGAGGGTTAGTGTAGATAGGTTATAGATTTTTATCGTTTGAGGAGTTTGCCCTTTCTCTTTTTGTCTTCTACGCCCCCCTCGCCTGCCTCTTCTTCTAATTTTCTTTTTTGTGCAGGTTGGGGGGGTTTTACTAAAAAAGAGAGGTCTAGGGTGGATGTGGGATCTGTGGTGGCTGGACCAGGTAGGCTTGTCTGCATAGTAGTAAATTGTGAGTCTGGATCGCATGGTGGTGGTTCAGACGTAGTGGTAGTTGTGTCTGGTAGAGGAGCATCTGGGTGGGTACTATCTACAGTGTTTGACAAGGCTGGGGTGTGTGGGGTTTGTTTAGCGTTAGTGGGAAAGGCTCCACTTGTGGTGGCGTTCATCCATTTTTTAGTTCGATCTCTTTTTGGTTTAGGTCGGGCCGTCAAGGTGGGATGTTGAGTCTTCATCACAGGGGTTTGGTGCGTCCTCTGTGTGTGGTTACAGAGGGGAGGAATATGTTCACGATTTTGTGGTCTGTGGGGTGGATTAGTAGAAATTGGTCCGGACTGGTTCTTGTGCCAGGGTTGGTATGCGTGCATCAGGGGAACTGGTGCAACAGTGTGGTGCATCAGGGGGAATAGGGGTGGTATGGGGGGGGGTTGTTTTGGGCTTCCAATTGAATACTTTTGATGATGTGTAGTCATCAACATCACGCCTCATTTTATTGAGTTTTGTTTTGATTAGATAGTCTTGGTCTTTTTTAGTTTTTTTCTTTAGGATGTGGAGCCAGGTTATCGGAAGATAATTGATTTGGTTTAGAAGAGTGTGGATGTACTCTTTGACTTTCTCAGTTAGTGATTCTATTTTTTCTTCTCTTTGTTATATTATGATATCTATCCATTTTTGGGAGCAGTAATCGGATACGTATTCCCACTCTTTTTGTCGTTCTGGTGTAAGAAACGAGCATCTGTGTTTAATCCTAAGGCCTGTAGGGGTAATTTTAGAGAGCCGATATCTTTGTAGAAAGAATTTGTCCCACCATTGGTGGTTTAGGGATATAATGATATCCTCTATTTTTCTGAACATGGCGCAGTTTTTTCCATATGTTGCTTGATTGACAGTGGTGTTGCTGATGTTTTATCTTCAATTTGTATCTTTAATGTGGGGATGTTTTTATTTGGGGGGGGGGGGGGGGCTAATAATAGATCAGCGCTGGGAGGAGGATAAGTATGAGTGTGAGCTTTACATGGGAAAAAAGTGTGAGAGATGGATGTTCACTGTGATCGTTTGAGGCAGCTCAGACATAGGCTTGAAATAGTAATGCAGTGGAGAGGGGGAGGATGGAGCGCTGACGACAGCTAGTGATGAGCGAGTATGAGGGGTCACAGATGGAGTGACACTGAGGGTGGGCGAGAGAGAGTGGGGGCTGAAGGGGAGAAACACTGTGATTTTTTTCTCAGTCCAGGAGTAACAGTGTGTGCTTGTAAGATGTGGCAGCCGGCTCCATAGAGCAGAAGAGACTCTGGTGTAGAGGAGAAAAGAGAGAGAGCAGTGCCGCTCTAAGAGTAGTGGGTCTGATTACAGTGTATGTGAAAATAAAAAGAAAGTATGTACTCACACTTTGTTTAAAAATATCAGGCACGTAGCGGTATCTTTATTTTGTCTGAAGTCCTCGGCCGTCCTCCGGTGTCATGGCTATGGTGGGGCAACCCCCCCCCCGGTCCCTTGCGTCTTGTGGTTCCGAGGTGAGTGCATCCCAGGATAGGCACGTCAGCAGGATTGATGACGTTGGTAGGCGTGGTTGGAAGCGCTCGCGTTCGGAGCATGCATGCTCCTTCATCAGGCAGTGTAAACAGCCACAGCTTGTAGACACATATTTATAGTGGGGGAAGGGGGAAGGGGGAGTGTGGGAGGAAGGAAAAAAAATGGAAAAAAAAACTTTAAAAAAAACGTTAAAATTGGCCAACGCTGAGAAGTTTTGACTGTTAAAAACGTGTATAGCAAGAGCGGGGGGGGGGGGGGGGGAAAGGTGATGATGTGGAAGCAATCATGAGGAGAGGGAGGGGGAGGGAATGTGAGTGTGGGCGGGACTGGGAGAGAGAGGGCTGATGGGGATTGTAGTTTGGTGGGACAATATATTATAGAATGACAGTAGTGTGGATGAGGTGAGGAGTAAAAATAAAAATAAAAAGGAAGGATGGAAAAAGGGGTGAAAGATGATGGGTGGAAAATGGAGGATATATTATTTACATATAGGGGAGAGTTTATAGTATGCATGAAATAATGTGGGCAATTGGAGTGTGCTGCAGAATGGAGATATAGATTAGGGATGAGCCGAACACCCCCGGGTTCGGTTCGCACCAGAACCTTCAAACGGACCGAAAGTTCGCGCAAATTTTCGAACCCTATACGTTATAATGGACGCGAACGTTCAAAATCAAAAGTGCTAATTACAACGGCCAATATGCATGTTAATGTCATAAAACAGGTTTGGGGACCCGGGTCCTGCCCCAGGGGACATATATCAATGCAAAAAGAACTTTTAAAAACTAACGTTTTTTCGGGAGCAGTCATTTTAATGATGCATAAAGTGAAAAAAAAAAAAGTGAAATTTTCCTTTAAATATGGTCCCTGGGGGGTGTCTAAAGTATGCCTGTGAAGTGGCATGTGTTTCCCGTGTTTAGAACTGTCCTTGCACAAAATGACATTTGTAAAGGAAAAAAAGAAGCCATTTAAAACCACTTGCGGCTTTAGGTTTGTTCTTAAGTAGAATCTGAACAGGTACATTATGAAGTGTAGCTCCATCCCCAAAAAATCTATTTTTAAGCTTTTTGGAGAACATAGGGAGGGGTTATCACCCCTGTAACATTTGCTGTCTTTGCACATCTGTTCAGAACATGTCACCTCACTTTCCGTCCCAATGACAAATGTTTTTGGAAAAAGTGGGGTTTTAATTGAAACAAGGATTGGTGATACAGTATCAGTAGAGAGGAGATACCTTTTTCCCAAATTAAATCTAACAGGATAGAATTTCCCTTCCTAGGGGTAGATTTCCTCTCACTTCCTGTTTTCTCTTTCCATTTGCAAGTAGGAGTCGTTTGTAAGTTGGATGTTTGAAAGTAGGGGCCTGGCGTATATACTCTGCAGAAATTTGCCCTATTAGATGTTGGTGTAGCCACAAGACTGGTGGGCACAGGAATGGGCCCTGCTGTGAGTTAATAGATCAAGATTTGTAATTGCATGCACCTGTTGAACAGGGCAGAAAAATTGGGGGTGGTGGTGGTGGTGGTGGTGGACGGTGTTGCCACAAGACTGTAAGCTCTCACAGTTACTCTTGGTGGGCGCAGGAATGGGCCCTGCTGTGAGTTATTAGATCAAGATTTGTAATTGCAAGCACCTGATGAACAGGGCAGAAAAATTGGGCCTTTGGCGGTGGTGGTGGACGGTGTTGCCACAAGACTGTAGGCCCTCATAGTTACTCTTGGTGGGCGCAGGAATGGGCCCTGCTGTGAACTATTAGATCAAGATTTGTAATTACCCGCCCCTGTTAAACAGGGGCTGAAAAATTGTGCCTTAGGCACTGGTGCTGGTGCCACAACACTGCAACCCCTCACAGATACTGTACTTGGAGCACAGCAGTCACACGTGTTGCGAAGCATTTTTTTAAAAAATTGTAAGTACACGCCCCTGTTAAACAGGGGCTGAAAAATTGTGCCTTAGGCACTGGTGCTGGTGCCACAACACTGCAACCCCTCACAGATACTGTACTTGGAGCACAGCAGTCACACGTGTTGCGAAGCATTTTTTTAAAAAATTGTAAGTACACGCCCCTGTTAAACAGGGGCTGAAAAATTGTGCCTTAGGCACTGGTGCTGGTGCCACAACACTGCAACCCCTCACAGATACTGTACTTGGAGCACAGCAGTCACACGTGTTGCGAAGCATTTTTTTAAAAAATTGTAAGTACACGCCCCTGTTAAACAGGGGCTGAAAAATTGTGCCTTAGGCACTGGTGCTGGTGCCACAACACTGCAACCCCTCACAGATACTGTACTTGGAGCACAGCAGTCACACGTGTTGCGAAGCATTTTTTTATAAAAATTGTATGTACACGCCCCTGTTAAACAGGTGCTGAAAAATTGTGCCTTAGGCACTGGTGCTGGTGCCACAACACTGCAACCCCTCACAGATACTGTACTTGGAGCACAGCAGTCACACGTGTTGCGAAGCATTTTTTTAAAAAATTGTAAGTACACGCCCCTGTTAAACAGGGGCTGAAAAATTGTGCCTTAGGCACTGGTGCTGGTGCCACAACACTGCAACCCCTCACAGATACTGTACTTGGAGCACAGCAGTCACACGTGTTGCGAAGCATTTTTTTATAAAAATTGTATGTACACGCCCCTGTTAAACAGGGGCTGAAAAATTGTGCCTTAGGCACTGGTGTGGTGGCATGGATCATTGAGGAGGAGGAAGAGGATAGTCAGTGAACATAAGAGGACAGTCACTCAGCATCAGCATAGGCAGTCTTGAAGGGATGTGACATTAAAAATTATTCGGTTATATCCGCCTCAGGTGCCTGGTAGCTGGTGGTGATCCAAGACTGATTCATTTTGATGAAGGTCAGTCGATCAACCGAGGCGGTGGACAGGCGCACCCTATGATCGGTGACAAATCCTCCAGCAGCACTGAATGTGCGTTCGGAAAGAACGCTGGAGGCAGGACAGGCCAGTAGCTCAATTGCATACTGTGCAAGCTCTGGCCAGTGATCCATCCTCAGGACCCAGTAAGCCAGAGGATTTTCGGTGGGAAAGGTGTCCAAGTCTGACCTTGCCCCAAGGTATTCCTGCACCATGTATATCAGACGCTGGCGATGGTTGCTGGAACCGATCATACCTGCGGACTAAAAAATTGTCTGAACGCATCGGTCAGACGTCCACCTTCCCCACCGCTCCTTCTGCTACTGACCGAAGCCTCAGCAACTCGTCGCCCAGGACCAGGAGTTTGTAACCTCCCAGTTTCTGGGAACGCGTTGCACAGACCTTTCTGCAAGGCCTCCCTGAGATGTCTCATCCTCTGCTCCCTCTGCGACGGCAAGATAAGGTCCGCAACCTTACCCTTGTACCGCGGATCAAGGAGAGTGGCCAGCCAGTAATGGTCCCTCTCCTTGATCCGAAGAACACGAGGATCCTTCCGCAGGCTTTGCAGGATCAGGGAGGCCATGCAGCGTAGGTTAGCTGAGGCATTCGGTCCGGAGTCTTCTGGGTCACTGAGGATGACATGATCGCCAGCCACCTCCTCCCAGCCACGTACAAGTCCACTGGTTTGTTGGGACTGTACATCATCCCTAAAAGACTGCTGCTGCTGATGCTGAGTGCCAGGCTCCACCTCCATGCTCACACAATCCTCCTCCTCCTCCTCCTCCTCCTCATCCTCTTCCTGTGTGATGGGTGGGACAGAAGGAACACTGTCCGGATAAAGGGGGCCTTGAGAGGCAAGGAAGTCCTCCTCTTCCTGCCTCTGTTCTGCCTCAAGTGCCCTGTCCATTATCCCACGCAGCGTATGCTCCAACAGGTGGACAAGAGGGACAGTGTCACTGATGCATGCACTGTCACTGCTCACCATCCTCGTGGCCTCCTCAAATGGTGAGAGGACAGTGCATGCATCCCTGATCATGCTCCACTGACGTGGGGAAAAAAAACAAGCTCCCCTGACCCTGTCCTGGTGCCGTAGTCGCAAAGGTACTCATTGATGGCCCTCTGCTGCGTGTGCAGTCGCTGCAGCATGGCCAACGTTGAGTTCCACCTGGTGGGCATGTCACATATTAGGCGGTTCTTGGGCAGGTTCAGCTCCTTTTGCAGCTCAGTCAGCCGAGCACTGGCATTATAAGATCGGCGGAAATGCACACAGACTTTCCTGGCCTGCCTCAGGACATCCTGTAAGCCTGGGAACCTGCCCAAGAACCGCTGCACCACCAGGTTGAGGACGTGAGCCATGCAGGGCACATGGGTGAGCTGCCCCTGTCGCAGGGCGGAGAGGAGGTTGGTGCCATTGTCAGAAACGACCATTCCTGGCTTAAGCTGACGTGGCGTCAACCAAGTCTCGGTCTGCCCCTGCAGAGCTGCCAGAACCTCTGGCCCAGTGTGGCTCCTGTCCCCCAAACAGACCAGCGCAAGCACGGCATGGCATCTTTTTGCCTGCGTACTTGCGTAGCCCCTTGTACGCCTACGGAGCACCGCTGGTTCCAAGGACAGAGCACTGGAGGAAGAAGAAGAGGAGGGAGTGGAGGAGAGAGGTGTGTCACAACCAGTAGCAGTAGTAGCGTTTTGGAGGCGTGGTGGCGGAACAACCTCCAACACTACTGCACCTTGTCCTGCATCCCTCCCAGCTGCCAATAGAGTGACCCAATGGGCCGTGAAAGAAAGGTACCGTCCCTGTCCATGCCTGCTGGACCATGAGTCAGCGGTAATATGCACCTTACCGCTGACCGCCCTGTCCAGCGAGGCATGGACATTGCCTTCCACATGCCGGTAGAGAGACGGAATCGCCTTCCGTGAAAAAAAGTGGCGTTTGGGAACCTGCCACTGAGGAACCGCACATTGAACAAACTCACGGAAGGGGGCCGAGTCTACCAACTGAAAAGGCAGCAGTTGAAGTGCTAGCAATTTAGCCAAGCTAGCATTCAACCGCTGGGCATGTGGATGGCTGGGAGTGTACTTCTTTCTACGGTCCAGCAGCTGGGGCAGGGAAATTTGCCTGCTGCAATCGGACGTCGGTGTACTGCAAGTACTTGGTTGTGACACACCTAATTCTACACCTTCAGTCCTCTCAGAGCAGCTTTCAGAGAGGACTGAAGGTGTAGTGGGGATGGAGATCCCAGCTGATGAGGAGCAAGGAGAGGTCCGCTTAGTTCTTTGGTGTGGGTCTTTTATGTGTGCCTGCCAACGAGCTGCATGGCAGGTCGACATATGTCTGGTCATGCTTGTGGTGCCCAAGCGGCTGATGTTTTGGCCGCGCAAGATTCGCTTGAGACAAATATTGCAAATAGCAGTGGTGCGATCTGATGCACTCGTCTCAAAAAAGGCCCACACCAAAGAACTTTTCTGATAACGTGCAGAGGCAGCGCCCTGCACAGGCGGAGCTCTGCGGTGTTGTACAGTTGCTGTGCTGGCCTCTACCTGGCCTCCAGGGGGCATCCTGCCTCGTTGGACATGTGACGCCGCATCCTCCTCCTCCTCGTCCTCGTCCTCCTCCTCATCCTCTCTCCCTTCAGGCACCCACGTGGAGTCAGTGACCTCATCATCCCCTCCCTCTTCACCACTAGAGCAAACCTGGCAGTAAGCTGCAGCTGGTGGAACAGTACTGCCAGATTCCTCAAGCTGGGTATCATCATCCGAGCCTTCGAATCGTTGGGCATCCTCCTGGAGCATGTACCCAACACTGTGCTCAAAGAGTTCGGGGGACTCCTCAGGAGGACATGGTGGGTCTAGGGAAGGGGTGGCTGATGATGCCATTGAGTACGCGTTGGCAGCTGCTCTGCCAGTACCCTGAGCCTGGGTGAGAGAGGATGAGGAGGATGAGGAGGGCTTGGTCATCCATTCTACCAAGCCTTCAGCATGATGCGGCTCCACATGTCCAGCTGCCGAAAACAAAGACGCGCGTGTCCCATGGCCACGTGCTGATGACGATGCACGACCACGTCCACGGCCACGGCCACGGCCACGTCCACTAGAAACAGAGCCTGCCTGCCCTGTGTTCTTGGCTCTGCACGCTCTGCCTCCCCTTGGCGGTCTTCCAGCCATTGTAGTCGGTAGTCCTGTGGGTGCTGCTGAGAAGAAAATATAGGAGCTCTGTGTGATGCCACTAACACACTAGAAGTCCTATGGGTGCTTCTGCAAAGAAAATAGAGGAGCTCTGTGTGATGCCACTAACACACTAGAAGTCCTGTGGGTGCTGCTGAGAAGACAATATAGGAGCTCTGTGTGATGCCACTAACACACTAGAAGTCCTATGGGTGCTTCTGCAAAGAAAATAGAGGAGCTCTGTGTGATGCCACTAACACACTAGAAGTCCTGTGGGTGCTGCTGAGAAGAAAATATAGGAGCTCTGTGTGATGCCACTAACACACTAGAAGTCCTATGGGTGCTTCTGCAAAGAAAATAGAGGAGCTCTGTGTGATGCCACTAACACACTAGAAGTCCTGTGGGTGCTGCTGAGAAGAAAATATAGGAGCTCTGTGTGATGCCACTAACACACTAAAGTCCTATGGGTGCTTCTGCCTGGAAAATAAGGAGCTCTGTGTGATGCCACTAACACACTAGAAGTCCTGTGGGTGCTGCTGAGAAGAAAATATAGGAGCTCTGTGTGATGCCACTAACACACTAGAAGTCCTATGGGTGCTTCTGCAAAGAAAATAGAGGATCTCTGTGTGATGGGACTAACACACTTCAAGTCCTATAGGTGCTTCTGGGAAGAAAATATAGGTCTGTGTGATGGGACTAACACACTTCAAGTCCTATAGGTACTTCTGGGAACAAAATATATGATCTCTGTGTGATGGGACTAACACACTTCAAGTCCTATAGGTGCTTCTGGGAAGAAAATGTAGGTCTGTGTGATGGGACTAACACACTTCAAGTCCTATAGGTGCTTCTGGGAACAAAATATATGATCTCTGTGTGATGGGACTAACACACTTCAAGTCCTATAGGTGCTTCTGGGAAGAAAATGTAGGTCTGTGTGATGGGACTAACACACTTCAAGTCCTATAGGTGCTTCTGGGAGAAAATGTAGGTCTGTGTGATGGGACTAACACACTTCAAGTCCTATAGGTGCTTCTGGGAACAAAATATATGATCTCTGTGTGATGGGACTAACACACTTCAAGTCCTATAGGTGCTTCTGGGAAGAAAATATAGGTCTGTGTGATGGGACTAACACACTTCAAGTCCTATAGGTGCTTCTGGGAACAAAATATATAGGATCTCTGTGTGATGGGACTAACACACTTCAAGTCCTATGGGTGCTTCTGGGAAGAAAATATAGGTCTGTGTGATGGGACTAACACACTTCAAGTCCTATAGGTGCCTCTGGGAACAAAATATATGATCTCTGTGTGATGGGACTAACACACTTCAAGTCCTATAGGTGCTTCTGGGAAGAAAATGTAGGTCTGTGTGATGGGACTAACACACTTCAAGTCCTATAGGTGCTTCTGGGAAGAAAATGTAGGTCTGTGTGATGGGACTAACACACTTCAAGTCCTATAGGTGCTTCTGGGAACAAAATATAGGATCTCTGTGTGATGGGACTAACACACTTCAAGTCCTATGGGTGCTTCTGGGAAGAAAATATAGGTCTGTGTGATGGGTCTAACACACTTCAAGTCCTATAGGTGCTTCTGGGAAGAAAATATAGGTCTGTGTGATGGGACTAACACACTTCAAGTCCTATAGGTGCTTCTGGGAACACAATATATCATCTCTGTGTGATGGGACTAACACACTTCAAGTCCTATGGGTGCTTCTGGGAAGAAAATATAGGTCTGTGTGATGGGACTAACACACTTCAAGTCCTATAGGTGCTTCTGGGAACAAAATATATGATCTCTGTGTGATGGGACTAACACACTTCAAGTCCTATAGGTGCTTCTGGGAAGAAAATGTAGGTCTGTGTGATGGGACTAACACACTTCAAGTCCTATAGGTGCTTCTGGGAACAAAATATATGATCTCTGTGTGATGGGACTAACACACTTCAAGTCCTATAGGTGCTTCTGGGAAGAAAATATAGGTCTGTGTGATGGGACTAACACACTTCAAGTCCTATAGGTGCCTCTGGGAACAAAATATATGATCTCTGTGTGATGGGACTAACACACTTCAAGTCCTATAGGTGCTTCTGGGAAGAAAATGTAGGTCTGTGTGATGGGACTAACACACTTCAAGTCCTATAGGTGCTTCTGGGAAGAAAATATAGGTCTGTGTGATGGGACTAACACACTTCAAGTCCTATAGGTGCCTCTGGGAACAAAATATATGATCTCTGTGTGATGGGACTAACACACTTCAAGTCCTATAGGTGCTTCTGGGAAGAAAATGTAGGTCTGTGTGATGGGGACTAACACACTTCAAGTCCTATAGGTGCTTCTGGGAAGAAAATGTAGGTCTGTGTGATGGGACTAACACACTTCAAGTCCTATAGGTGCTTCTGGGAACAAAATATATGATCTCTGTGTGATGGGACTAACACACTTCAAGTCCTATAGGTGCTTCTGGGAACAAAATATATGATCTCTGTGTGATGGGACTAACACACTTCAAGTCCTATAGGTGCTTCTGGAAGAAAATGTAGGTCTGTGTGATGGGGACTAACACACTTCAAGTCCTATGGGTGCTTCTGGGAACAAAATATATGATCTCTGTGTGATGGGACTAACACACTTCAAGTCCTATAGGTGCTTCTGGGAAGAAAATGTAGGTCTGTGTGATGGGACTAACACACTTCAAGTCCTATAGGTGCCTCTGGGAACAAAATATATGATCTCTGTGTGATGGGACTAACACACTTCAAGTCCTATAGGTGCTTCTGGGAAGAAAATGTAGGTCTGTGTGATGGGACTAACACACTTCAAGTCCTATAGGTGCTTCTGGGAAGAAAATGTAGGTCTGTGTGATGGGACTAACACACTTCAAGTCCTATAGGTGCTTCTGGGAACAAAATATAGGATCTCTGTGTGATGGGACTAACACACTTCAAGTCCTATGGGTGCTTCTGGGAAGAAAATATAGGTCTGTGTGATGGGTCTAACACACTTCAAGTCCTATAGGTGCTTCTGGGAAGAAAATATAGGTCTGTGTGATGGGACTAACACACTTCAAGTCCTATAGGTGCTTCTGGGAACAAAATATATCATCTCTGTGTGATGGGACTAACACACTTCAAGTCCTATGGGTGCTTCTGGGAAGAAAATATAGGTCTGTGTGATGGGACTAACACACTTCAAGTCCTATAGGTGCTTCTGGGAACAAAATATATGATCTCTGTGTGATGGGACTAACACACTTCAAGTCCTATAGGTGCTTCTGGGAAGAAAATGTAGGTCTGTGTGATGGGACTAACACACTTCAAGTCCTATAGGTGCTTCTGGGAACAAAATATATGATCTCTGTGTGATGGGACTAACACACTTCAAGTCCTATAGGTGCTTCTGGGAAGAAAATATAGGTCTGTGTGATGGGACTAACACACTTCAAGTCCTATAGGTGCCTCTGGGAACAAAATATATGATCTCTGTGTGATGGGACTAACACACTTCAAGTCCTATAGGTGCTTCTGGGAAGAAAATGTAGGTCTGTGTGATGGGACTAACAAACTTCAAGTCCTATAGGTGCTTCTGGGAAGAAAATGTAGGTCTGTGTGATGGGACTAACACACTTCAAGTCCTATAGGTGCTTCTGGGAAGAAAATATAGGTCTGTGTGATGGGACTAACACACTTCAAGTCCTATAGGTGCTTCTGGGAACAAAATATATGATCTCTGTGTGATGGGACTAACACACTTCAAGTCCTATAGGTGCTTCTGGGAAGAAAATATAGGTCTGTGTGATGGGACTAACACACTTCAAGTCCTATAGGTGCTTCTGGGAACAAAATATAGGAGCTCTGCCTGCCTGCCTGCCACGAACACACTACAAGTCCTATAGGTGCTTCTGGGAACAAAATATAGGAGCTCTGCCTGCCTGCCACGAACACACTACAAGTCCTATAGGTGCTTCTGGGAACAAAATATAGGAGCTCTGCCTGCCTGCCACGAACACACTACAAGTCCTATAGGTGCTTCTGGGAACAAAATATAGGAGCTCTGCCTGCCTGCCTGCCACGAACACACTACAAGTCCTATAGGTGCTTCTGGGAACAAAATATAGGAGCTCTGCCTGCCTGCCACGAACACACTACAAGTCCTATAGGTGCTTCTGGGAACAAAATACAGGAGCTCTGTTTGCTGCCAGTGCCTGCCTGCCACGAACACACTACAAGCCCCTCTTTCTAAATCAATCTTTCTAAATGAATCTATCTAACTCAATCTCTCTAAGTAAATCTCTCTAACTAACTAAATCCAGCAGAGTGACACAGAACGATCCTGCTCTATCTACGCCGGAACAGCATGTGACCGGCGCAGACGGCGTGGCGGCCTTTTATAAGAGGGGGCGTGTACTAAAGCCCCTGAGCTGTAATTGGCTACAGGCGTCCTGCCTGTAGCCAATTATGGCTCTTCGAGTTTCCGGCGCTGTGATTGGCCAAGCATGCGGGGTCACAGTGCATGCTTGGCCAATCATCAGCCAGCAATGCACTGCGCCGGCCGCAATGCATTGCGGGGCCGCTCGCAACACACGAATGTGATGCGAACGGCCCAAATAGTTCTGGGCTCGTCGATCGAGCGAACGCCCGGTGCTCGATGCGAACATGGGTTCGCATCGAGCACCGGGCCCATCCCTAATATAGATGTGATCAGAATGAGAAAGAATAGGAAGTGATTAAAATGCTGTATTAAAAAGGCTGTATTAAAAAATCTATATAAAATCTGTATAAGTAAAATTTATATGAAAGTTATGTATAACAATATATATAAAAAAAAGGGATGTTTTTAGATAATAAGGAAACATTCCATGAAAGTGTACATATATATACACTTGTGAAAAGACATATATATATATATATATATATTATATATATATATATATATATATATATATATATATATATATATATATATATATATATATATATATATATATATATATAAAAACAGGTGCAATGGCTCCTAGTTTCAGGAAATATATGTAGATGATGGGGGGGAAAAATTAAAGAGATGGAAATGGTGTGATGGGGGAGGGAAGTGACTCTTGCTCTGATGACTGTTGGTGACTGGTAAAAATAATAATAATAAGAAGAAAAAGAAGAAGAAGAAGAAGGGGGGGGGGGGGGCTTGGGAGGTTTTATGGTTTATTAGAGATTTTTTGCAAGCATGTATATATATATATATATATATATATATATATATATATATATATATATATATATATAAAAACACACTTTACACAGGGCTGGTCCTTTGGAGTGGGGGAGGGGTGTTTCGAAGAAGGTGGTGGGGGATTTTTGTGCGGGGGGGGGGTTTTTGGGGGAGGGGGAAAAAAGGGAGATGGGGGACAACGAGTGGTGGCTAAAAAATGGAGGCTAAAAAATGGAGTGTATTTCAATCTCCTCGTTGAGTCCTCCTGGCTTGAGACTGTCCAGGGTGTAGATCCAGAAGGTTTCCCTCTCGCATAGGCGTTTGATGCGTTCCGCTCTAGGGAAAGTGTCAGGGATGGTTTCTATGGCCCGAACATGTAGGCCATTGGTGGAGCTTCTAAGGAACTGGCTTCCATTTTTGCTCAGGAGATCTTTCGCTTACATGGGCTACCCAAGGTGATTGTCTCAGACAGGGGCAGTCAGTTTGTATCCTGGTTCTGGCTAGCCTTTTGTGCACAGTAGGGAATTCAGCTTGCTTTCTCTTCTGCATATCACCTGCAGTCTAATGGGGCCGCGGAGTGAGCCAGTCAGCCCTTGGAGCAATTCCTACGTTGCTATATTTCTGACCATCATAACAACTGGTCAGACCTATTACCATGGGCAGAATTTGCTCACAACAGTGCCTTGAATTCTGCATCCTGATTGTCTCCATTTATGGCGAATTATGGTTTCACACCTTCCATGTTGCTTCACTCGTTTGTTCCGCAAAGTATTCCTGCATTAGAGGAGCATCTCCGTGGTCTTCATTCCACTTGGGTACAAGTCCAGGAGGCTTTGCGTCATGCTAATGATAGGTACAGACTCCATGCTGACCGCAGACGCCTGCCTGCGCCTTCCTTCCAGGTTGGGGACAGGGTCTGGCTGTCATCTCGCAACCTCCAACTTCGTGTTCCCTCACTGAAGTTTGCACCTCGGTTTATTGGGCCTTTCCGTATCCTTCGCAGGATTAACCCAGTGGCTTACGCGTTGGACCTTCCTCCTAGTATGCGCATCTGAAATGTGTTCCATGTCTCCTTATTGAAACCTTGGTGCCACGTCCTCACCCTATACAGGTGGAGAACCAACCTGTATATTGTATGAGGTACAATCCATGGTTGACTCCCGTAGGTTCCGTGGGCGCATACAGTACCTGGTGCATTGGAGGGGGCACGGTCCGGAGGAACGCTCCTGGGTTTCATCCTCGGACGTACATGCCCCTGTACTCCTCCGCGATTTCCATAGATGTTTTCCCCTCAAGCCCGGTGGTCCTCCGAGGGAGAGGGGTCATTCAGGAGGGGGTACTGTCAGGGCTGGATGGCTGGCTTAGCCCTTCCTTCTCTGGGCTGGCTGCTCAGCTGTCGGCTAATTGCCAGCTCTCTTCTCTCTCCACAGTTACCCAGCTGTTCCTGATCCTGCTAGACGTAGTGCCATTAGGACTTACCTGCAGAAATTGGGCCTTTCCCGCCTGTCAGAGGATGAGTTGACAGCGCTGGAGTAACCCTTATCGAAGACGAAGACCCCTTGGACACCACCAACCATCCTTGGACAGACCATCCTTCCAAACAACAAAGCCAAAAGCCTCGGAGTAATCTTTGATTCAGAGATGACCATGGAGGCGCAAATAGGATCCGTAATCAGCGGATCCCACCATCTCCTCCGCCTGCTACGTAGACTCATCCCCTTCATCCCGGAAAAGGAAAAAGCGGTAGTAGTAGGAACGATCATCAATTCGCGTCTTGACTACGCAAACTCCCTCTACATAGGATTACCGGATTAGCAGATTGCGTGCCTTCAAATATTCCAAAACACAGCAGCGAGATTAGTGAACGGAAAGAAACCTTGGGAATCCATCTCCCCATCACTAAGGACCCTCCATTGGCTCAAGGTAAAAGACAGGATCACATTCAAGACCCTCTGCCTCACCCACAAATGTACACAAGGAAATGCGCCTCAATACCTTTGTGAGAAAATAGAAAAATACATACCAAATCGCAGCCTTCGATCAACAAACCAAAACCACCTTCTCATCCCCAAAGCCCGCTACAAATCGAAGGGAGAACGAAGATTCACAGTACAGGGACCTCGACTATGGAATGCTCTACCAAACAACATCCGCTTGGAAGAAAACCATCAGGCCTTCCGGAAAAAACTCAAGACCCACCTCTTCTAAACATGGCATCACAACAAGAGCAGACAAGCGCCTTGAGGCGATTCAGTTCGTATTTGCAGCACTATACAAATCATTCATTCATTCACTCCGTGCACACATCACAGTGATTTCTAAAGAAGGTAGGTAAGGACCCACTACACTGCCAAATCTCCCCATCTCCCTTCTAAATACTGACCTTAAACTATTCACTAAAATCCTTGCAATGCAAAGGATCACACAGGACTTCACATTATCACTTTGTTTTTTACCCTGGGACATCAATTCTTTTATGGGACATTAGTTTATATTTATTTAAATACTCACAATTGAGTGTACACAGAATTTTTGCACCTCATCTTTTTGCATCTTCATTTATATAGATATTCATTGGAATATGTTCGTGGCTTTCACTTTTATTAAGGTTCACTTCAAATAACTGTTTTCAGTTAATTTTATGGTTTATTTTTGCACAGAGTCACTTTGAATATTTTTTACCACCATTTGGTTTATATATATACATATATATACATATATATATATATACATATATATATATATATATATATATATATATATATATATATATATATATATATATATATATATATATATATATATTTATTTATTGCTTGTATTGCACCTTATAATATATAGGATTTTTTTCTTCAGACACCATTTATATATGATTATATAGTTTTATTTGTCATACACTATTCCTTATGGATATTTATTGCACTTAGTCACTTTGAGTATTTTGCCACATTACACTGTATTTATTCATTCATTGTTTCATACGTACATCTCTCACCTGTTACCCACTGGTCACATGATTTATTATTATTATCGTGCATAGTGACAGTAATTTAGGGACCCTACTCCCCACCCCTATCTTGAACAGCGCCACTATCCCTCATTTAGTATTACATTTATTTTACTCCACACTTGTGTGTAGTTTCTCTTGGGAGGCTGCAGTTCACATCCTAAGCGCAGACTGTATAGTACTTTCATATCTCTTCTGATCCATACCCCTTCCATTTGATAAGAAATAGAATTTGGTTGTTTCTCCTTCTACAATCCATGATTGCTTCCAACTCGAATTATTTTTCCCCATCAATCACTACAGGTTCTGGAGGACCCATATCTCGTCCTGGAAAAGGTCTGGAAACAGCAAGTTTTAACAAGGAGACATGGAAAAAGGGGTGAACCTGGAATGAATACGGCAGTTCCAGCTCGTAGGCCACCTCATTGATCCTTTTTTTTTACTGAAAAAAGACCCACACACCAGCCTAAGGTTTACTGTGGACAGCCATACCTGGTCTCCGGTTTCCAGGATGAATTCTCCCCGTCTTTTCTTGTCAAAGGTCTCCTTGTTGAGTTCCTGTGTTTTAGCCATTGTTTCTTGTAGTAATTTGTTATTGGTGCTAAAGAAGTTTACAGTTTTGAGAACAGCTGGAACAGAACATTCCAGATTGGAATTAGGCAGGAATGATTGGTGGTACCCATAGTTGGCAAATAAGAGAGTTTGTCTTGATGCAGTTTCTTTAGAGTCATTGAACATGTGAGACAGGGCGTCTGGTTTTGTGTTCTTCGAGTCGGGCCGGTAGGTGACATGGAAGGAGAATCTGGAAAATAATAATCCCCACCTGGCTTGACGTGGCCTTAATCTATTTGCATTTCTCAGGTACTCCAGAGTTTTATGGTCAGTATAAATCAGAATCGGATGAGCTGCCCCTTCTAAAAGATATCCCCACTCCTCTAATGCAGGCTTTATAGCCAACAGTTCTCGGTCCCCGACGTCATAGTTCTTCTCTGCAGTAGATAGCTTATGGGAGAAGAAGGCAATGGGGTATAAAAGAGCCTTTGATCCCTGTCATTGAGAAAGCACTGCTCCGACAGCAACTTCAGAAACATCGACTTCCAGAACAAATGGTAAGGTAGAGTCGGGATGTTTTAAAATGGAAGCCGAGGTGCACAAAATGTGTGCAGGAGAGTACCACTGTCCTGACATCCTCTGAAGCATGTGGCAGGAACCAGTGGGTAAATTCTGTGCAACCTGTCAGGGGTATAGTGCCAGCGGGTATGTAATTTAACTACCGTCTCTTTGATGGAGACTGAGCGTGTGCATTTATGCATGTTAGAGACCATATCCTGCCAATCCTCTGCTGAAAACTGCTGGGCTGTCTCTATCTCCCAGCCTAACATAGCTGTAGATTTAGTTGTAGTATTGTGGTCATTAAGGTACTGGTATAAGGTTGAGATAGTCCCCCCATCTCTAGAGGCTAGGCGCTAGGGAGTTAAAAAAAAAGTGTCGTACTTGCAAATATTTAAAGAATTCGGATTTATGGTGGGCAAAATTCTGTTGTAGGTGTTCAAATGAGCAAAAGGACGTGCCTTGCAACAGGGACTCTAAGGTTACAAGCCCCTGCGAGATCCAGCTGTGAAATAATAGGCCAGTGTCGAAGGCTGGAGGGAACTGGGGTTCCCCTAGGAAAGAGGCCAAGCATGGTGGATTAGAGAGCAATTTAAATTTCTCTCTGTAGAGAGACCAGAGATAAAGGGACTGACAAGCAATGTCTCTTGGGGAAACTGAGTGCGACCAGAGGAGACCTGGGAGGTAGTAAGGGGCAACTGAAATCTTCTCGAAATGTAGCCACGGTATTGATTCAGGGAAGGTGTGCCACTGTGCCATTTGGATGAGGCGGGATGCCAAAAAATATTTCCATAGATGCGGACATCCCAAGCCACCTCTAGATTGGGCTCTATACATCAGCAAACGGCTCATTCAAGGCTTTTTGTTTTGCCATATAAATTTGAGCAGCTCTGCCTGAATAGTCATTATCGTGGAACGGGGGACATAAATAGGCAATGAGCTAAAGAAAAATAATAGTTTGGGGAGGATTGACATTTTTACTGCTTGGATTAGGCCTTAACAGGAAATTCGGTAGGAGGACCATTGGTTGAGGAGGTGTTTAATATTGGAAAAAGCTTGAGGGTAATTATGAGTGTACATCAATTTAAGTGAGGGGGCAAGTCTGATCCCTAAGTATTGTAGTGTACCAGAGCTCCAGGAGGGTTTAAACGTATCTTTAAAAGGTAGTGTGACCCGTTGATAAATACACAGGTGAAACCAAACCTATGCCCCGTACACACGGTCAGATTTTCCGACAGAAAATGTCCTATCGGACCATGTTGTTGGAAATTCCGACTGTGTGTGGGCTCCATCGAACTTTTTCCGTCGGAATTTCAGACGGAAAAAGTTTGAGATCCTGCTCTCAAATTTTCCGACAACAAAGTCCTATCGGACTTTTTCCAATCGCGTGTAGCGAATTGCGACGGACAAAGTGCCCAGCATGCTCAGATCACATTACAAGACCAAAGCTATTGGCTACTAGCCTCTACGTAGTCCCGTCGTACGCAACGAACGTCACCACGTTCAGGATGATCGGATTTTCCGACAACTTTGTCCGACCGTGTGTATGCAACACCAGTGTCGGACAAAATCCGTTGGAAAAAATCTGACGGATTTTGTGGTCGGAATTTTCCGACCGTGTGTACGGGGCATTAGACTGAATGGTGTCCAGGTAGGGTCAGAGGACGCTGTTGAAGGCCTTTTTAATGTCTAGGCTCAGGAGTAATACCTTATTGGAGTGAATGTCAGCGTCTTGGATAATATTAGCTGCTATTGTCGGTGATCTGTCTAGACGGTATGAAGCCTAGTTGATCAGGGGAGATAAGTGTTGTGATAGTTGAAGGTAAACGGTCTGCTAACAGGCGTCCAAAAATCTTTAGGTCATTGTTAATGACTGAGATGGGGTGGAAGTTTTGGGGGAGAGTGTGGTCCTTTTCTGGTTTTGGGATTAGGGAGATATTTGCCAGTAGCATTTCCTCAGGGAATGTGGTTATAAAGTTTATTTTGGGGATCAGGGATCCGGCAAATCTTTTATAATAGGAGGCTGAGAACCCGTCCGGGTTTTGGAGGGTGTTAAAGAGGAGACAATGGAAGAAATTTCCTCTTCCGTACAGGGGGCGTTAAGGGTCTGTAGTTGTCACTCTGTGAGCTGGGGGAGTGAAAGGGCATCCAGCCAGGTCTGAGAAGAAGGACAGAGTGGGGGCTTGGGGTCTGACAGTAGTTTTTGGTAGTAAGAGGAAAAAATATTAAGGACATCGTTAGGGTGGGTTGAGAGGTTACCTTCTCTATCGCATAATTAATAGTAGTGTGTTGGCTGGGTGGTTTGTTTCAATTTCCCTGCAAACATGGTTGAGGCCGAATTGCTATGGAGGAGGAAGCGTGCTTTAGCCCAACGAAGGGATTTTTCTGTATGTTCCGAGAGTAGGGTATCTGGGGCGCTTCTCTTTTCGTTAATTTGAAGTAGTAAATCTTGTGATGGGGTTTGGCTGTGTCTTTGATATAGTCTTTCAAGATATAAGGTGAGCGTGCATATTTCCTGTAGTTTTTGGCGTTTTTTAGTGGTTGCGATTTCTATAAAATGGCCCCTCATCACAGCTTTATGGGCTACCCAGAGAGATGTAGGGGAGATCTCTTCAGTGTCATTATGTCTAAAATATTCAGTGAGGTGTTCAGATAGTTGGTTTAATATGGTAGGGTCCGTGAGTAAGGAGTCATTAAGGCGCCATGCCCTGGTGGTATCACTATACAAGTGAGGTCACAGGATACTATATGGTGGTCCGACCAAGGATATACATGAATATTTGCTGCGGTGGAATTTGCAGTTAAAATAGGGGAGCAAAAAATGTAGTCAAGGCGAAATAAACTGTCATGCGGGTGGGAGTAGAAGGTGTATCCCCGAGAGCCCATATTGTGCGCCCTCCAGGTATCTATTAGTTGGTAAGACTTGAGGGAGTAATGAAGGGATGTAGGGAAAGTGTTAGAGGAGGATCCTTTGCGGTTCCTGTCCATTTTTGAATGGGCCACTAGGTTGCAATCGCCTCCTATCAGGAGATGGGGAGAGTGGAATTTATCGAGCACCTGGAATTTAAAAAAAATTAAGCCTGAGACACATTAGGGGCATACACTGAGGCCAGGGTGATCGTTTTTTCTTGAATAGAGCCCTTAACTTTTACACAACGACTGTCTGGGCCTTTGTAAGTTTGATAAACAGTAAACATGACAGAGTTTTTAATTAGGATAGCCACTCCTCTAGACTTGGACTCATAGATAGTGAAGTAAGACTGTTTAAAGGATTTGTCTAAGAAGGATGGGTGGTTATGGATGGAGAAATGTGTCTCCTGTAGCAGGAGAAGGTATGCCCTAAATATTCGTATGATCTAAACGCTTTTCTCCGTTTGTAGGGAGAGTTTAATCCTTTAATAATATGGGAAATGACTCTAAGATCCATGGCAAATTAAGTATGGGCAGCTGGAGGTCAGGAAATGGTCCAAGTCGAGAGGGGCACCCCCAAAACAACTTACTATACCCCTTAGAGCAAGCATAATAGGTGTATGAGATATAGAAAGGAGAACAGCTACATCTAGCGGACTCTATCTGGAATATCAGTTAGAAATGCAATACATTTGTGGTAAAGATAAAAAATTATGAAAAAAAAGGAAAAAAAAAAGATAGAAAATGGAAAGTCACTGAACAAGAAAACTAGGAAAAAAAGCTATTTAAAATCACTTGCGGCTAATGAATTGCCGGCTCCCGTAATACAGAGAACAGTCATTCATTGAAATTCATTGATAAAAAAGTCATTGATAAAAAAAGAAAAAAAAAGCGTGGGGGAATTCAATTACCAGGCCCTTCAGGTCTGCTATGGATATGGAGAGCGCCCCCCCTCCTGAACCGTACCAGGCCACATGCCCTCAACATTGGGAGGGTGCTTTGGGGGTCTGTGACCCCTCAAAGCACCATGTCCCCATGTTGATGGGGACAAGGGCCTCTTCCCCACAACCCTGGCCATTGGTTGTGGGGGTCTGCGGGCGGGGGGGCTTATCGGAATCTGGAAGACCCCCAGATCCCGCCCCCCCCTGTGTGAAATGGTAAGGGGTACAAAAGTACCCCTACCATTTCACCAAAAAAGTGACAAAAATGTTAAAAATGACAGGAGACGGTCTTTGACAACTCCTTTATTAAAATCTTCTTTCATCTTCTTTCTTCTGGTCTTTCTTCTTCCTTTCTTCATCCTTCGGTTTCTTCATCTTCTTCTTCCATCTTCTTCTTCTTCCTCCAATCCGCTTCTTCTTGCTCTGGTCTTCTCGTCCGGCATCTTCTTCCACGGCGTCGGCATCTCTTCTTCTGTGTCGGGCCGCTACTCGCAATGGGAGGCTCCCGCTGTGTGAGGCTTCGCTGCATCTGACAGCTCTTTTATAACGGAGGGCGGGGCCACCTGGTGACCCCGCCCCCCTCTGACGCACGGGGACGCCATGAGGACTTCCCTATGGCTTTTCCCATGACGTCAGAGGGGGCGGGGGAAGAAGATGCCGGGCGAGAAGACCAGAGCAAGAAGAAGCGGATCGGAGGAAGAAGAAGATGGAAGAAGCAGATGGAAGAAGAAGATGAAGAAAAACCGAAGGATGAAGAAATGAAGAAGGAAGACCAGAAGAAAGAAGATGAAAGAATAGTTTAATAAAGGAATTGTCAAAGACCATCTCCTGTCATTTTTAACACTTTTGTCACTTTTTTGGTGAAATGGTAGGATTTCACACGGGGGGGGGCAGGATCTGGGGGTCCCCTTGTTAAAGGGGGCTTCCAGTATCCGATAAGCCCCCCGCCCGCAGACCCCCACAACCCTGGCCATGGGGACATGGTGCTTTGAGGGGTCACAGACCCCCCCAGCACCCTCCCAATGTTGAGGGCATGTGGCCTGGTACGGTTCAGGAGGGTGGGGGCGCTCTCGTCCCCCCCTGCCAGGTTGCGTGCTCGGATAAGGGTCTGGTATGAATTTTGAGGAGGACCCCGCGCCATTTTTTTTTTTGGGCCGGGGTTCCCCTTAAAATCCATCCCAGACCTGAAGGGTCTGGTATGGATATTTAGGGGGACCCCCACGTAATTTTTTTAAAAATTTGAAGCGGGGTTCCCCTTAATATTCATAGCAGACCTGAAGGGCCTGGTAATTAAATTTGGGGGAACCCCCACGCTTTTTTTTTATCAATGACTTTCAATGAATGACTGTTCTCTGTTTTACGGGAGGCGGCATTTCATTAGCCGCGAGTGATTTTAAATAGCTTTTTTTCCTGCAAAAATGACACTTTGTGCAGGAACAGTTCTAAGCATGGGAAACATGCCTTCACAGGCATACTATAGACACCCCCCAGGTACAAAATTTTAAGGAATATTACACTTTTATTGTTTCACTTTAAGCATTATTAAAATCACTGCTCCTGACAAAAACGGCCATTTTTTTAAAAAAAATGTTGCATTGATACATGTCCCCTGGGGCAGGACCCAGGTCCCCAAACACTTTTTATGACAATAACTTGCATATAGGCTTTTAAAATTAGCACTTGAGATTTCTCCCATAGACTTTTACAGGGTGCTCGCGGCTTTTCGAATTTGCCGCGAACACCCCAAATTGTTCGCTGTTCGCTGAACAGTCGAACATGAGTTTGACTCAAACTCGAAGCTCATCCCTAGTGCCGGCCTATGGGCACATTTGAATGTGAGTTTTATAGTCTCTTTTTAAACTTTTAAATAAACAGAACATATATACTGCACATTGATCATGGAGTGGAGTGGTTATCCCATTAATGAACCAAAGGCGTGTTGACACCTACATCTGGTGAGTGGCCAATCCATATGGTGGTGGTGTTGTCACAATATTGGTGGAACCAGCTGTACAGAACCACGGATGGGGATAGAAGCACATGCAAATATTTTATTCACATTGGAGAGTTGCACTGGGACTTGTAAAATATATATTTTTCTACCCACTAGTAATAATTAGCTGGTATATTCAATCCAGCAGAAACACTGGACACTTATTTATGTATTAATTTATTATTTGATTTAAATTTGCTATATTGATAAGGGGGGTAAGGGAGTTATTGTGGTGTTGTTTTGGTGTACCATCTAAAGGCTAATGTTGACATATTGGATGTGACACAGGCATTGGTTGAATTGCACAATAGAATATAGTGGTATATTTTGTGTACATGTATATATTTTTTGGGTTTCACTGTCTCATATACTGTATATATTTACTGTCATAATAGGAGTGGTGTTGTTTGATATATTTAATTAATACAAGATAGGGGTTAGCGCAGTCAACACTTTTTAAAAGTACTCTAAAATCCGCGCTCAGGATAAAAAGAGAACTGCAGCCTCCCTAAAAAACTACACACTAGTGTGAAGACAATAAATATGATAAAAGCAAATAAAGGATGATGGCGCTGTTCAAATGGTAAATAGTGAGAGCAGAGCCTCTATGAATAAGATTAGTGAACAATACATAAACATCCAGTGACCAATGTGTGTAAAACTGTAAATAAGGTCTATTAAAAGTAGGTGAAGAGAGGTATATGCATGTGTAAATGTTGTACAAACGTAAATTATAATAGAATAAACAATAATGTGCAAAATATGTGAGCCTTCCAAAGGCTATATAAAGTGACACAGTGCAAAAACAAATCTAAAATAGAAGCAATAGGGGGCGTGGCCAAGCAGCGGACATGTGAGCAGCCTAGGAGAGGAGCTCCGCTGACACCGATTAATCCTGAGAAATATCCGGCAAAGATTTTCCCGAACGGAGGGCACAGACGAGTGGGGGAACCATCCGAGACCTGGGGGAACCGGGTGAGATGGGTCGAATCGGCACAGCGGGCCCTAAAACCGCCGCGGACCGGCAACATACGCAGGCCGCGGGAGGAATCAAAGATGGCGCCGGCCATCCGGCCTCATGTAAAAAGCCGCCAAAGGACAAGAAAGCTCCAGCCGGTGAGTCCAAATCCCCTGCAGCCCCACACACCGATACAAACGCCGCAAGGAAATCCAAACCACCCTCCACGATTAAGGAGCATTTTACTGACCCCTCACAAAGCCCCAGACTATCGGCCACGCCGGCCCTGCCTATGAGAGAGGACCCTGACCCCTGGGAAGCCGAAGGCAGATGGGAGGAAGAAAGTGAGGCAGGGGGACCATCACAGTCAGCTATACTAGCAGAGGAGGGTGGGGAGGATGGTGAAGAAGTGGAAGAACTCACACTTAAACATGTAATGGACGCTATCCAGCAATGTCAGTCATCTCTTACTACACAGATTGAAACGGTCAGGCTTGACTTATCAATTGTAAAGCATGATATGCAGAAAATGAGATCCAGAATTACTGGGACTGAACAACGCATTAGTGACATTGAAGATACTGTGCAACCTATGTCTAATACTATGAGAATGCAGCAACAAGATTTAAAGGAACAGGCACTAAAACTCAATGATTTAGAAGACCGCATGCGCAGAAACAATCTACGCATTATTGGCTTTCCAGAAGGCTCAGAAGGCAAGGCTCCAGAACTTTTCCTGGAAAAGTGGCTGCGTGACACTATAGGGGCAGAACATCTCTCACCTATGTTTGCTATCGAGCGGGCTCATAGAGTCCCTATGCGCCCCCTTCCACCGGGAGCCCCACCTCGCCCACTGCTTGCAAAAATATTGCACTTCAGAGATAAGGAGAACATCATGCGAAATGCCAGAAATCTACCCGAGATCAGATTTAATGGGAATAAGATATCGCTTTTTCCAGACTTTTCAGCGGCCACACAAAAACAAAGAGCAGCATTCACGACTGTAAAGAAGCGACTTCGAGACAAGCAACTTAACTACAGCATGCTTTATCCGGCTAAATTGCGAGTCATCAACGACGGCAGAGTCCAGTTCTTCCTGACCCCAGCGGAAGCTGCGGACTGGCTTGATGGCCTAGGCTAAGTACCCAGAGCACCTCCGTTATGCTGTTTTGAGCAGCATAATTGTCCGTGATATCCCATACAGATATATACAGGATGCCTGCGCCATCATGATTAATAGAATCTAGCCCAGGCATCCTTCCTAATGTGCCTTACTTTTTACTTTTTGTTTCTATTTACTTTTTCCTGGTTCAGTTAAAGAATACTAGGAGGCCCTAGATTGGGGTGAAACACCTGATCACCAAGGATGGAATGGCGGTGAGGAATGGACTGTTCCAGAACTCCTGAATACAGGTACCGAGATACTACATATCCACCCACAGTTGAGTGAGCAAATTTTGATTATACTATGCCCGACTGGGGACTTTCAAACTTCAGAAACGCTATCCTGAAAGTTCTTTTTTCTTTTTACAGGTGTCTCCATTGCTCCCCGAGACACGTGCTTAAACTTACCTTTTCATTTTTGACTAACCTTTTGTTTTATTTGGGTTTTTTTTTTTTTTTTTTGGTGCTACATGGTTAACTGAGGGATCCAGTTGGTCACCTCACAGGTTATTCACATGGTTACTGGGAAGAAGCTCGTTGAGGTTTGGGGCAATGAGCAGGGTGGGGGGAGGGTAGGGTTAGTTAACACCAAAGTGTTCTATTTGGTGGCAGGTTTGTATTTTACCTTCACTACACGGTACTACCACCAAGATGTGTTACTGCAGTATCATTGCATGAAAAGCCACACCAATGCCATGTTAACCTATAATCTGAATATTCTAGCCGATATTTACCTTTCTATGCCTAAGAAATATATTGTGTATTTACTTTACAAAGATTACCCACGATTTATAGATGAGTCTTAGATGCCTTACCTGGAACGTGCGAGGTCTGAACTCAAGGATCAAGAGATCTTTGGTTTTGGACTACTTAAAACGCACAAAATCGCACATTATGCTGTTACAAGAGACCCACCTGGTGGGATCTAAAGTCATGGCATTAAAGAGAAGATATGTTGCGCATGCATTCCATGCAACATACTCCTCATACTCCAGAGGTGTCTCTATATTGATTCTCAGGTCCCTACCTGTTCAGATAATAGAGGTCAAAATTGATCCGCAGGGCTGCTATGTAGCTGTGGTACTGAGATATATGGAATCTTTTTATACCATTGTAAATATATATGTTCCGCCACCATTTGAAAGACAGAAGTTGGACAAATGTATGGCCGCAGTTCTCCCCATGATACAGGGTCACCTTATCATTGGGGGTGATTTTAACAAAGTTATGGACGGGGACATGGATAGGCTCAGATGTACCAGACCTCAATCTCACTCCCTGAAAGAATGGGCTGAAGCATATGATCTAACGGAAGTCTGGAGGTGGAAATTTCCCGATAGAAAAGAGTTCTCTTGTATATCTGAGTCCTACAAGTCCCTATCACGACTTGATATGTTCTTTACGTCCAGAGATATATTGCAAAAGGTAGAGGAGGTGTCATATCTCTCCAGAGCGCTTTCCGATCACTCTCCTCTGGAACTCACCATAAGGGTGCAGGGACAGGATGCTGACCGCATCTGGCGTATGAGTCCTTACTGGCTCACAGAGCCAATGGTACTAAGCCATTGCATGGAAGCCATTACCATGTTCTGGCAGGAAAATGCTCGGGAAGGGCCGGCATTAATCAAATGGGACGCGTTCAAAGCGGTAATTAGGGGAGCATATATGAGAGGAATATCTATTCTGAAAAGAGCTACTGCGGAAAGGTTACTCATTCTGTCTAATGAAGTGCAGGAGGTAGAGGAGGCATATGTTAGGAACCCGTCACCGGACGGATTCCAAGCAATACAGGCTGCGAAAAGGACATATGAATTAGCACTAACGGATAAAACTCAGAAGAAGCTATTGTACCAGAGACAGAGGATTTTTGACACAGGGGACAAAAATGGCAAGATTTTGGCATTTTTGGCCAACCCAATACCTGACCCAGTCGCCATATTCAGAGTATATGACAGCTTGGCCAATGTCCAGGACTCCAAGGAGGGGATCATGACGGCCTTTATGCAATTTTACTCTGACCTTTATAGGTCACAGGCCCATTATACCCCCCCTGAGCTGTATGAATATGTGGACTCTATTAACTTTCCGATGTTATCGGGAGAGCAGCAGCAATTATTGGAGGAACCCATCTCCACAGACGAAATAGAACAAGCTATTAAGACCTTTGCTAAACATAAAACCCCGGGCCCTGACGGAATACCCATAGAATGGTATGTAACCCATATAGACACCATGGTACCAAGGTTGCATTGTTTGTATGCCACCATTTTCTTAGAAAAAAGCCTGCCCCCGTCTATGAAGGAGGCCCTAATAGTACTGATCCCTAAGCCTAACAAAGATCTCTTATATTGTGAATCCTATAGGCCAATCTCTTTGATCAACACAGATCTCAAGATCTTAACAAAAATATTAGCTACCCGTATAAACTTAGTAGTCACGACCCTGATTAGCCCTGACCAAACGGGGTTCATACCAGGTAGGTCCACATATAGTAATATACGGAGACTGTTCACTAACATCCAATTCCCCACCAGAGAAAGGAAGTCCAGAGCGATTGTATCCTTAGACGCCCACAAGGCATTCGATTCTATTGAATGGCCCTACCTATTTTACATACTGGAAAAATTTGGGTTCGGGGGTAATTTCCTTCAGTGGATCAGGCTAATGTATGAGAAACCTACTGCTCATATCAGAATCAACGGGATAATCTCCAGACCTTTCAGTATTCGCAGGGGTACCCGTCAGGGGTGCCCTCTGTCGCCACTGCTGTTGGCGCTGGCGATAGAACCCCTGGCCAGACTATTAAGAACTTCCCAAAGGATCCGGGGTATGAAAATAGGCAATCTGGAGGAACGCATATCTCTATACGCAGATGATATGCTGCTATACCTGACAGACCCACAAAGCACAGTCCCAATCATGCTTAACCTGATAGAAGAGTTTGGTAGATTTTCGGGCCTTAGGATAAATTGGACAAAATCCAACATTTTTAGAGTAGACCATGACCTTCCTTTCGACCTCCCAACAGACTGCCCACTCCAACTGACGGACAAATTTAAGTACTTAGGGATTACGATACAACTGCCAATTTCCTCATATATAGTTAATAACCTGGTACCATGTATAGACTCCTTTAAACGCAAGCTGACCAGCTGGACAACCCTGCCATTAACGTTAATGGGAAGGGTCAATCTATTCAAAATTGTTTTTTTGCCTAAATTCTTATATATCCTGGCAAATAGCCCAGTATATATTACTAAGAAGACGTTCCAAGAAATTGACTCTTTACTAATAACCTTTTTATGGTCGCCCAAGAACCCTAGAATAGCACTAAGAACACTGCAGTTACCCACAGCTCAGGGGGGTTTGGCACTTCCAAACCTCAGACAATATTACTTTGCATCACAACTTGTGTTTGTGCACTGGTGGATGTTTCCACAAATCACCAACGCTGCAACAGCAGCGGAAATGGCGACACTTTCATCACAAGAAGCCCTGAGTAATTTAATATTTTGTAAAAGGGTCAGAGAAAGAAGGGGCACTGACATAATACAGGTATCCATTGATATTTATAAACGATGTCTCCTCTTAATTCCAGAGGACACACCATCTATATCTCCCAACCAACCAATATGGAACAACCCCACGTTCACTCACTTCCTGAGCCTACCGGGCGCCTCCGCCTGGGACGCTAGGGGCATAAGATATATACATCAATTATATGATCAGGGATCTCTTAAGCCCTTTGACGCACTACAAGAGGAGTCCAACTAAAACATGCAGCAACGGCTCAATTAGGTTTTAACAATGTGAGGTTTCATAACTCCACGTTAGAAGAGGCACTTATGCAACCCGAACACTCGGGATTAATATCAGGATATTACAAGCTGTTATCTCAGGGGGGCGCAGGCCAATTACGGAAAGTGAAAAGTTACTGGCTTATGGATATACCAGATATATCAGATGAAAACTGGGAAGAATTTATGGATACATACTTTACCACCACTATATCAGCCAGGGATAAAATGATACAGCTGCGCATTTTTCATAGAGTTTACTACACACCCCTACGCCTATTTCGCATGAAGAAAATAAATAGCTCTGTCTGTCATAAATGTACCAAACTCACAGGTGATCTGCTCCACATGCTTTGGAGCTGTGAAAAGGTACGCCCATTTTGGTCACAAGTGACTAGCTTTATAGCAACTAATTTTGATTTACCGAATATTTGTAGTCCTAAGTGGTGCATACTGGCAATCTTTGAAGAAGTAGACATGAGCACATATCAAAAACAATTTTTACGCCTTTTATTATTTTATGCCAGGAAAACGGTGGTTTTGCAATGGATATACTCCACACCGATTTCTTTGAACTTATGGAAGAATGTAATTAATCAGGTATTGCCTGTTTACAAACTGACGTATGAGGCAAGGGGGTGTGCAGCTAAATTCGAGAAAATATGGGGAAAGTGGACAGATCTTGTTGAGGCTTGCGAATACCCTGAGGTGGATTAAAACTCTGGTGTGGGAATGACATATTATATTGTTTAGAATGAATACTAATAGGCCAATGGCTACCAGGGACAACTTGAGAATAGAAAGAGGTAAATGTACGCAGAATTGCTATATGAAGGCAATGATGATTTCATCTAAAGAGGCGATTAAGAGCTATGATGCTTATTGCTCAATATAAATGTGGCAGCGATACTGTTATTATTGTTTGAGGATGTAGTGACGAGAATAAATACAAGTTTATCTTCATTACAGGGTTAGTATCACAGAAATACCTATCTTGTCATCAATACCGAAATTGTCAAAAATATGTTATATATGGATGTATTTGTTTAATAAGGAGAATGATCCTATGGACATATGTAAAACTGGTGATGTAATACGGATGTGAATGTATTATGTTTGTAATGAAGATTAATAAAAACAGTTTAAAAAAAAAAAATAGAAGCAATAAAATGTGACTGATTGTCTGATGTACACTTGAATGAATCACACAATAAATAATAAGTTAATGTGTTATAAAAATCCTCAATGAAGTCCAGAATGTGTTAAAGGAATAAAAAATGTTCCATATGAAAAAAGTATGTATATATAAAAAATTAAAAATAAATAAATATATAAATGAAAAAGTATATAAATTCCAAAGATTAGGCTTATATGCAACTGTTCGTCCTGAGAAAAAGTATAGTCCTGTGCAAAAAAGAGAAATATTCCCGTGTGGTCACTATGGGTGACTTCTGACAGGCAGCAGGTAACTTGAAATCGGTGACTTTTGAAGTGCTCACCTCCTTCCTCAGAGTGTCCCCTTATGTGAATTCACTCACCAGAGTGCCTAACCCCTGCAGGGGTAACAGGCATATAGTATCCAATCTCGGTGATGGAAATCCTCCTCTTAGGGGCGTCCTGGAAACCTCAGTGTCTTGGACCTTCCACTCTCAGAGGATAGGGTTAATCAGCAGCAGGTAATCCATGTATTGAAAGAAATGGCACTCATAGTGTGAATCCGAAAAACGGGGGGTATTAAAAAATATATATTAAAATAAAGTCTGCAAAAGCCCTGAGGGAAATGCGATAAAAAAGGAACTGATACATTGTTAACAAACAGAATAACGGCAAGTGAAAATCCCAGTCAAGTGGCGTGCAATCCACTGTCACGCTAATCGAAACCGGAAGCCGTGTAGCAGGAAGTAGCATATTGCGTTTCGGCGCAAGGACGTCGTCGGAGGTGATGCCATCTTGGTACACCATACGCAATTAAATAGGATCAGAGGAGGCTGCGACGTCCAATCGGAAAGAGCGATCAATTGAAAAAAGCCGCTGGAGCCGGGAATGTATCAACATGGTGTTGACCGTATGAAAGGCCCTATGCTCATGTACGTTTTATGTCCCATGCGCCATCTAGTGGATGGATAATAGAGGACATTCGCAACCTCTTCAAAACCATAAACAACTGTGCTTCTATATGCTTATAATTTTTGTTTTGTTCTATTTACTTCTTTGTATGTTACAAAACTCAATAAACATTTTTGAATGAAAAAAAAAAAAAAAAAAAAAAACAAACAATACAACATTTGGAGGATACTACATTGCATATAGCGGTCAAAAGAAGAATGTAATAAAACAGCAATATTACGTTACATATAACAGTCACAAGGGAGAATATGATTCAGCAGCAATATTGAGTAAATGTGAATGTTACCCCTATATGTACTGAATAAATAAAATATATTAAAATATAAGCAAAGAATAAAATATATGTGTAAAGCTTATATGGCAAATAATGTGTAAAAAAACATATATCTGAAATGTATAGGGCTGTGTAAGAATATGCATGTATAGACAGTGGTATATAACCAAGAAAGAAGGATGGTCCCCATGGATGTATACAGACAAGGCCATGATAGTGATCTTGTTGTCGGTCTATATCTCTAGTCTAGGGTTCATCATAATATATATTTTGGTGACCGAGTCCACATAATAAAAAATATATAATAAATATATAAATGTATTAATTAAAATTATTCCATAAAATTCTTGAGAAGGGTGCTTGTTAAATTAGTAAAATATATGAGGGTCCTGCTGTATATATAAAACTGAATATATATATATATATATATATATATATATATATATATATATATATATATATATATAAAGCATAAAACATGTATAAACCTTGGGAAAAGTGCAAATGGTATATGTTGAAAAAAGATGAGAAGAAATATATATATATATATATATATATATATATAAATATATAAAATATATCTATATATCTATATATCTATATATCTATATATCTATATATATATATATATATATATATATATATATATATATAGAAGCACTGGAGGTATTTGCAATGGAATCTGAGGTTAAAAATTGGATAAAAAGCAATTAAGGTATTTAACCCTTTTGGTACTAAAGACCCTAAATGATAAATCCATTTTGTTTCATTCTGGGATACTTGGATCATCTTGTTACCACCTCGCCAATGGTCATTGATAATATTAATGCCATAAAAAATCAATCCCGAGGGGTCTCTTATGAAATTGATCAAAGTGCCTAGATAAGTGATGTTTTGGAAAACCGGTTTTTATATTGTTTATGTGCTCTCTAATACGAACACATAGAGGCCTGGTGGTCCTACCCACGTATTGTAGCCGACACGGGCACTCAATGACGTATGTCACATGGGTGCCATTACAGGTCACCAACTCTCTAATCTCAAATTCTTTGCCACTCCTCGATTTGAATTTGGTTTTCCTTCTTGGCTGTTTCTTGCTCACCTGACAAGCCAAGCATCTTTGGCATTTGTAGAACCCTTTGAGCTCAGAAAACAATCTGACCGGTCTAGGTGGGTCTATCACATTTTTTACCAATTGATTCCTTAAAGTGGGTGCCTTCCTATAGATAAATCTTGTTTTTTTGGCAAGAATATTGGCTAGAGTTCGATCTGATTTGAGTATAGGCCAGTACTTTCTAACAATATGTTCAATGGATTTATATTGCACATTATATCCCGTAATGAAAGCCACATTTGATTGTTGGTCTGTATTCTTTTTCTTATCCTTGGTGTGTAGTAAGGAATTACGATCAAACTTTTCAATTTCCTTCCTTAATTTAAGTAACGGTTCAAGGGAATATTCCTTATCCACAAACTTTCCTATCAGCATATCAGCTTGTGTGTGGTAGACAGCCAACTTGTGACAATTTCTGCACACTCTTAACAGCTGTCCCTTGGGTATATTTTCTTTCCACTTAGGGTGGTGACAGCTCAAAGTGGGTATGTATCCATTACGGTCAGTTTGTTTAAAAAATGTTTTCGTTAAAATGTCATCACCTTCTTTAAAAACTTGTAGATCAAGATAGTCTACTTGGTTAATGTCACTTTTACCAGTAAAAGAGATCCCAAATTTGTTCTTATTTAATTCTGTTAAAAAAACTTCAAACGTTTTGGGTGTACCTTCCCATACAATAAAAACATCATCGATATACCTCCGATAAAATTTGATCTCCAGGTGCTTCCTGCCATAAATATATAGACTGTTGGTACGCAATACGCTACTTCCTGCTACACGGCTTCCGGTTTCGATTAGCGTGACAGTGGAAAGCACGCTACTCGACCGGGATTTTCACTTGCCGTTATTCTGTTTGTTAACATTGTATCAGTTCCTTTTTTATCGCATGTCCCTCAGGGCTTTTGCAGACTTTATTTTAATATATATTTTTTTATAAAATACCCCCCGTTTTTCGGATTCACACTATGAGTGCCGTTTCTTTCAATACATGGATTACATGCTGCTGATTAACCCTATCCTCTGAGAGTGGAAGGTCCAAGACACTGAGGTTTCCAGGACGCCCCTAAGAGGAGGATTTCCATCATTGAGATTAGATACTATATGCCTGTTACCCCTGCAGGGGTTAGGCACTCTGGTGAGTGAATTCACAAAAGGGGACACTCTGAGGAAGGAGGGGAGCACTTCAAAAGTCACCAATTTCAAGTTACCTGCCTGCCTGTTTGAAGTCACCCATAGTGACCACACGGGAATATTTCTCTTTTTTGCACAGGACTATACTTTTTCTCAGGACGAACAGTTGCATATAAGCCTAATCTTTGGAATTTATATACGTTTTCATTTATATATTTAATACATTTTTTATAGCAAAATTGTTTATATATATATATATATATATACTTTTTTCCTATGGAACATTTTTTATTCCTTTAACACATTCTGGACTTCATTGAGGATTTTTACAACACATTAACTTATTTTTTATTGTGTGATTCATTCAAGTGTACATCAGACAATCAGTCACATTTTATTGCTTCTATTTTAGATTTGTTTTTGCACTGTGTCACTTTATATAGCCTTTGGAAGGCTCACATATTTTGCACATTATCATTTATTCTATTATAATTTACGTTTGTACAACATTTACACATGCATATACCTCTCTTCACCTACTTTTAATAGACCTTATTTACAGTTTTACACACATTGGTCACTGGATGTTTATGTATTGTTCACTAATCTTATTCATAGAGGCTCTGCTCTCACTATTTACCATTTGAACAGCACCATCATCCCTTATTTGCTTTTATCAGTCAACACTTTTTGTTTTTGACTTTCACACCAGTCAACCTGACTGACTCTCAGGAGATCTCTCAGGGAAGGATAGAAGACTTTAGCACACCGCTGTCTTCAAAGGAGACTGGCTATATATGTGGCAGTCTCCCTCCTTGTTAGTCTCGAACAGTCCCTAACAGTCCCCAACAACCGTTGCGTGCTAATTAGCAGTAATTACCGTTAATTAGTGCTCAAATTACTGCGATCACAGAAATTAGCACCCAAACTGAATGTACAATAGCGCTGGGGCAAAAATTCTCCCAAAACCAAATTTATTGTTGCTCCCAGAAAACAGATAGCGCCCAAACCCTTACTCTTACTAGGGCCTGAAATATTGCACATGTAAATAATGTTTAGAGCATGATATAATCACCAAAATGGTACTGAAATATGTGGTATATTGTTTAACTACTTCTGGACCCCCACACATATACGTCCTTACTTTGACAGGGGATATCGTTGTTGTGGCAGCAGCTAGCTGCCATAACCCCGGTATCCTCTTGTTCGGCCGGTGGTCCGCTTTCCGATAAGAGTGGTCCCCCTCCCGCCGCACTCCGGAGCCCTCCACCGCTTAACGGAGCCATCGGCATCGGAAGATGACCCCCACACATCTCCATAACAATGCAGGGCAGAAGTAACATCAAAACGTCACTTCCGCCCCATAACTCTTAAAGGGCTGCACAGGAAACGTGCAGGGGTACCATTGACTTATAAACGCACTGAAATGCAAGGTGCAATTTCCCACACATGGGAATTGCATGGTACAAATGCACAATGCCGTTTACATGCGACCACATTTTTAAAAAGGTGCCAGGACCTTTTCCCATCATAAAACGCAGGCACAGCGGCCCATTCAAATGAATGGTCTGTCAAGCCTGCACATCTGGGTTGTAATGTAAAGAATCAGAGTCATAGCCCGGCAAAAAACTGCGATTCGGACCTCGGCTGGAAGAAAATTTTACTAATCGGACAATTTTACTAATTCAATACCCCTGCTCTAGGGTGTTAGAAAAAAATGTATAATGTTTGGGGGTTCTAAGTAACTTTCTAGCAAAAAAAAATGTTTTTAACAACACAAAAAGAGGCTCGGTCCTTAAGTGCTGGTTTACACTACAGCAACTTGGGCTCTGACTTTTCAGACCTCAAGTTGCCCCAAGTCACGGGACAAAAGAAATTCCATTAAAGTGAATGAGAGCTGTCTTAATGTACACTACTGAAGTTGCTCCGACTTCAGAAAAGGTTCCTGTACTACTTCAAGGTGACTTCTAGGCAACTTGTACCCATAGATTTCAATGGAAGTTGCCTCCAAGTTGGATCTCCATCTATATTGAAGCGACTTTACAGGAAAATAAATTAGTTTACCCAGGCAAACCCTCCCAGAGAGCTGATTATTCTGTGATTGGCCACAGCCAAAGTCACCTGTCCTGGAGGCAACTTTAAGTTGCATTGTAAGTTGCTTAAAGTCGCGCTGAAGTCGCCTCCAAATTGCCTTGCAAAGTTGCGCTGTAAGTCGGGTTGCCCCTGTGTGAACCGAGCCTTAGTGGTTAAAGACAATCTGCTTTTACACTGAAATATCTTTAAAAGTCTGAGAAGAGATGCAAACTACTCTCATTTTAACTCCCATTCCTTTCTCACCAAGAGTTATAGTAAATACCAAAATGAGCGCTGGGTTAAAAAGCATTTTTTGAGAGTAAAAATTAGAGTTATGTAGCCCAATGCAAGTTTCAGCCATTGATTCTAATGGTACAATTGTAACTTCCCCAAATAAATACTTTTCATGTTGAGATGAAATGTATCTTTCTCTCAAATAAATTGCCCTGCAACAATGTTGCTTCTTCTTCATCTATTTTGTTTTTAAGAATCCTAGAATGTGGAATGTTTTGGTAAAATATATTTTTCTCCGTATCTCTCACTTGTTGCTGTCCATCTCACAAAAAAATCTTTACCCAAACTCACACAGGTGTCTTTACAAACCACAAACAATACCATTGCTGATGTAAATTTAAAATTCAATTTTTCTGTGTATTTCAATATGATCCTAATTTGAGCCCAAAAAATGTGATATGTCTGTAATTGACGTAATTTCCAGTTCCAAGTCCAATGGACATCACTTCCGGTTATCGATGGAACGCACGCCAACATCTGCGTTTCCTATTGCAATCTCTTGACACTATATGCCTGTTTTTACTCTGCATTTTGTAATTATTCACTCTATTTGCACAATAAAGATATTGCCAACAGTACTTCCCTCCTTTTATCTAATTTTGGGTACTATTATCCATGGATGATTATCATGAGCATGTGAGAGCTGCCTTGTGAACTGATATAAAGCTGCCATCTCTAGCCACCATTTTAAGCCTGAAATGACCCCTAGACTGAAAATCTAAGGGTCCATTCCATCTGGTGAGTGGGGACACAGGAGGGGGTGTTGTGCAACTCAAATTTTTGGAGCACTTTGCACTTTATGGATTGGAGCACATTGTTCACTAATATATGGGCATTTACTTACTAATAAATTGTTATTACATGATTATTTAGGTTATTGTTTATTACTGCAAGCACTGTAATATATATATGTTTTTGTTTTGTCAAGTGAATAGCACCTTGTTTACAGCAGCTGCAAGATATTTTGTAAAAAATACTTTTCACAATTGTTTCACGTAAAACACAAGTATATATATTTAGAATATATTTTGTTTACGGTTCTCCATGCATAACTCCTGACTCAGGTCCTTACATAAATTATGTCTAAATATAGTATTTATGTGTAGGAGGGTTCCACCACCATGGCAAATGGTGTCATATGTTTTCATGGGCAAGGACTATAATCAGCCTTAACATTTCCCCACCAGCAGTAATTGCAGACTCTTACCAAGCCAAAACCAACAAAATGACAGCTATTTATTTCTCAGCATGACAGTAACCAGCCATTAACCAGCCTTCAAAACAGATGACATATGCCAGAAACAGGTTGTTCAGTGTCTCTCTGGCCCTCCACCTTTACACTTCAGATCAGTGCCAATTCATGCATCTTCCGATCTCAAATAGGCCCCAATTCCTGCACCTTCACACCTCAGATAAGCCCGATTCCTACATCACCACACCTCAGATCCCCCCAATTCCTGAACCTTTAGATCTCAAATATGCCCTAATTAAGATCACACTAATTTTTGTACCATCACACCTCATATCACCCCAGTTCCTGCACAATCCCACCCCAGATCACCCTAATTCCTGCACCATCACAGCTCAAATCACCCCGATTCCTGCACCTTCACACCTCAGGTCACTCAAATTCCTGCACCTTCACACCTCAGATCAGCCTAAATTCATGCAACTTTACATCTCAGGTTAGTCCCAATTCCTGTACCTTTACAACCCAGATCAAACCCAATTCCTGCACCTTCGCACCTCAGATCAGTCCCAATTAGAGTTGAGCGGACACCTGGATGTTCGGGTTCGGCAGGTTCGGCCGAACTTCAGAAAAAAGTTCGGGTTCGGGACCGAACTTGACCCCTAACACTGAACCCCATTGAAGTCAATGGGGACCCGAGCGGCTATAATAAAGTGTCGGCTCCCGTCCCCCTTAATACAGAGAACAGTCATTGAAGTCATTTATTTTTAAAAAGTTAGTCATAAAAAGTGTTTGGGGACCTGGGTCCTGCCCCAGGGGACATGTATCAATGCAAAAAAAAACCTTTTAAAAACGGACGTTTTTTCGGGAGCAGTGATTTTAATAATGATTAAATTTAAACAATAAATGTGTAATATTCCTTTAAATTTCGTACCTGGGGGGTGTCTATAGTATGCATGTAAAGGGGCGCATGTTTCCCGTGTTTAGAACTGTCTCTGCAAAAAGTGTCATTTTTTGCAGAAAAGAAGGCTATTTAAAATCACTCGCGGCTATATGAATTGTCGGCTCCCGTAATACAGAGAACAGTCATTCATTGAAAGTCATTCATAAAAAAAAGTCATTGATAAAAAATAAATAAATAAAAAAGTGTAGGGGTCCCCCCAAATTCAATAACCAGGCCCTTCAGGTCTGGGATGGATATTAAGGGGAATCCCAGCCAAAAAAAAAAAAAAAAAATGGCGTAGGGTCCCCCTCAAAATCCATACCAGACCCTTGAGGTCTGGGATGGATTTTAAGGGGAAACCCAGCCAAAAAAAATGGCGTGAGGTTCCCCTCAAAATCCATAATAGACCCTTATCCGAGCACACAACCCGGCAGGCCGCAGGAAAAGAGGGGGGGGCGAGAGCGGCCCCCCTCCCGCCTGAACCGTACCAGGCCACATGCCCTCAACATTGGGAGGATGCTTTGGGGGTCTAAGACCCCCAAAGCCTCTTGTCCCCATGTTGATGAGGACAAGGGCCTCGTCCCCACAACCTTGCCCGGTGGTTGTGGGGGTCTGCGGGCGGGGGGCTTATCGGAATCTGGAAGCCCCCTTTAACAAGGGGACCCCCAGATCCCACCCCCCCCTGTGTGAAATGGTAAGGGGGTACAAAAGTACCCCTACCATTTCACCAAAAAAGTGTCAAAAATTGTAAAAATGACAGGAGACGGTCTTTGACAATTCCTTTATTAAAATCTTCTTTCTTCTTTCTTCTGGTCTTCCTTTCTTCATCTTCTCCTTCCGGCATCTTCTTCTTCCATCTTCTTCTTCCTCCGATCCGCTTCTTCTTGGCCTTCTCGTCCAGCATCGGTGTCTCTTCTGGGTCGCTCCGCGCAATGGGAGGCTCCCGCTGGGTGAGGCTTCTCTTTGGTATCTTCTTCCACGGCGTCGGTCTCTTCTTGGGCCACTCCTCGCAATGGGAGGCTCCCGGTGTGTGAGGCTTTGCTTGGGCTGACAGTTCTTTTATAACGGAGGGCGGGGCCACCTGGTAACCCCGCCCCCCTCTGACGCATGGGAACGTCATGGGGACTTCCCTATGGCTTTCCCCGTGACGTGGGAGCCTCCCATTGCGCGGAGTGATTTTAGCCGCGAGTGATTTTAAGTAGCTTTCTTTTCTGCAAAAAATGACACTTTTTGCAGAGACAGTTCTAAACACAGGAAACATGCGCCCCTTTACATGCATACTATAGACACCCCCCCCAGGTACGAAATTTAAAGGAATATTACACTTTTATTGTTTCAATCTAATCATTATTAAAATCACTGCTCCCGAAAAAACTGCCGTTTTTAAAAGTTTTTTCTGCATTGAGACATGTCCCCTGGGGCAGGACCCAGGTCCCCAAACACTTTTTATGACTAACTTTTTAAAAATAAATGACTTCAATGACTGTTCTCTGTATTAAAAGCACTCGCGGCTATATGAATATTAATTCATATAGCCGCGAGTGCTTTTAAAAGACATTTTTAAAAGCAACATTAAATCTCCGAACACCGGACCCGAACATACAGTCAATTGTTCGGGTTCGGGTCCGGGACCCGAACACCCTAAAGTCCGGTACGGACCCAAATTTTACAGTTCGGGTTCGCTCAACCCTAGTCCTGCACGATCAGATTTCAGATGAACCCCAATTCCTGCACTTTTACATCTCAGATCACCCCAATTTCTACACCTTCAGATCTCAAATAAGCCCAGTTCCTGCATCTTCACACCTAATATCAGCCCCAATTCCTGCACCTTCACACCTCAGATCACCCCAATTCCTCCACCTTTACACTTCAGATCAGTGCCAATTTCTGTACCTTCAGATCTCAAATAGGCCCCAATTCCTGCACCTTAACACCTCAAATCACCCCAGTTCCTGCACCATCACACCTCAGATCGCCTTAATTCCTGTACCATCACACCTCAGATCTCCCAAATTCCTGCACCTTCACACCTCAAATGAGCCCCAATTCCTGCACCTTTACACACCAGATCAGACCCAATTCCTACACCTTCACATGCCAGATAAGACCATATTCCTGCTCCATCACCCGTTAGAGCTCCCAAATTTCTGCACCTTCACACCTCATATCAGCCCCCCAATCCTGCACCTTCACACCTTAAGTCAGACCCAATTTCTGCACCTTCAGACCTCATATTAGCCCCAATTCCTGCACTTTCACACCTCATATCAGCCCCAATTCCTGCACCTTCACACCTCAGATCAGCCCAATTCCTGCATAACGACACTTCAGATCTCTCCAGTTCCTGCAGCTTCACACCTCAGATCACCCCAATTTCTCCACCTTCACACCTCAGATCAGCCCAGTTCCTCCACCTTTACACTTCAGATCACACCAATTTCTGCACCTTTAGATCTTAAATAGACCCCAATTCCTGCATGTTCACATCTCAGATCACCCTAATTCCTGTACCATCACATCTCAGATCATCCAAATTCATGCACCATCACAACACAATCACCTGCACCATCACACCTCAGAACTCCAAAATTCCTGCACCTTCACGCCTCAGATCAGCCTCAATTCTTGCACCTTCACACCTCAGGTCAGCTCCAATTTCTGCACCTTCACATCTCGGATCACCCAATTCCTCCACCTTTACACTTCAGATCAGTGCCAATTTCTGCACTTTCGGATCTCAAATAGGCCCCAATTCCTGCACCTTCATACCTCAAATCACCCCAGTTCCTGCACCATCACACCTCAGATCACCCTAATTCCTTTACCATCACACCTAAAATCACCTTAATTCCTGCACCAACACACCTCAGATCTCCCAAATTCATGCACCTTCACACCTCAGATCAGACCCTATTCCTGCTCCATCACCCCTTAGAGCTCCCAAATTCCTGCACCTTCACACCTCATATCAGTTGCAATTCCTGCACATTCACACCTCAGATCACCCCAATTCCTCCACCTTTATACCCCTAATCAGACCCAATTCCTGCACCTTTGCACCTCAGATCAGTCCCAATTCCTGCACCATCAGATTTCAGATCAACCCCAATTCCTGCACATTCACATCTCAGATCACCCCAATTTTTCCCCCCACAGATCTCAAATAAGCCCAGTTCCTGCACCTTCACACCTCAGCTCAGCCCTGATTCCTGTACCTTCACACCCCAGATCAGACCCATCCCTACACATTCCGGCTCTAGAGCAGACCCTATTCCTGCTCCATCACCCCTTAGATCTCCCAAATTTCTGCACCTTCACACATCATATCAGTCCCAATTTCTGCACCTTCACACCTCAGATCAAACCCAATTCCTGAATCACCACACCTCAGATCAAACCCAATTCCTGAATCACCACACCTCAGATCACCCCAATTCCTGCACCTTTAGATCTCAAATATGCCCTAATTCCTGCACCTTCACACCTCAAATCACCCCAGTTCCTACACCATCACACCACAGATCACCCTATTTCCTGTACCATCACAGCTCAAATCACCCCAATTCCTGCACCTTCACACCTCAGATCACTCAAATTCCTGCACCATCACACCTCACATCTCCAAAATTCCTGCACCTTCACACATCAGATCAGCCTTAATTCCTGCACCTTCACATCTCAGATCAGTCCCAATTCCTGGACCTTCACAACCCAAATCAGACCCAATTCCTGCACCTTTGCACCTCAGATCAGTGCCAAATCCTGCACCTTTACATCCCAGATCAGACACAATTCCTACACCTTCACACCCCAGATCAGACCGTATTCTTGCTCCATCATCCCTTAGATCTTCCAAAATCCTGGACCTTCACACCTCAGATCACCCCAATTCCTCCACCTTTACTCTTCAGATCAGTGCCAATTCCTGCAACTTTAGTTCTCCAATAGGCCCAAATTCCTGTGCCTTCACACCTCAAATCACCCCAGTTCCTGCACCATCACGCCTCAGATCACCAAAATTCCTGCACCATCACACCTCAGATCTCCCAAATTCCTGCACCATCGCACCTCAGATCTCCCAAATTTCTGCACCTTCATACCCCAGATCAGAACCAATTCCTGCTCCATCACCCCTCAGATCTCCCAAATTCCTGCACCTTCACACCTCAGATCAGCCCCATTTCCTGCACCTTCACATCCCAGATCAGACAATTCCTACACCTTCACACCCCAGATCAGACCATATTCTTGCTCCCATCATCCCTTAGATCTCCCAAAATCCTGGACCTTCACACCTCATATCAGTCACAATTGCTACACCTTCACACCTCAGATGACGCCAATTCCTCCACCTTTACACTTCAGATCAGTGCTAATTCCTGCAACTTTAGTTCTCCAATAGGCCCAAATTCCTGCGCCTTCACACCTCAAATCACCCCAGTTCCTGCACCATCACGCCTCAGATCACCAATATTCCTGCACCATCACACCTCAGATCTACCACATTCCTGCACCATCACACCTCAGATCTCCCAAATTTTTACACCTTTATACCCCAGATCAGAACCAATTCCTGCTCCATCACCCCTCAGATCTCCCAAATTCCTGCACCTTCATACTTCAGATTAACCCCAATTCCTGAATCTTCATACCTCAGATCAGCCCCAAATCCTACACCTTTACACCTCAGATAAGCCTCAATTTCTGCACCTTCAGACTGCAGATAAACTCCATTTCTTGCACCTTCAGACCCCAGATTGTCCCAATTTCTGTACCTTCACACTTCATATCAGCCCCAATTCCTGCAGCTGTAAATTAGCAGTGCCCAATGGCTAACATGGTCCCCTGATGAAGTCACATGACGCCACGCCTAGGGACAGGAGAGGCATTCAATACAAACAAGGAAGCAGAGGGAACAAGCTCGGCGCTCGTCTACGATAAGAGAAAATATTTATTGTTATTCTGTGAGTTCTATTGTGAGTACTAGGTACTATATTAAACTGTTTTTATTGAGCAAATACATTTTAAACATACTACACTATACGCCCCCCCCCCCCCCCCCCTCATCTTTTACCTATCACTCCGGCATCTGCCGTGAGCTACAAAGGCTAGATATACCTGGAACCAGGGAAAAGGAATACGCACCTACCCAGGCAGACCACCGTGAGGGAAGGAGAAGAAAGCAGACCCCTTTACATCATTTATATGCGGTTAACCCTTTGCCGCAAGGTAAGGGTCCGTTGCTCACTTTAGTGTACCCCACACGAAGAGGAGTGACCCCCACTGCTTAAAACACGCCACTGCACGGATATCACCTTTGACCCAAGGATCACATCACTACCCTCACCTTCTTACCACAAGAAATGATTATATACTTATAAACTATTGAGGATTGACTTATTTATCACGGACTTATATGTATGCAACATAGTCGCAGATGACTATTTTATACGCATCCTGCACTATGCAATTTTAGTCGCATATGACTATGCTATTTTAGTCGCATATGACTATTTTTTATTCATCCTGCATTATGCGATTTTACCTATAGGATATCTGTGCACTTTGCGTCTGCACCTAGCATTTCGTTATATTTTATATTTCAAACTTTATTCTACTGCACTTTGTTTACTGGTAGCTTTATATTTTGCCAGGGATTTTTTTCATCTATAGTCACACTGACTAGTTTCATCCAGCTTATACATTATTTTGTATGCTCGCATACTTTGCACTTTATATTTATTATTCTACTGTTCACTCCAGTGCAACTTTTCTGCTCATACCTCTACTCATCACATATCTCCAATGCAATTATATTTATCGTTTTATCTGTCACTCAATCACTCAGTCGCATTTTTAGCCTGTGCACACTTGCACTAGCACTTTAAGGATTTTATATTTTGTTCACCATCTACTATGCACTTTGGAATTGTTTATCTATAGACGCATTTTTACCATATGTTCACTTATATGATTTTATATGTATATCTGATTTTTTTTTTTTTATTACCTGCTTATGGTGTTTTATTAGTAGTTTTATTTAGGTGCTATTAGTTCAATTTACACTCTCGCACCTTAGTACTATTTACAATTCTATTATTATATATATTTTTACCTGGGTTCACCAATAGCAATTTTTATTAACCTGTATTGGTCACACCATACCCCTTATCTTGTATAGTAAGGGAATTATCTATCTCAACTCGCATTACTTTGACTTAATAGTCGCATCATCAACTATTATTGTCTCATATGATTGCTACACTTAAAGGGTTTACGTCTTTATCCCATTACTGCCACCTTGTGGTAGATTTGGCCACCTCCCTGGGGAACAGCGCAGCACCACCCCTAATTCTATATAACATGGTTAAGCAGTGCAGGGCACAGGGGTCAGCAGGGCATAGCACAGTGTTCAGCAGAGGATGGGATCAGCAGGGCAAAGAACTGGGTCCAGTTGGCAAGTGTACAGGGGTCAAAGGACATAGGTCAGTGGGGCAGTGTACAGGGGTAAGTGGGGCAAAGGGTGGGGTTAGAGGACAGAAGTCAGAAGGGCAGAGGATGGGGTTAGGGGACAGAGGTCAGCAGGGCAATGTACAGGGGTCAGAGGACAGAAGTCAGTGGGGCAGAGGATGGGGTCAGAGGACAGGGGTCAGCTGGGCAATGTACAGGGGTCAGCGTAAAGGGGTCAGTGGACAGAATTCAGTAGGGCAGAGTATGGGGTTAGAGGACAAAGGTCAGCGGGGCAGTATACAGGGGTCAGTGGACAGAAGTCAGTGCGGCAGAGGATGGGGTTAGAGGACAAAGGTCAGAGGGGCAGAAGATGGGGTTAAAGGACCGAGGTCAGCTGGGCAGTGTACAGGGGTCAGCGTACAGGGGTCAGTGGACAGAAGTCACCGGGGAAGAGGATGGGGTTAGAGGACAGAGGTCAGCGGGGCAGTGTACAGGGGTCAATGTTGCAGAGGACAGAAGTCAGTGTGGCAGAGGATGGGGTTGGAGGAAGGTAGTCAGTGGGACAGTGAACAGGGGTCAGGGTTGGCAGGGCACAGGGCAGAGTTGCTCCTCCTCACACAGCACATAGCTGAGATCAGATTCTTTTAAAGAAAACCTCTATCTGCACTGTGTTCAACTGGCTACTGCAGCTTTGCTGCTGTTCTGATCTGGAGATTTCACAGGTCAGAGCAGTAACATAGCAGGCAGCTACACACTGTGCAGATGGAAGTTGTATCTGTAAAATAATCTGATTTCAGCTATGTATGTGCTGTGCGGAAGAACGAGATCTTCCGAGTGCCCTGTGTGGGGATGGCAGGAGCAGTTAAGCAGGCCGGGCACAGCATCAATTGAAAGGGGGGGGGGGGGTGTGCAGCATTCCCTATATCCGGCCAAACACCAGCATCCATGTCGGCTACATTAATGCAAGCTGAAAGAGGTGAGAGGGACCGGAGGGGGAAAGAGGCAGCCCAGCTATTCTTGTATAGGCAGCCGCAAGCATCGGACGGCTGGCTATGTCGATCTGTCATATGTTTCCGGGAAAGGAGGGGAATTGGACCAGAGGCTGGGACAGGGGCAGCCAAGCTCCTTTATTGCATAGCCAGCAGCAAACATCGGGTGGCTGGCTATGTCAATCTGTCAGGTGTCTCTGGAAATGGGGGAGGGGGACAGAGGCAGATGAGCTCTTGTATACCAGCTGCAAGCATCGGGCTATGCAGGTGTCTAAAAGGCCTTTGCGTGCCATCCTTTAATGCGGCCACGTGCCATGGCGTCTGGCACGTATGCCAGGGGTTGCTGACCTCTGGGTTACATTCATGACAACTGTGATCACAAGTGGTCTGTAATTGGCCTCAGCTAATCACATGGTACAGAGAGCTGCGATTGGCCCAGGTACCATGTGATAGCTGGGGGCCAATCATAACATAGGAAACACAGCTGTTATAAATAAATTAATTCATAACAGCCGCAGTTTATGTACTGTGGCTGGTCAGCAAGTGGACAATATAATATTTTTTTTCTTTTCTTTATATACGGTCTCCAGAGTAGTGCAGTGTTACCATACTGTACTACTATTATTATTTTTAACCTCATGTACTACTGTGATTGGTCACTGCTATCACATGGTACAGGGCCGCATGTTACATATTTAGAGTAGGTGAGGTTGAAAAAACACGTGTCCATCAAGTCCAACCTATGTGTGTGATTATATGTCAGTATTACATATATCCCTGTATGTTGCGGTAGTTCAGGTGCTTATCTAATAGTTTTTAGAAACTATCGATGCTCCCTGCTGAGACCACCGCCTGTGGAAGGGAATTCCACATCCTTGCACTCTTTTGACCCGTACAAACGGTCGTAAATTCCAACGGAAAATGTCCGATCAGATCCATGTTGTCAGAAAATCCGCCCGTGTGTAGGCTCCATCTGACTTTTTCCGTCGGAATTTCAAAGTGCCACGCATGCTCAGATCAAATTACGACACCAAAGCTATTGGCTACTAGCCTCTACGTAGTTCCGTCATACGCAACCAAACGTCACCACGTTCAGAATGATCGGATTTTCCGACAACCTTGTCCGACCGTGTGTACTGGGGCTTACAGTAAAGAACCCTCTACGTAGTTTAAGGTTAAACCTCTTTTCTTCTAATTTTAATGAGTGGCCATGTGTTTTGTTAAACTCCCTTCCGCAAAAAAGTTTTATCCCTATTGTGGGGTCACCAGTACGGTATTTATAAATTGAAATCATATACCCTCTTAACCGTCTCTTCTCCAGAAAAAATAAGTTCAGTGCTCGCAACCTTTCCTCATAACGAATATCCTCCAGACCCTTTATTAGCTTAGTTGCCCTTCTTTGTACTCGCTCCATTTCCAGTACATCCTTCCTGATGACTGGAACAATGGTCTGGCAATTACTTGACTGAGCCATCTGATACCGGTGATTTATTAATGTTAAGTTTCCAAAGTCTAATTTTAATTCTGTCCTCTGTTAACCATGGAGGTGCTTCCTGTGATGTGTCATAAAGTTAAACACTGCAGTTTTGGTTACTGAAGCCCCCCGATTCCCTCGTGAAGAATGAATTCAATACCTTTGCCATCTCCCCATCCTTTGTAACCAGATGTCCTTCCTCATTCTTTATGGGGCCAATATGGTCTGTCCTCCTTTTTTACTGTTTACATACTTAAAGAATTTATTCAGATTTTTCTGCTATCCTCTGCTATGTGTCTTTCGTGTTCTATCTTAGCTGTCCTAATTGTACCCTAATGCCCTGTACACACGATAGGATTTTCCAATGGAAAATGTGTGATAGGACCTTGTTGTCGGAAATTCCGACTGTGTGTAGGCTCCATCACACATTTTCCATAGGAATTTCCGTCACACAAAATGTGAGATCTGGTTCTCAAAGTTTCTGACAACAAAATCCGTTGTCGGAAATTCCAATCGTGTGTACACAATTCTGACGCACAAAGTGCCACGCATGCTTGGAATTTAAGCAGAAGAACAGCACTGGCTATTGAACTTATTTTTCTCGACTCGTCATATGTTTTGTACGTCACCGTGCTCTTGACGTTCAGAATTTCCGACCAACTTTGTGTGACCGTGTGTATGCAAGACAAGTTTGAGCCAACATCCGTCGGAAAAAATCCCATGAATTTTGTTGTCAGGAAATCCTATCCTGTGTACAGGGCATTACGATTAATTTTGCATTCTTTATAAAGTCTGAATTCTGATGATGATCCCTCAACCTTGTATTTTTTGAAGGCCTTCTCCTTTGCTTTTATATGCATTTTTACATTGGAGTTAAGCCATCCAGGACTCTTACATTTTTTTACCCAATGGGATGCATTGGCTAATGCCTTTATTTAATATGCTCTTAAAGCAAACCCATCTCTCCTCCATGTTCTTTGTTCCTAAGATTTTATCCAAATTCATGCCTTCTAACAAGGTTTGTAGTTTAGGGAAGTTGGCTCTTTTGAAATTCAGTGTCTTTGTATTTCCCTTATGTTTCCTATATGTGTGAGTTATACTAAAGCCAATTGACCTGTGATCACTGTTTCCTAAATTGCCCCGTATTTCCACATCCGTGATCAGGTCTGTATTGTTGGTAATCGGTAGATCCAGTAACACTTTATCTCTAGTTGGTTCGTCTACCATCTGAACCATGAAATTGTCCTGCAAGACATTTAGGAACTGGCGAGCCTTATGCCGCGTACACACGATCAGACTTTGTCCGCCGGACCCAGTCTGGCAGACAAACCGCCGGACTTTCCAGCGTGGCTTTGCGGGACTTTCCAAGCGTGTGACTTGCCCACACACGCCCCGGACTTCTCCGGCGGATAATCCGCGGGAAAAAGTCTGCGGGAATTTTGAAAATGAACGGACTTGCCCACACACTGAGCAGTCCGTTCATTTAGAACGTAACTGCAGGTAGAAGGGGCTAGCGAAGGCAGTAATTTCCGCCGCGCTAGCCCCGTCACCTGGTATGGATTTAAAGGGAATCCCCACGCCGAAAAACAACGTGGGGGTCCCCCCCAAATCCATCTCAGACCCTTATCCGAGCACGCAGCCCGGCCGGCCAGGAAAGGGGTGGGGACAAGCGAGCGCCCCCCCCCTCCTGAGCCGTACCAGGCCGCGTGCCCTCAACATGGGTGGTGCCCTGGGGAAAGGGAGGCCGTGCGGCCCCCCACCCCAAAGCACCTTGTCCCCATGTTGATGAGGACAAGGGCCTATTCCCGACAACCCTGGCCATTGGTTGTCGTGGTCTGCGGGCGGGGGGCTTATCGGATTCCGGGAGCCCCCTTTAATAAGGGGGCCCCCAGATCCCGGCCCCCCACCCTATGTGAATGAGTATGGGGTACAATGTACCCCTGCCCATTCACCTAAGGTGTAAAGTGTAACTAAAAAAACACACAATTTTTTAAAAATATTTTATTGCACTGCTCTGGGGGTCTTCTTCCGAATTGGGGGGTCTTCTCGCCGGACTCCTCCGCTATTTTACCTAGCTCTTTTACCGAGCAGAGGAGCCCAGCTACCTTCTTCATAGTCGCCGCCGTCTGCTGGGGGTCTCGATCCACCTTCGGGGGTCTTCCGTGGTCTCTTCTGTTCTTGCCGCTGTCGTCGCTTTCTGCGCCGCCGCCTTCTTCTTCCTCTTCTTCTTCTTCCGATGTTGACTCGTCGCTCTCTCTGGCCGGAATGGCAGAGCCCCGCTGTGCTGGGACTTATATAGGAACAAGGGGGCAGGGTCACATGCTTATGTCACATGGTGACCCCGCCCCCCTATGATGTCACAGTCCCGGAGGATGCTGGGACTGTGACATCATAGGGGGCGGGGTCACCATGTGACATGAACAGGTGACCCTGCCCCCTTGTCCCTATAGAAGTCACAACCCAGCGCGGCTCTGCCATTCCGGCCAGAGAGAGCGACGAGTCAACATCGGAAGAAGAAGAAGAGGAGGAAGAAGAAGGCGGCGGCGCAGAAAGCGACAACAGCGGTAAGAACAGAAGAGACCCCGGAAGACCCTGGAAGACCCCCGGAGGCGGATCTAGACGACGACGAAGAAGGTAGCTGGGCTCCTCTGCTCGGTAAAAGAGCTAGGTAAAATAGCAGAGGAGTCCGGCTAGAAGACCCCCCAAGACGGAAGAAGACCCCCGGAGCAGTGCAATAAAATATTTTTTAAAAATTGTGTGTTTTTTTTATTTTTACTTTACACCTTAGGTGAATGGGTAGGGGTACATCGTACCCCATACTCATTCACATAGGGTGGGGGGCCGGGATCTGGGGGCCCCCTTATTAAAGGGGGCTCCCTGATTCCGATAAGCCCCCCACCCGCAGACCCCGACCACCAACGGCCAGGGTTGTCGGGAAGAGGCCCTTGTCCTCATCAACATGGGGACAAGGTGCTTTGGGGTGGGGGGCCGCACGGGCCCCCTTTCCCCAGGGAACCCGCCATGTTGAGGGCACGCGGCCTGGTATGGCTCAGGAGGGGTGCGCTCACTCGTCCCCACCCCTTTCCTGGCCGGCCGGGCTGCGTGTTCGGATAAGGGTCTGAGATGGATTTGGGGGGAACCCCCACGCCATTTTTCCGGCGTGGGGATTCCCTTTAAATCCATGCCAGGTGACGGGGCTAGCGCGGTGGCATTCACTGCCTTCGCTAGCCCCGTCTACCTGAAGTCACGTGCTAAGTGAACGGACTTTCTGATGATCGGCAAGTCCGTTCATTTCCAAAAGTCCGGCGGACTAGCATACTAACGGCGGGATTGTCCGCCGGACTGCCAAGTTCAGCGGACAATTTTAAAACAAAACTTAAAACCTAGTCCGCTGGACTTTTAGCGCCAAAAAGTTTGCCGGCGCCCACACACGGGGGGATTGTCCGGCGAACATTCCCGTGGGAAAGTCCGCTTGTGTGTACGCGGCATTAGACAAATGCGTGGCTCCCTCCGCCCAGTCTATGTCTGGATAATTAAAATCCCCAATTATGATAACACTTCCCATCCTTGCTGCTAATCCAACTTGTGATAGGAGATCTGTCTCTCCCTCCTCCCTCAGTTTAGGGGGGCCTATAGCATACTCCCAGTAATATTTCCCCCCTTAGCTTCATCCCTTTGGAGCTCTATCCATAAGGATTCCACCTCCTCCCTAGCTGATCTGCACCCTCCTCATTTAGGTGCAGTCCGTCCCTTCTATAGTACTGGCAATCGACTGAGAAGTCAGCACAGTCCTCCAGGAATCCAAACCCCCTCCTTACTACACCAGCTCGTCGGCCACTTGTTTACTTCTTTTATCTCCCTCTGTCTTTCTGGTGTGGCTCAAAGTGTACTGGTAGTATTCCTGAGAATACTACCTTGAAAGTCCTTTTCCTCAATTAAGCTCCCAAGTCCCTAGGACACTCCATTTGCCTCTGACTTTGCCATTGGTGCCAACATGCATCATGACAGCTGGGTCTTCCCCAGTAATCTGTCCACCAGATCCGTGATGTGCCGAACCCGAGCGCCTGGTAGACAACATACAGTTCGGCGCTTCAGGTCTTTGTTACAGATTGCCCTCTCTGTCCTAAGAATTGAGTCCCCTACCACAAGAATCTGTCCCCCCCTCCCCCACTCTCACTGGATGAGTTCTTCCCCCGGCAGCCAAGAGAGTCCCTCAGCTCCAGCAGTGCTGGTCCCTGACTGGTTTTACTAATGTCACTCAATGGAGCGTACTTATTGGGATGCTCCAGCTTTGGATCGGCCTCCCTGGCACTTCCCCCTTTACCCTTCCTGACTGTCACCCATCTACTCTTTCATAGTGCCTGCACCTCTTTGTCTCGCCTCTGTGCTGTGTACGTTACTGGCTCTACTTTAGTATGGAGGGACTTCTCAGTGCTGACAGTTGCTTCCCCAGATTCAGAACCTGGGCTTCCAGGGAAACAATGTGCTTACATTTTGCACAGCAGTATTCTCCCTCAATCGGATGATCAAGGAATGCATACATGCCGCAAGATGTACACAAAGTCACATCATACCTGAGGATTGAAGATTATGCCCTGTCCAAATTCCCTAACAACTAGCTTCCTGACACTAATACTCAACAAGACAATACACAGGTACTCAACAAGACAATACATAGGTACTCGCTGACCAACGTGCACTCGCTGACCAATGTGCACTCACAGACCCACGTGCACACACACAATACACAAGTACTAACGATCCACACACACACTACTCTGACAACACTCAGGTACTCACAATACACAGGTACTACCTGCCACTAATACTCAATACAGCCCACTCGCAGCACTCATGTACTTACAATACACAGGTACACACTCACCCTACACAGGTACTTGACCCCTGTTACAACCTCTTGTTTTCAACTCTGGTTTTTAACTCACCACTTAGTCCAGTTCCACTAATGCTGGCCATACACGGGTCGAATTTTGAAAAAAACTTTCTTTTGAAAATCAGAAAATTTGCACGTTTTGTGATTCGATGGTGCCACCATTGATTTCAAAATTCGACCAACCAAACCTTCAATTTCACCTCATGTTCCTACATAAAAGAATTTTCGTGTCTGGGAATCTTCTTTTCTTTCCGGGAATTTTCTTTTCTTGCACATGCGCATTTCTTTTTCGATTACATTTATCGCACAATTCTCCCATCATTGATTAGAAAATCATTCCTTTTTTCAAAAAAATTCCAACATGTCCGATTATTAAAATTCAATGGCCCCCACGAAAATCGGCCACTAATGGTGTGAAATTCGTATGAAAATTCTTAGATAAGATTTTTGAAAGAAAGTTATTTCGAAATTCGACCCGTGTATGGCCAGCATTACTCTGGTTTTTTAACTCACCACTTAGTCCAGCTCCACTAAATCTGTTTTTTTAACTCACCACTTAGTCCAGTTCCACTTGGTCTAAGTTCTCGCAAGCTCAAAGATGAGCAGGCTCACATGAGTTCTACAGAAGCTTATATAGGCCTCAAGCACCTGTGACCAATTAACCACTCCCCTTAATTAGTAGGCTGAAGGAAGCAAAGAAAAAAAAGCTGTTGAAAAAGGTGTTAAAAAGCTACAAGGAAAAGCCCCAAAAGAACCTAAAAATGCAACCCAGCAATCACCAGCAGTCAAAAAGCAAAACTTGTTCACACTCTCCACTCAAGGTCCCCACTGTGCAAAAAAAGCTAATATACCAAAACCTCCAAAATATTTTATGCTTTTAGAGATTTTAAAATGCAGAGCAGTAAGAACAAAAAACAAATATAATGCAGCTTACCTGTCTGTCCTCTGCATACATCATTCATAAATTTTCTGGCTTTTTTACTTAATTTCTAGCTAGTAACCTGGGGGTTTCACCTGGCGTTTAAACCCTCACTTACTGTATAGTATTTATGAAGGAGCAGATTTTTGCTCTCACACTGGGCTCACTGTTTCAGTTGAATTAAACCGTGCCCGAGTTTGAGTGTCTCCCCTCCCCACCCCCCTGCTGGTAGGCACTCACACTGGGCAAGTGTTCCCAGGCACAGTTACATCATCACATCTGTCAACCAGACCACAGTGATCACTGCTTCTGTGCTTGGTAGTCTATGAAGAGTGCTAAGTCATTGTTTGCACTCAACCTGACATGAACTGTACTGGACCACATGAACCGTGCCAGGGCCACCACTTCCAAGTGATCCCAGGCATGGTACTCTTAACCATTCCCAGGCATGATTCAGAGCACTCACACCTCACAAATTAACTGGACCAAAGGGATGAACAATGCCCGGGCACAGTAAAAACTGCTAGTGTGAATGCATTCAAAGAATGTTAAGGTCTATAAAAAAATTATCCTAGATGATATGCAGTAAAAGTCCTCTTCAATCTCGGTCCTCTGGCTACCCATAATATACTGCCATGAATCTCAGAAGTGTCTCTTCCTTGTTTTTTGGGGCCCTTATGCAGAAACAGGGTACACAGACAGTATTCTTCAGTGTATTAACAGACTGTGGTGGTGAATGGTGAAAGCATAAAGCAGTTACCGCAACAATTTTCAGTTACACTACACCAATTACAAGAACAGACTAAACTTACCACAAATCCTTTCAGATGACCATTTAATCCTTCTTTCTGTACAGGCAACCATGCAACCTTTATTGTACTGTCATTAACAGCTTCTAAACCAACATTCTCAGGGATACTTTGGGGATCTGTGCAAGAAGAAACAGATGATGAATGTATTAAAGACCATGTTAAAAAACATAAGGCATATAGTAAACAGCAGATTAAAGTAACCCAACTATCTGATTTTGAAGGAAAAGCCTCTTTATTAAACTATTCTTCTAACGCTCTAATTTCTAATGTACAGTTCTGCATACATGAATCTGCTACATACATTAGTTACTCAGAGGTGTCTATTCACTAATGATTTGATGGGTAATTTGACCAATATTCCTCCACTTTCTAACAAAGAATTCAATCTGCAGATTTTCTCTATTTATCAAAGTGTTTTTTTTCCACCCATTTTAAAGTATATGCGCTCAAGATTTGCAGGGTAAAAACAGAATAAAACATAATTCGCCCATGTTTGCCCACTCATCCTGAGTATGGCGATACCACATGTGTGAGACTTTTTTTACAGCCTAGCCACATACAGTGGCGCAACATACAAGTAGCACCTTTAGGCATTATCGGCCAGGTCTTCTTTTGACACTTTTTGTTTACAAGTAAAAATCTGTATTTTTGCTAGAAAATTACTTAGAACCCCCAAACAATATATATTTTTGTAGCAGAGGCCCTAGAGAATAAAATGGTGGGTTTTGAAACTCTTTATTTCACACTGTATTTGCGCAGCAGTTTTTCAAATGCCATTTTACACAACACATATATTTTAATTAATTTCAATGCACACAAAGACAATATAATACCCACATTTTTGGTGAAACATAAAATATGATGTTTCGTCGGGTAAATAGATATCAAACATGTCATGCTTTAAAATTGTGCACGCTTGTGAAATGGTGCCAAACTTTGGTATTTAGCCACTTGCCGACCGCCCCATAGCACTTTTACTGCTACCGGATGGCTGCACCGAGCAGCATCACGTACAGTATCTCACAAAAGTGAGTACACCCCTCACATTTTTGTAAATATTTTATTATATCTTTTCATGTGACAACTCTGAATAAATTACATTTTGCTACAATGTAAAGTAATTAGTGTACAGCTTGTATAACAAATGTATGTGAAAATTTGCTGTCCTCTCAAAATAACTCAACACACAGCCATTAATGTCTAAACCGCTGGCAACAAAAGTGAGTACACACCTAAGTTCATGTAATTCCTTACCCCAATCTGTCCAATTATCTCCTACTCTATTAGCTTTTAGACAATCCCTGAAAACCCTCCTCTTCAGAGAAGCCTATCCTACCCACACCTAACAACTGTATTTTCATTTTCTTCATCAGATCACCCCCCACGGCTATTATTCCCTTTTGTTCCACTGACCCTCCCTTCTAGATTGTAAACTCTAACGAGGAAGGCCCTCTGATCCCTCTTGTATTGCATTGTATTGTAACTGTACTGTCTGCCCCCATGTTGTAAAGTACTGCGCAAACTGTTGGCACTATGTATATATATCTTGAATAATAATAAGTAATAAGTGAAAGTGTCAATATTTTGTAAACCATTATTTTCCAGCACTGCCTTAACCCTCTTGGGCATGGAGTTCACCAGAGCTTCACAGGATGCCACTAGAATCCTCTTCCACTCCTCCAAGACAACATCATGGAGCTGGTGTATGTTAGAGACCTTACATTCCTCCACCTTCCGTTTGAAGAGGCTCCACAGATGCTCAATAGGGTTTAGGTCTTGAGACATGCTTGGCCAGTCCATCACCTTTACCCTCAGCTTATTTAGCAAGGCAGTGGTCATCTTGGAGGTGTGTTTGGGGTCGTTATGTTGGAATACTGTCCTGCGGCCCAGTCTCCGAAGGGAGGAGATCAAACTCTGCTTCAGTATGTCACAGTATATGTTGGCATTCATGGTTCCCTCAATGAACTGTATCTCCCCAGTGCCGGCAGCACTCATGCAGCTCCAGACCATGACACTCCCACCACCATGCTTGACTTTTGTCAAGACACACTTGTCTTTGTACTCCTCACCTGGTTGCTGCCACACACACTTGACACCATCTGAACCAAATAAGTTTATCTTGGCCTCATCAGACCACCGTATTCCATGTCCTTAGTCTGCTTGTCTTTAGCAAACAGTTTGCAGGCTTTCTTGTGCATCATCTTTAGATAGAGGCTTCATTTTTGGACGACAGCCATGCAGACCAATTTGATCCAGTGTGCAGTGTATGGTCTTAGCACCTTTAGGCTGACCCCCCAACCCTTCAACATCTGCAGCAATGCTGGCAACACTCATATGTCTATTTCCCAAAGGCAACCTCTGGATATGACACTGAGCATGTGCACTCAACTTCTTTGGTTGACCATGGCGAGGCCTGTTCTGAGTGGAATCTGTCATGTTAAACCGCTGTATGGTCTTGGCCACCGTGCTGCAGCTCAGTTTCAGGGTCTTGGCAATCTTCTTATAGCCTAGACCATCTTTATGTAGAGCAACAATTCTTTTTTTTCAGATCCTCAGGAGAGTTCTTTGCCATGAGGTGTCATGTTGAACTTCCAGTGATCATTATGAGAGAGTGAGAGCGAAAACACTACATTTTTTTTTTTTTTTAAGTGTTTATTTGTTTACAAAAGGTGTATATAGAACGTCGCAGCTGCTACAGTGGAACAGGGAAGGAACAAAAAGGGTTTTATTTCGTTAAAGATTAATGCACAAGACATAGCTTGTCAAACATAATAATCAATATGTTGGTGTAGTTAAAGTATGAACAGTATGGGGGGGTGTGACCGGACGTGCAGGATGTGAGAGCTGAGAATGATGAGAGTTGAGTGAGGTCCGGTGTGTGTCCTCTCGCCCTCCGTCCTGCTATGGTGCCTGCTATGGTGCCTTACTGAGAAGCCGGCATGTCAAAGATAACACATACCCTGACATACAGCCTGAAGTGTTTCCGTGGAGGGAGCGGCTCGGTTGTGCGGAGTGCGCTGTATGCCTGCCAATCTTTTTCTTTTCCACTGCGGGAGCTTAGTGGATGGATCCATGTAGAGGCACCGAGAGGAACGGCTGGCTCTCTGCATAGCCCTAATCGTCCCCGGAGATTGCCGGAGATTGCCGAGTGCAGCGTGACGTCATACGCTGAGCGCCGGGCGCACTGCTGTGGAGAATCGGAGTGAGGAGACGGAGGAACCGCTACGGCGATCTGGAGACCGTGCCACAGTACTACAGGGAGCCAATTGCTGTGTGACCCTCTATGCCACATATGCCTCGCTGCTTGTACCCCAGGATTAAAAACGGTACTGATACCTGAATCTATAAACCCCCATGAGACACGGTTGAGACATAATTATCGGCTGTGAATCGGTCAAGGCACTGGTAAGAAGAGAAAAAAAAAAAAGAGAAAAGTGTTTACTGCTTGCTTAAAAATAATTCACTGATACTGCTGAAGCTGCTGATATTGCTGAGTATTGTGAGCCTGTTTTAAAGGGAAAGGAAAAAAAAATGTTTTAAAGTGCTTGGATTGTGCAATCCTGGATGCATACAGGACATATGAGCAAAGGTAAAGTGGAGGGGACAAAAAGCCTAAGGCAAATAAAGACATAAAGGTATATAAATGTATAAAGACTGGTTTCCATTTCTCTGCAGGTAGTAGAGTTCAAATAAGTGGCGGAAACACTGAATATTGCCTGGTTGGTACTCTCCTACTCCCCCCTTTTTTTTTTTTTTTTTACTGTTTATACTGTGCTTTATGCAGCGCCAGACCTTCTTTCATTTTACTAGCTTGATAATAGACTGAAAGTTAGCAAGTATACGAAGTAGGATATTACTCATTTCTTTGACTACTATAACCGCCATCATTGTTTTATCAACCATGCAACATTTGCGCTCAGCCAAGGAGAAAACCTCTCATCAAACCCAGCAACAGATAGCAGCCGCATCTGCATCAGCTGCAGTGAGGCTTGAGCAGTATGCACATGTTCCAGTACAGACACCCCCCAAAAAGGGGGTACAGGCCAGAATACAACAAAGTGCGCCCACAGACAGAAAAAGTCTAGGACAACCAAATAATGCTTTGACCCCTGGGGCTGTTAAAGGCTCTAATCCTAAAAACAGAATAGGAGGGATGGTCACAGTAGATATGGCTGGCCTGGATGGAAAAGTAAACCCTAACGGAACTGCTGGAGTAGGTGTATCCTCTGAAAGTGAACCAACTTTAAAAGATGTATTACTGGCGGTGAATACATGTAATGGCTCAATTAAAGAACTATGCGATGAGATAAGGGGAGTAAAGGAGGATATAGTTATAGTTAAACAAAAGCTGGGAAAAATTGGACAAAGGACATCAGAGCTGGAAGGAAGAATAAGTCAACTTGGAGATGATACTTCCCCTTTAATTTTAGATGTAAAAAATATGAAGGAACAAATAGTAAGACATACATTAAAACTGGAAGAGATGGAAAACAGGCTCCGTAGAGATAACGTAAGGATGGTTGGGCTCCCAGAGAAAACCGAGGGGTTAAATCCCATGGAATTCATGAAGAAGTGGCTAATTGAACTCTTTGGTAGAGAATTTTTCTCAGCAGCGTTCGCCATTGAAAGAGCCCATAGAATTCCCTTTAGAATATCTCCAAATGCACAGTTCCCTAGACCGCTGTTGTTCAAATTCCTTAATTACAAAGATAAGGTGGCGCTACTGAGGAGAGCAAGAGAGATAGGAAATATCCTCTTCAACGGGACTAAAATTTCGTTCTATTCTGACTTTTCTCCAGAGCTGCAGAGACAGAGAGCAGAATTTATACAGGTCAAGCGCTCTCTCCAGAGGGTAAAAATACCCTATGCCCTTATGTACCCGGCAAGATTACGGGTGACGGCATGGGGGGAGTCACCAATTTTTAATTCCCCAGAGGCAGTGGAGAGATGGATGGAAACAAACAAAGAAAGACTTGCAACTATTTGAGGACGGAGGGGGGTGGGGGGAAATGTTTAAGATCTATTGTATAAGAATATGAGATGTTGTTTTTTTTTTTTTTTGAGGATGGGGGGCGGGAAGGGGATACACAGGAAGTAAGAAAGGTATATGTATGAAAGGGAAAGTGTGGTAAGGTTAAAATGGGTTTCGGTCATCTAAAGCCCCCTAGGGAAACACCTAGGTAGGTGGAAAAGAAAGGTGGGAGGGAGTGGGAGGTGGGAGGGAAGTGGGTAGATAAGAGGGAAGATAGGATAAAAATAATTTGCTTTAAATTTAAAGAGAGATGCACAACACAGAATATAAACACATTAAATAAAGAAGTGACACAAATTTCACTAAGTATTAAAAAAGAGAACACTTATAGAATGGGGCGCATGAATGGAGGAATCTGTTGGGGTGGGAGAAACTTTATGGTTTTGCCCTTCCCTTCCTTTTCTTCCCTTTTTTGTTTTTGCTTTCTTCACTATCAGATAAATTGGTTTGATAACATGAGGGTGAGAGCACGTATTGATAACTATATCAAGCGAACCCCCCCCCCCCCCCCCCCCTTTTCAGCTCAATAAGGTCCCTACTCCTGCAATGGCAGAAACACCCCATCTCCCTCCTAGGTAAAGTAGCATTGGTAAAGATGACGATCCTCCCGAAACTCCTTTATCTTTTCCAAACGCTGCCCATTCCCGTACCTTATAGCCAACTGAGACGACTGCAGGCAGACTTACTTAAATTTACGTGGGGTCATAAAAGACATAGAATACCCCAATCGGTCATGATGGCCTCACGCATGGACGGAGGTCTTGCTTTCCCCAACCTTGTTAATTACTATCAAGCAGTCCAACTGCGTGCAGTCGCCTCGTGGTACACTCAGAGGTCGTATAACAAATGGTCAGAGATTGAAAAGATATGGATGGCCCCGGCCCACCCTAACAGCCTGCTATGGAGCATGAGCGCAGAAGTCCCCCCGAACGCCTATTGGGATCTATGACCCAATTACGCCACCTTTGGCGAAGGATCTACAAAACACACAAACTCCCATCTGAAAGATCGCTCCTAACCTCGTTCATATGTAACCCTAAACTCCCTGACAGCCTGACACACCAAATGTCTCATATATGGTCATCACGGAACCTCTTCCATTTGGGGTCTTTAGTAGACCACTGGTCACGCAAACTATTGTCCTATGCGGCCCTCCAGGCCAAACAGATATGTCACTTTGCCCTGACCATATCGCCTGATCTGCTCTTCTCCCCTCCATCTCCCTTTGAAAATTTAGTCTTAGCAGGCTCAGCCCAGAAGGGGCTAATCTCAGACATATACAAGATATTGAATGCCTTTCCTATGGAAACTAAAGGCAAACACGCCTACATGCTTAAATGGGAGAAGGCCATAGGAGAAGAGATCTCCATGGAACAATGGAGGGTGATATGGTCACAGGCAGCCAAGAGTTCCCTATGCACCTTATACAAAGAAAACACATACAAGATACTTTTCTTTTGGTACCTGACCCCTGTTGTTCTCCACGCTATTTACCCCTCAACCCCTGACTGCTGCTGGCGATGTCTGCTGGACAAAGGCACGCTCTACCATATATATCGGGGGTGCCCGCTGATTGTATCCTATTGGCTGGAAGTCCAACAATTATTAACCCAGCTCCTGGGAATACATATTCCTATGATTGCCAAATCTTTCCTACTGGGCATACCACACCCACAATTATCTACACCCTACAAGAAATTAATGAGACATATACTAACAGCTGCACGCTGCCTTATAGCCTTAAATAGGAAAAAGAAACGCCCCCCCCTGATCCAGGAGCCCTACATGCTAGAATTAAGGATGTATAGCTGATGGAGAAGATGACCGCCAGGATACAGGACAGGCTGGAAGCGCACGATATAGTGTGGAACCCCTGGAACCTCCGAGAGATCCAGAACCAAACCTGACTCGACACACTGGACCACCATGGTGACAACCTTCTCTTACTTCTCCTCTCCTCCTTCTCTTTTCCTCTTCCCTTCTCTTGCTCACCCTCAAGAGCCCTCTTATGACTCTTGCCTCTCCCTATAAGCAACTACAAGCTCCCAATGGTATGGGGAACACGGGTTCCTCGCTTCCTAATAAAATAGACCGAAAAGGATACTAATAACCTGAGAGGAATTCAGCGATTACTAGTTACACTGTTTATATTGATCCAGATGTTTTCTGTCTTCCGCCCCCCCCAAGTCTATAAGTTTGTGAAGCCCGTTTATTTCTATACCATGAGCAATAGCGCAAGCTACATTTCTTGTTCTGATTGTTTGATTTATCTGTATTGCACATTTCTTGAATAAAATGTTATTTGCAAAAAAAAAAAGAATACCTATATCTAATATGCTTGTATTGTACGAAACTGTATAACTTAGACCTGTATGTTGTAATACTTTGAACATAAACCTGTATGTTATTGGCTGTTAACCACTTCAGCCCCGGACCATTTGGGAGCCAAAGGACCAGAGGTCTTTTTTCAATTTCGCACTGCACTGCTTTAACTGGTAATTGCGCGGTCATGCAATGTTGTAACCAAACGAAATTTGCGTCCTTTTCTTCCCACAAATAGAGCTTTCTTTTGATGGTATTTGATTGCCTCTGTGATTTTTATTTTTTTGCGCTATAAACGGAAAAAGACCGCAAATTTTGAAAAAAAAAGATATTTTCTACTTTTTGTTATAAGAAAAATCCAATAAACTCAACTTTAGTCAAACATTTGGGCCAAAATGTATTCAGCCACATGTCATTAGTAAAAAAAATGCCAATAAGCGTATATTTATTGGTTTGCGCAAAAGTTATAGCGTCTACAAACTAGAGTACATTTTCTGGAATTTACACCGCTTTCAATTTATGACTGCCTATCTCATTTCTTGAGGTGCTAAAATGGCAGGGAAGTACAAAACCCCCCCAAATGACCCCATTTTGGAAAGTAGACACCCCAAGCTATTTGCTGAGAGGCATGTTGAGCCCGTTGAATATTTTTTTTTTAGTCCCAAGTGATTGAATAAAGACAAAAAAAATAAATAAAAAAAATGTATTCAAAAAGTTGTCACTAAATGATATATTGCTCACACATGCCATGGTTATATGTGGAATTGCACCCCAAAATAAATTTTGCTGCTTCTCCTGAGTATGGGGATACCACATTTGTGGGACTGTTTGGGAGCCTAGCCGCGTACGGGGCCCCGAAACCCAAGCACCGCCTTCAGGATTTCTAAGGGTGCAAATTTTTGATTTCACTCCTCACTACCTATCACAGTTTCGAAGGCCATAAAATGCCAAAATAGCACAAAACCCCCCCAAATTACCCCATTTTGGAAAGTAGACACCCCAAGCTATTTGTTGAGAGGCATGGTGAGTATTTTACAGCTCTCATGTGTTTTTGAAAATGAAGAAAGTAAAGAAAAAAAAAATGTTTTTCTTTTTTCAATTTTCAAAACATTGTGACAAAAAGCGAGATCTGCAAAATACTCACCATACCTCTCAGCAAATAGCTTGGGGTGTCTACTTTCCAAAATGGGGTCATTTGGGGGTGGTTTGTGCCATCTGGGCATTCCATGGCCTCCGAAACTGTGATTGGCAGTGAGGAGTGAAATAAAAAAATTACACCCTTAGAAAGCCTGAAGGCGGTGCTTGGATTTTGGGGTCCCGTACGCGGCTAGGCTCCCAAAAAGTCCCACACATGTGGTATCCCCGTACTCAGGAGAAGCAACAGAATGTATTTTGGGGTGTATTTCCACATATGCCCATGGCATGTTTGAGCAATATATCATTTAGTGACAACTTTTTGTAAAAAAAAATATTATTTTTTTTTTTTCATTATTCAATCTCTTGGGACCAAAAACATAAATATTTAATGGGCTCAACATTGCTCTCAGCAAATAGCTTGGGGTGTCTACTTTCCAAAATGGGGTCATTTGGGGGGGGGGGGGGGTGAACTGTCCTGGCATTTTATGCACAACATTTAGAAGCCTATGTCACACGTCACCCACTCTTCTAACCACTTGAAGATAAAGCCCTTTCTGACACTTTTTGTTTACATGAAAACATATTTTTTTTTTTTTGCAAGAAAATTACGTTGAACCCCCAAACACTATATATATTGTTAAAGCAAAGGCCCTACAGATTAAAATGGTGGGTGTTGCATTTTTTTTTTCCACACAGTATTTGCGCAGCGATTTTTCAAATGCATTTTTTGTGGAAAAAATACACTTTTTTTTATTTTAATGCACTTAAACACACTATATTGCTCAAATTTTTGATGAAATAAAAAATATGATCTTAGGCCGAGTACATGGATACCAAACACGACATGCTTTAAAATTGCGCACAAACACGCAGTGGCGACAAACTACATACATTTTTAAAAGCCTTTAAAAGCCTTTACAGGTTACCACATTAGATTCACGGAGGAGGTCTACTGCTAAAATGACTGCCCTCCATCTGACCTTCGTGGTGATACCTCACATGCATGGTGCAATTGCTGTTTACATATGACGCCAGACCAACGCTTGTGTTCGCCTTTGCGCAAGAGAAGGGGGGGCAGGGGTGCTTTTTTTTTTTTTTTTAGTTTTTCTTTTTATTTAGCTTTTTTATTTTATTTTTAAACTGTTCCTTCCATTTTTTTTTTCTTAGTTGTCATTTTTATTGTTATCACAGGGAATGTAAATATCCCCTATGATAGCAATAGGCAGTGACAGGTACTCTTTTTTTGAAAAAATTGGGGTCTATTAGACCCTAGATCTTTCCTCTGCCCTCAAAGCATCTGACCACACCAAGATCGGTGTGATAAAATGCTTTCCCAATTTCCCAATGGCGCGGTGGGTATGCCCACCATTAGAATACCTCCCTTCATCCACCCACTTCTAATGATGGGCATACATGCACCATTTATATATTTTTTTTTTGTAAATTGTTTTTATTGAATTTTAAATAACACAGAACAAAACAGCCTATTGGGCATACCCAGGCTCAAATCACAACTATAGAACTAAAACTAGCAGAGAGAGGAAAAAAAAAAAAAAATCAAAAACATCATACTAAAGCCATTGTACGCTCAACCACCTATGCAGGATATGCAGAACCATCTTGTACTTTCGTCTATACCCTACGAAGCTTTCGGTAGATACTCATAGGATGAAGTGCATAATAGTCATTCACCGTCTACTTAGTCTCACTCCCGCTCCCCCTCCTCCCCACAGAACATTGACTCAGGAGCCTAGGAACGTTTAGGAGATCAGAAATGCCACCTATGCTGTTCCTGATATTTACTAGAGTGTTACTAATCCTCATTTGAATCGGCATTAGTGGACTGGGATTCGGTCCATATATCCCATATTTTGTGAAATTTTTTCTCACACCCACGTGACAGGTAAGTAGCTTTGTATAATGGTAGAGCCGTATTTACTAACCTCTTCCAGAAATTTATGGTGGGAGCGGCTGAGGCTTTCCATCTGAGTACTATAGATTTACGGGCATAGTAAAGCAATAGTCCCAGCAGGGTTCTAATCGCCCGACTTGGGGCCATTGGTTCGACCAGTCCCAGCAGACATATCTCTACGGACAATGGCACAGGAATGGTGGTGATAGTCAAAATAAAACTGGTTATCTCAACCCAAAAAACTTCAATCTTAGGACAACTCCAGAAAATATGAATGAAGTCCGCTAAGGGCGAACTGCATCTCCAGCAGGAGTCGGGCACAGATGAATAAATTCTATGTAGACGTACAGGCGTGTAGTATACTTTATGTAGTATTTTAAATTGCACTAACCTATCCCTAGCTGATACTAACTGTGAAAAAGGATACTCCCACATTTCTTCCCAATCTTCTGTGTCTAGTCTAGGGAAGTCTACCTCCCACCTTGCTCTGAGGTTTTCCAGCCCCGTGTGGACATTAGGGAGTAACGCTTTGTATATGGTGGATAAGGGCTTAGATAGAACTTCATCTCTGAGTAGAGTTTCTATAGTCGAGGTGTAGAAGGCCACAGGAGCATTGTCAAATTGGGTATTAAAAGCGTGTCTAAGCTGTAGGAATCTAAACAGTTGTGAGTTAGGTAGATTAAATTGTTGTTTTAACTTGTCAAACGTCTGTAATTTCCCCTCAAGACAGATCTGATTTATATATTTGATGCCCCTGCTAGCCCACACCCCGGGGTCGGGAATGGATCCGAATTCTGGTAATTTTGGATTGAACCAAAGAGGGTTGTGTGGGGAAATGTGTCCAGAGGGTATGGGGCGCAATAAATTTGCCACTGACCATGCCCGTAAGACCGCTTTCATTGCCGGAGTAAGAGGGAAGGGAGCCCTGGGACCCCGGTAGAGTAGATTCCGTAGCGCCTCATAAGACCCCAATCGGGCTGCTTCCAGGACCACCGCCGCATTGGACTCATCCGAGACCAGCCAGTTGTGGGCATGGGACAATAGAGCCGCTATAAAATAGGAGTGGAGGTCAGGGCAAGCCAAGCCTCCCTCTCCCCAAGGTCTCTGCAGGACCGTCAACCTAAATCTCGGTTGACTGGCTCCCCAGAGAAAAGATACTAGGATAGTGTTAATCATACGAAATATCTTTTTGGGGATCCAGACAGGTGCGTGTCTGAGAACGTAAAGAAAGCCAGGTAAAAGCTTCATCTTAAATAAATTGATCCTCCCAATTAAAGAGAGGGGGAGATTTGGCACCATTTATATATGCCGAAGCATGGGGGCATCCTCCCGCAAAAAAAGTTATGCCACGTACACATGGTCGGACTTTTTTCGACCGTATGTACGTGGCATTAAGAGCAAAATCGCTCCTCCGCCCTCTGCTGCCCCCATGCTTCGGCATGTATGCTCTTTTTTTTAACTGTGGTGGTGAAATCACCTCCTACAGCGTTGGAGTCGCGGCTTTATGTATCGTGGGAGCAAACGCTGTTGCTGTCAAGATAAAAAAAAATCTGTGCTGCAACTGAATGGCGCACCTGAAAACAAAAAAATGGTTAACAATAAAACATACCTGAAAAGCAAGCATGATAAAACATAATAAAACATTGCAGAATAGAATAGAGTAAAAAAGAGCAACAATATATAGAGAGAGAGAGAGAGAGTAACAATAAAACGACAACTATTTTTGGTTTTTTATTTTATATTTTTTTGGGGTTTTTTTATTTTTTTTTTGTACTTTTTTTTTTATTTTTATTTTTTACACTTTTTTTTTAAACTATAACTATAATTTTAACTGTAACGGTCGGGTCTCAAAATGCGATGGCATTCTTGAGACCCTGTAACTATAATTTTAACTGCAACGGTCGGGTCTCAAAATGCGATGGCATTCTTGAGACCCTGTGAAAGTGTATCCTAGCCTGTGAAATGCTGTACCCTACGCTAAAACCTCACTAGTGAGTGGTAGCGTTCAAAGCATTCACCAATGCAGAGACCAGGATTGTCAGGACAGCGTGGACAATAATAACGGGTCACGCCTACATCCGCGCTTGCTACAGACACAACATCTTTTTTGGGGGGCTCGTTGGGTAGGGGTACTCTGGAGGGCATAAGGAAAATGCCTCTCATGCAGCCGGCTTACTGCATTTGGTAGGGGATGTTGAGGTGTGGAATCGCCTGGATACAGGAGTTCCATGACAACCGCTCCCTGGAATTCAAGGAAGGGTAACATCCCGCCTGAAGCTCCGTATAGCACATGAGCATTCAGCAAAGCCAATTGGAACAAATAAATAGACACTTTTTTGTACCAGCGTCTAGCCTTACGGGCAACTAGGTACGGCGCCAACAACTGGTCGTTGAGGTCCACCCCTCCCATATTAAGGTTGTATTCGTGGACACAGAGGGGTTTCGTCGCAACACCAGCCGCCGTACGAATTTGGACTGTCGTGTCTGCATGAAGGGAGGTAAGAACGAAAACATTCTTATTATCCCTCCACTTCATAGCGAGCAAGTTATTACACTTCAAGCAGGCTCTCTCCCCCAGCCTAAGACGGGAATCTACAAGCCGCTGGGGAAAGCCCCGTCGATTAGGTCGCACAGTGCCACATGCTCCAATCTGCTGATCAAACAAGTGACTAAACAGTGGCACGCTCGTGTAATAATTGTCCACGTACAAGTGGTACCCCTTTCCGAATAAGGGTGACACCAAGTTCCACACTATCTTGCCAGCGCTCCCTATGTAATCTGGACAGTTCTCCGGCTCTACGTAACTATCTTTTCCCTCATAAACCGAAAAGCTCCACGTATAGCCTGTTGCCCTGTCACAGAGCTTGTAGAGCTTGACCCCGTATCTGGCACGCTTGCTGGGAAGGAACTGTTTGAAAGACAAGCGGCCAGAAAACTTAATCAGGGACTCGTCAACGCAGACAACTTGATTGGGCGTAAACAAGGCTGCAAAACATTGGTTGAAGTGGTTTATGAGGGCCGAATTTTGTAGAGCCGATCAAATTCAGGGTCTCCACGAGGACGACAAAGTTCATTGTCACTGAAGTGCATGAACCGCAAAATCATCTCGTATCGTGCCCTGGACATGGAGCAAGAGAACACGGGCATTTGGTGGTGCGGTGAGGTGGACCAATAAGACCTCAGAGTCGGGAATTTATGTATGCCCATGTTGAGGGAAAGGCCCAGAAAGGTCTTAAATTCGGAAACCGTAATTGGTTTCCAATCTCTGGCAAGGGAAGGCAACTGGGGATTAGCGGCAATGTATTGACCAGCGTATATATTACTTTGGTCCACAATAGATCTATAGAGATCTTCCGTGAAAAACAGCGAATAAAAATCGGATGGCTTAAAATCAGCTGTTTCCACCTGAATACCGGGTTGGCCAGTGAATGGGGGAAGTACGGGTCCTGCAGAAGTGGTGGGCACCCAATCAGGATTGGCGAATTCTGCAGGAAGGACACTATGTGATCGACGAACCTGCCTTTGTCTTCTTCTTGGTGGCAGCGGGACACTACTTGTGCTTGCCACCTCGCCAGCTTGAACTGCACTTATGGGACTCGCCATGTCACCAAGTGTTACTGCAGTGCTGGTTTGACTACGTCCAGGGTGTACTAGGCCGCTGGTGCTTGCCAGTTCACCAGAAGGAATAGCGGCGCTAGTACTTCTCTGCTCCATACGAGAGACCTGCGGTTCCTGCACCTCAACAACAGCAGAAGATCGGGATCGGGTACGCCCGACCTTAGCAGGGACCTCACCTTCGTCGTCAGAGCTATCTGTCATGGAGCCGCTGTCGTCTATTGGATCGTATTCTGAGCCTGATTCTGACAGATGAGTGACCTCCTCTTCACTATTTGACATACTCAGAAACAAGTAGGCCTGTTCACTAGTGTACTTGTGATTTGCCATTTTGGGCTCTAAATTTAGTAGTACACTAGTGAGATTCACAGGAAAAAAAGCTCCTAGGCTGCTGGCGACAGAATCAAAACGCTACCAAAAAAACTGTTAGCGATCGCAGGGATCAGGCCTGACTCTGCGAACGCTGCAGTTATGTGTGCTTAGTGTTTTGTAAGTGACAGTGATCGATTGATACTGCACTTGGCTGGGCTGGGCGGAGGGGGAAAACGCAGGTGCTAGCAGGTATCTGGGCTGATCCCGCCAACAATGCGTTTTTTGGAACCCTAAACTGCTGGGACGCTAGTATAGATCTGATCAGATCAGATATTGATCTGTTCAGATACTATACCACTAAGGGAGGTGTATGCTTTGCGCGTGGGTGTTTGCGGTGCTGGCACTAACCTGGGGCGATGCAGACCTTATTTGACCCTAAAACCTAATTGATATCACCCGCCGGGCGATCAGGGGGTTAAACCGATAGTTGGGTAATAAATGGCGGGTGCCCTGACAGTATAAAAAAACAAGCTAACTAACCAGCGTCACCCGTAACAGTTATACGGTGATCACTGGTGAAAGGGTTAACTAGGGGCAATCAGGGGGTTAAAACCTTTATTAGGTAATATATGGGGGTACCTGACGATATATAAAAACCTGACGGGGAACCTAAATAACTAAATAACTAACTGGCTAACCAGCGTCACCAGTGACACTTATACTGTGATCACTGGTGAAAGAGTTAACTCTAGGGGCAATCAAGGGGTTAAAACCTTTATTTAGGTTGTAATATGGGGGTACCTGACCTATAAACCTATTTATAATCCTATATAAACCTGGCGGTTACCTAAAAAAAAAACTGGCTACCTAGCGACACCAGTGACACTAATACAGCGATCAGAAAAACGATCGCTTAGTGACACTGGCAAAAGGGGGTGAAAGGGTTACCTAGGGGGCAATCAAGGGGTTAAACCTTTATTGGGGGGAGGGGGGTAGGGGGCTACCTTAGACCTAAAGGGGCCTAAAACTAACTGCCCTGACAGTTATTGCAGTCACACTGACACTAATTGCAGTGATCAGTAAAATAAATGATCACTGCAATCAGTGACACTGTGACTGGGGGGGGGGGGGGGGCAGGGGGTGATCTGGGGGGTGATCAGGGGGTGACAGGGGGGTGGATTGTGTGCCTATGTGTGACTGGTGTCAGTGTAGTGTTGGTGCACTAACCTGATGTCTTCTCCGCTCGGCGTCCCGGTCAGAAAGACCGGCACGAGGAGCGTGACATCACTTCCCCTTGCCTGTGTTTACAATTACACAGGAAGGGGAAGCATCTCATTGGCCAGAGCGATCGTGAGGGGGTGGCCAGAAACCACTGGCCGTCCCCTCGTCCCGCATCGCTTCTGGAGCCATCCCGACCGTCCCCGCCGGCGGAGGGGGTTCCGATCGGACACCCCAACCGCCGGAAGAATGTCACGTACAGGTACGTGATTCTGCCTGTACGTGCCATTCTGCTGACATAAATATACATGGGGCGGTCGGGAACTGGTTAATAAACCTGCATTGCTGACATTCTGTTTGGTTTGATACTTTACAATTCTACTTCATTGGTCATCTAAGCGTCATACCATTGTCATAAAAGTATTAGTTTTATTGAAAATTGGTTAAAAAGTAAGGTGTACAATACATATAATATACATAGGATGCAAATGCAAGAATAAATACAAAAATTAAGAAACTGTTGAAATGACCACTACTCTGTTGAACAAAGAACAGAGATAACCCAACGTGTTTCGAGTCTGCAATATTAATTCTCTTCTTCAGGGGTAAGTGGTTTTACAGCAGGATGTGAATACGTCGTCCAGCCTGCATAGAAACTCAGGAAGTGTTACATCCAAGTTTAAAAGGGAGAAATTGGATAATGCTGCTGTCTCAAGCTCGCTGCTTTAGGTCCAGAGAGAGGCCTATGCACCCAAGAGCAACCCAAGGGCCCACACCAGTCGCTCACAGAGGGTGCCACAAGGACAGCCCCACATGGGAAATTCCCACAAGTGGCCCACAAAGTAACAAATATGGCTAGAAAGATAACTAGCTAGTTATTGTGCTTAGGTGCGGGTGGAGGAAAGGGCCTGCTGTTGGGATAGTACCCACTTGAAGCCGACAGGGATTAGTGATCCACACTATACCAATAGGCCTCAGAGCAAGCTGGCTGCCTATACGATCCTCTCACCTCCAGGCATGCAGCACAGACTTCATTTCCGTATCCACTGGCAAAGTCCTGCCCCCTAGGGCATAACGCTTACGGACAAAAGGTTATCATGTGACGTCACCCGCGGTCATCGCTGATTCTTATCGTACATGCCTTTATACTTGGCACTGTATGAAAGGTACACCTTCAGAGCAACAAAAGGCCCATACATTTATCAAGGAGGTGGTGAGACTTCATGGAGTTCCAGCCAGTATCATATCCAATCGGGGGGGTGCAGTTTACCTCAAAAATTTGGAGAGAGCTGTGCAAGTGTCTGCAAATTGAACTATGCTTTCCGTCAGCATATCATCCACAGACTAATGGGCAAACCGAGCGTACCAACCAGACATTATACCTCAGATGCTTTTCTTCCTTTTCACAGTATGATTGGGCACATTTGCTACCTCCTGGTTTGCTTATAATAATTCCATGCATAGTGCCACAAATCAAGCTCCATTTTTTGTTAACTATGGATTATTTCCTTCCTTTCTGCCTGAAATTATAAGCTGCTGTGGCCAATGCTCAGGAAGACAACAAGAAGATATTCGACAGAAGGAGAAAGGGGGATTTACTCCTTAACCCAGGAGACAAGGTCTGGTTGTCAACTGTTAACAAGCCTGTCAAAGAAACTAGGGCCAAAATAAAAATATATTCAGTCAGGAGAAGGATCAATCCAGCAGCATATTAACTTTCTTTACCTGATTCTTACAAGACTCACCCTGTATTTCACGTGTCATTGCTAAAACCTACTGTACCTGACCCCTTCCCAGATCGGGATCCAGGACATCCAGCACCAATTGTAAGCGATAGGTCAGAGAAATATGAAGTAGAAACTATCTTGGATTGTAGAAAGAGACAAGGGACTGTACAGTATTTAATTAAGTGGAAAGGCTTTGGCCCAGAAGAAAGTTCCTGGGAATCAGAGTCCAATGTGCACAGTCCAGAACTTTTGCAGGCTTTTTTCACAACTCATCCAGAAAAGAAGCTTCAAGTTGGCTTCCGGAAGCTGCCCGTAAGGAGAGGGCACTGTCAAGGAAATCATATGCATAATGATGCACAAAGACGTGGATGAAGATGTGCACTTGCTAATAAAAATTCTCAAGAGACAACTAGAGGTTCCGTTACTCGCGCATGCGCATAAGAACTCACGAGTGACAACTAGGCATTCCTGACTCGCTAACATATCCATGCACGTGGGCATTAGCATGAGTAATTGGCGCCCTCTTGCCTATTTAAACTGGCTCCATAGACCAGAAGATTGCTGAGTTATCAGCTTCTACCATCTGTGACCTAATCCTGTGCTTCTTCCTGTATATACCCGGCCTGTTTGTCTCTGCTCGTTCCTGATACCTGATTGCTGACCCGGCTTGTGACCCAACTCTGCCTTTTGCCTACTGCTCGGGTGCCTTCTCTGCTCGCTTGATACTGACACTGACTTAGCCCTGACACTTCTCTGTATCCGATTCAGTGCCTATGCTACTTGGCCGTTACAGACTTCTGACTTCCACCCGTGTTCTGAAAAGATATGAGAGCTTAGGCAGCATGGTCATTTTAATGGAGGTAATTCTGCCAAGCCATGAAAGGGTATGGGGGAGCCAGGATTTGATTTGGGATTTCAAAGAATGAATGGTGAGTATACATTTAGCTGAGTATAATCTGGAGTAGTGCGGGGTTAGCTGAATGCCCAGGTATTCCTTCTGTTTGGTGGCTCAGATAAATTTAAAAGATGATTTTAACATGTCGAGCAGAGAATTGTACAAGGAGATGTTGAGGGCTAGAGGCGTGTCCTCATAAACCTGTAGGTTTGAGATTTGGGTGAAAGATAAAACAGTAGACAGTAAGTTGGGCATGGAGATGAGCGTTGTCTGCAAAAAGACTAACTTGATGCGTTGGACCGAATCTATGCCATGTATGTTAGGATTCAGTCTGATAAGGTGTGCCAAAGGTTCTCATGCCCTTGCATTTTGGGGGAAAGGGAGCAGCCCTGATGAGCTCTCGATGATGATTCTCTCGAATCGAGCCTGGTGGCCAATATTTTGGCTAATACTGGTAATTCAATGTCTATTTTAGGGAATGGGACGAAAATAATGGGAGTCAGAATAGTCTTTTTCCAGCTTTGGTAACATGGTAATGTGGGCTGTGGGGGAAGAGGTCACAGTATTTGTTTATCCCTTTTTGATGTCAGGGCAATTTTTTACTCTAGCTGACCACCAATTCAGAAACATTTTTCACTTCCACTGGCCCTTCTACTGACCACTGGACACAGGGGTATCTTTTACTCTGTCACTGTCTAGCCTGTATATTTCTGTTTGTGACTAGGGATGGGCCAAATGAACCCCTGTTCGGTTCGCACCAGAACTTTCGAACACCACAAAAGTTTGGACTTGAATAACGAACCCCATTAAAGTCAATGGAACCCAAATGTCAAAAATCAAAAGTGCCCATTTTGAAGGCTTATATGCAAGTAATTGGGCATACAGTGGTAATAAGGGTCCGGGTCCTGCCCTGGGGGACATGTATCAATAAAAAAAAAAAGTTTGTGAAAAACGTCATTTTTAAATGAGCAGTGGTTCTTTTAAAGTGAAAGCATACAAATTAAAAAAATCCTTCCAATATAGTGCCTGGTGGGTCCCCTTAGTCTGCCTGTAAAGTGGCAGATCTGTACCATGTCTAGAATCTACTGCAGCAATAATTGCATTTATAAAGCCAAACATTTTTTTTTTTTTTTGCCCTGCAAGCTGCCTTTATTTTGCTCAGCAACAGCTGGGGAGCCAGTGTGTATTATGAGGCCACAATGTAGTGCACTGGGAACAAAATTAGAGATTTTTTGTATACATTCTGGTGTCACTTTGACTTTGGATAAAAGTAATGGGTGCATAAAAATTGGTCTTTGGTGGCACCTTCCCACCGTAACCCTATAGAGGTAATCTTGATGAAAGCAAGAATTGACCTTGCTGTAAAAATTTGCAATGATATGCACCTGTCAAACAGGTGCAGAAAAAATACTTTTTGTGGACAAGGAGGCAGGTTTATCCACTCTGACAACTGCAGGGGACTGCACACTTGTCTTTGCTTGTGTGACACAGAATGAGGAGGATGAGGAAGGTTTAGTAAGCTAGTCCACCACCACCTCTGCATGCTGTGGCTGGATAGCATGGGCAAACTCAATAAACAGAGGAAATTATGTCCTGCCTGAGGACTGATGACCACCACGTCCACCTTTGTCTGTGGACACATTTGTTGCTGGCCCCCTTACAGTGCCAAGGGAACGTCTGCCTCTCCTTGTTGTCCTCCCAGACATTATTGAGAGGGAGGGGGCAATGCTTATAAGCAAATGTAAATAAGAATTGGAAATCTGTATGTAGATGCAATTTAACCAGTAGCTGACCGCCCACTGTCAAATGATGGCGGAGCGGTGCAGCTACTGTGGCGGGCCGCCGTCATATGACGGCGCTCGCTTTTTGGCCACTAGGGGGCGCACGCGTGCCACGGGAGGCGCGTGCGCATGCCCGCCGCGTAGCTGGGGACCTGATGCGCGTGCCTGGCGGCCGCGATGTCCGCCAGGCACCCGCGATTGCCCGATAAGTGAGCAGGACGTGGATCGGTGTGTGTAAACACACCGATCCACGTCCTGTCAGAGGAGAGGAGACCGATGGTGTGTCCCTTGTACAAAGGGACACCGATCGGTCCCCTCCCCCAGTCAGTCCCCTCCCCCCACAGTTAGAATCACTCATATAGGGAACATATTAACCCCTGCAGCGCCCCCTAGTGTTAACCCCTTCCCTGCCAGTCACATTTATACAGTAATCAATGCATTTTTATAGGACGGATCGCTGTATAAATGTGAATGGTCCCAAAAATGTGTCAAAAGTGTCCGATATGTCCGCCGCAATGTCGCAGTCATGATAAAAATCGCAGATCGCCGCCATTACTAGTAAAAAAAAAAATAATAATAAAAATGCTATAAATCTATCCCCTATATTAAAGACGCTATAACTTTTGCGCAAACCAATCAATATACGCTTATTTCAATTTTTTTTACCAAAAATATGTAGAAGAATACATATCGGCCTAAACTGAGGAAAAAATTTGTTTAAAAAAAAAAAAAAAAAATGGATATTAATTATAATAAAAAGTAAAAAATATTATGTTTTTTTTTTTCAAACTTGTCCCTCTTCTTTTGTTTATAGCGCAAGAAATAAAAACCGCAGAGGTGATCAAATACCACCAAAATAAAGCTCTATCTGTGGAGAAAAAATGATAAAAAATTTATTTGGGTACAGCATTGCATGACCGCGCAATTGTCATTCAAAATGTGACAGCGCTGAAAGCTGAAAAAATGGCTTGGTCAGGAAGGGGGTGTTTGTGCCTGGTAGACAAGTAGTTAATCTATGTAAAATGGTGTCTGGTGAACTTTAATTTGCGTACTCACACTACACAGACACACTCCACGGATACACTACAATATACTACAATATAATGCGCCAAATGTACAGTGACGTACAGAACTATATGGCGTTAAACTGGCAGTAACGCACACAAAACCTTTATGGCGTTAAACTGGCAGTAATGCACACAGAAGTAAATGGCGTTAAACTGGCAGTAACGCACACAGAACTATAAGGCATTAAACTGGCGGTAACGCACACATAACTATATGGCGTTAAACTGGCACTAACGCACACAAAACTATATGGCATTAAACTGGCAGTATTGCATGCAAAACTATATGGCGTTAAACTGGCAGTAACGCACACAGAAGTAAATGGCATTAAACTGGCAGTAACGCAATCGAATAGACGGTGTTCAACCGTCACTACACTGACGCTATCTGAACTGTCCCTACTCTAGCTATACACTAATGTAAAGATTACTGACACGGTCTCACTACACTACACTGAAACTATATGAGCTGTCCCTACTCTACACTAATGTATGTATGAATGACACAGTCTCACTACACTATAGTGAAACTATCTGAGCTGTCCCTATTCAAGCTGCACACTATGCAAAGCTGAATGATGGTCCTCCTCACTACACTCACACTATCCCTAGACTGACACTAAACTAATATTCTGCACCAGGGGTGCCCAACCCATGGCCCGCTCCGATGTGGCCTGCCACCAGATCGCGGATTTCCGCCCGCTATCTCCGAGTGTCACTGTGCAGAATACAGCCCGCGCTACAGGAAGCATGCGGCTGTAGCAGAGAGCGGAGCCGATGCTTCCTATCGCTTCCGTCATAGGCGGAGTGCATTTGGTATCACTCCGCCTATGAAGGGGGCCGGCGCTATACTGGAAGCATCGGCTCTGCTCTCTACTGCAGCCGCATGGTTCCTGTAGCGCGGGCTCTGTTCTGCACGGCTCTGTTCTTCACAGTGAGTATTGACTAGTACACAGTATACCAGGCAGTGTGCCTGCCACTATACCAGGCAGTGTGCCCAGCACTATACCGGGCAGTGTGCCCAGCGTTATACCAGGCAGTGTGCCCACCACTATACCAGGCAGTGTGCCCGCCACTATACCAGGCAGTGTGCCCGCCACTATACCAGGCAGTGTGCCCATCACTATACCAGGCAGTGTGCCCGCCACTATACCAGGCAGTGTGCCCGCCACTATACCAGGCAGTGTGCCCGCCACTATACCAGGCAGTGTGCCCGCCACTATACCGATGAAGTGTGTCCGCCACTATACCGAGGAAGTGCGTCCGCCATTATACCAGGCAGTGTGCCCAGCACTATACCAGGCAGTGTGCCCGCCACTATACCAGGCAGTGTGCTCAGCACTATACCAGGCAGTGTGCCCGCCACTATACCGAGGAAGTGTGTCCGCCACTATACCGAGGAAGTGTGTCCGCCACTATACTGAGGAAGTGTGTCCGCCACTATAGCAGGCAGTGTGCCCAGCACTATACCAGGCAGTGTGCCTGCCACTATACCAGGCAGTGTGTCAGCCACTATACCAGCCAGGGTACCCACCAGTGTACCCGCCACAGTACCACTGTACCAGCCAGGATACCCACCACTGTTTCAGCCAGTGCACCCACCAGTATTCCCACCACTGTACCCACCAGTATACCTACGGTTGTACCAGCCAGGGTACCCACCAATGTACCCACCACTGTACCAGCCAGGGTACCCACCAGTGTACCAACCAGTACCACCGTACCAGCCAGGATACCCACCACGGTTTCCGCCCGATATCTCCGAGTGTCACTGTGCAGAATACAGCCCGCGCTACAGGAAGCATGCGGCTGTAGCAGAGAGCGGGGCCGATGCTTCCTATCGCTTCCGTCATAGGCGGAGTGCATTTGGTATCACTACGCCTATGAAGGAGGCCGGCACTATACTGGAGGCATCGGCTATACTCTCTACTGCAGCCGCATGCTTCCTGTAGCTTGGGCTCTGTTCTGCACGGCTCTGTTCTTCACAGTGAGTATTGACTAGTACACAGTATACCAGGCAGTGTGCCCGCCACTATACCAGGCAGTGTGCCCAGCACTATACCAGGCAGTGTGCCCAGCACTATACCAGGCAGTGTGCCCGCCACTATACCAGGCAGTGTGCCCGCCACTATACCAGGCAGTGTGCCCGCCACTATACCAGGCAGTGTGCCCGGCACTATACCAGGCAGTGTGCCCGGCACTATACCAGGCAGTGTGCCCGTCACTATACCAGGCAGTGTGCTCAGCACTATACCAGGCAGTGTGCCCGCCACTATACCGAGGAAGTGTGTCCGCCACTATACAGAGGAAGTGTGTCCGCCACTATACAGAGGAAGTGTGTCTGCCACTATACCGAGGAAGTGTGTCTGCCACTATACCGAGGAAGTGTGTCCGCCACTATACCAGGCAGTGTGCCCAGCACTATACCAGGCAGTGTGCTTGCCACTATACCAGGCAGTTTGCCCGCCACTATACCAGCCAGGGTACCCACCAGTGTACCCGCCACAGTACCAGCCAGGATACCCACCGCTGTTTCAGCCAGTGCACCCACCAGTATTCCCACCACTGTACCCACCAGTATACCCAAGGTTGTACCAGCCAGGGTACCCACCAGTGTACCCACCACTGTACCAGCCAGGGTACCCACCAGTGTACCAACCAGTACCACCGTACCAGCCAGGATACCCACCACTGTTTCAGCCAGTGCACCCACCAGTATTCCCACCACTGTACCCACCAGTATACCTACCGCTGTACCAGCCAGGGTACCCGTCAGTGTACCCACCACTGTACCAGCCAGGGTACCCACCAATTTACCAATCAGTGTACCCACCACTGTACCAGCCAGGGTACCCACCATCGTACCAGCCAGTATACCTACCAGCACACCAACCATTGTACCAGCCAGTACACACCACTGTACCAGCAAGTACACACCACTGTACCAGCCAGTACACACCACTGTACCAGCCAGTACACACCACTGTACCAGCCAGTGTACCTGCAACTGTTCCCGCCGGTGTACCTGTCAGTGTACCTACCAGTGTAACAGCCTGTGTACCCACCAGTGTGTACCAGCCAGTGTACCCACCAGTGTGTACCAGCCAGTGTACTCACCAGTGTATCCACCACTGATATCCGCCAGCAGTACCCACCAGTGATATTCACCAACAGTACCCACCAGTACCTGCCAGTGATACCCGCCAGTAGTACCCACCAGTGATATTCACCAATAGTACCCACCAGTACCTGCCAGTGATACCCACCAGCAGTACCCACCAGTGATATTCACCAACAGTACCCACCAGTGATACCTGCCAGCAGTACCCACCATTACCTGCCAGTGATAACCGCCAGCAGTACCCACCAGTGATACCTGACAGCAGTACCAACCAGTGATACCCTCTAGCAGTACCCACCAGAGATACCTGCCAGTGATAACCACCAGCAGTACCCACCAGTGATATCCGTCAGCAGTACCCACCAGTGATACCCGCCAGCAGTACCCACCAGTGATACCCGCCAGCAGTACCCACCAGTGATACCTGCCTGCCATACCCACCAGTGATACCTGCCTGCCGTACCCACCAGTGATACCTGCCTGCCGTACCCACCAGTGATACCTGCCTACCGTACCCACCAGTGATACCTGCCAGCCATACTCACCCAGGGGGAACGCCAGCAACAGCCACCAGCCTTAACCACCTGGGGGACAGCAGCAGCCTGCAGGAATCATGAGGAGGAAGCAAAGATTAAGGTCAGTTTTTAGTTAAAATTAAACAGCAATGGGCACTAGCTACACTGGGCTGCCTTCAAACTGATCCGCAGGTGCAGTGCAGTGCACCTGCGGGTTACTTGCACCGAGGCATAGACTTCTGTTATTGCCTGCAGTTTTGGTGTGCTTTCAGAAAGTGCACCACACCTGCAGGATATAATAGATTTCTACAGCAAAGTGCAAGTAACCCATAGGAAAGCCACAGGTGCACTGCTCTGCACCCACGGTGCTGGCAAACTGCAGTGCATCAGTGTGATAGCAGCCTTAGGTCCCTTTCACACGATCGGTCCGATCAGGTCTATCCATATGTTTTTCAGGCAGACCGAGTCAGACCCTCCATTGACCTCTATGGAGCAACAGATGTAAACAGACTTGTGCCTGTTTATACCCGTCTACCTCCACTGACACAGTCCACTGCTCTACTGACACCGTCCACTGCTCTACTGACACTGTCCACTGCTCTACTGACACCAGCCACTGCTCTACTGACACCAGCCACTGCTCTACTGACACCAGCCACTGCTCTACTGACACCAGCCACTGCTCTACTGACACCAGCCACTGCTCTACTGACACCAGCCACCGCTCTACTGACACCAGCCACTGCTCTACTGATACCAGCCGCCGCTAAGTTTTCCTTACTATTTTAGTTAGGGCCAGGCCTTGCTAGTAAATTTCTTTAAAAAAAATGAAAGGGCACTGAACCCCAGTGATATTTGATATCTTTCATTTTGTTCAGGTAGATCAGCATCTCTTGCCTACATCTGCCCTGTATTCAAATAGTCATTCAACTCAATGATGGCAAGTGTATTCAAAACAGCAAAGAAACAAAGTCATAGTGAAGTGTCTCGAAATTTCAGTGAAAGGTTTACAGATCTATATTTTTTTGTGGAAAACAATTCCAAGCCTCTCTGTCTAATATGCAAAGAAACAATTGCGATTGTGAAGGAATATAATTTTAGAAGACATTATGAAACGAAGCACGCAAAGAAATTTGAATCTCTTCGGGGCCAATTGCGAACAGACAAGATAAACTTGCTGAAGAAGTCACTGAAATCACAACAGTCTGTATTTAGGAGAGATGAATCCGATTGCTGAAATTATTGTGAAAAAAACAAAGTCTTTTTTCGGACGGAGAATTTGCAAAAGAGTGTATATTAGTAGCTGTGGAATGTGTGTGCCCTAACAAGATGGATGCCTTCAAAAAAATAAGCCTATCTAGACAGACAGTAACACGAAGAGTAGAGGAATTAGCTGAAAATGTAGAAGAAACCTTGGTTAAGAAACTAAAAAGGTTCTTATGTTATTCTTTAGCCCTGGATGAGAGCACTGATCTAACAGACACTGCTCAGCTTGCCATTTTCATTTGTGGAGTAAATGACAATTTAGAAGTGTTGGAAGAATTTTTAGCACTGTGTCCACTGAAAGGGACTACAAGGGGAGTCGACATTTTCAATCCAACAAAAGCTATCCTCCAAAAATATCAGCTTAGTATCCAAAATCTTGTAGGAGTGGTGACAGATGGAGTGCGATTGGCAAGAATTCGGGATTTGTGGCACTTTTAAGAGAAGAATCAAATTCGCCAACTTTCATCTCTTATCACTGCATCATTCATCAAGAAAATCTGTGTGCAAAATCTCTAGGATTTGATAATAATGAAAGTTGTCACTGAGATTGTGAACTTCATCCGGTCAAGGGGTTTAAATCACCGGCAATTCCAACACTTTCTTGAAACTGAATACGATCAGGGTCCCAGCGATGTTGTCTACTTTTGTGATGTGCGATGGTTGAGCCGTGCAAAAGTGCTGCAACGGGTTTTTGAATTGAAAGATGGCATCCAAGAGTTCATGACAGAAAAGGGCAAACCAGTAACTGAGTTTAACAATACCAAATGGATGGCTGACTTTGCCTTTCTTACAGACATCTCTTCTCATTTGAACAAACTTAACATAAAGCTTCAATCAAAAAATCAATTAGTTCACACTATGTTTAACCACATCAAGGCTTTTCTAATGAAATTGGAACTGTTCAAAAGTCAACTGGAGAGTCAAAATCTCACTTATTTTAAAACCATGGCACAACTACAGGTCGCAGAGTATGCACCTGGTTATGCTGTTGCAATAAGTCAGCTGCAGAGTCAGTTCCAGGACAGATTTTAAGATTTTTATATGCAGGAAAAGAGCGTGATGCTGGTGATCAACCCCTTCTCTGCAGATGTGGCCGCTGCTCCGGGAGATCTTCAGATGGAACTAATTGAACTTCAGGCTAATGCCGAACTTAAAATCAAACACTCTGAACTACCCATCCTGAATTTTTATCAGAAGTATTTGTCGAAGGACAACTTTCCAAATGTAAAAAGAAACGCAGCTAAGGTTTTCTCCCTGTTTGGAAGCACTTACCTTTGTGAGCAACTTTTTTCAAGAATGAAGCATGCAAAATCGAAAATTAGAACAAGACTAACGGACTGTCACCTGGAACAGCTTCTCCGCTTAGGAAAAACTGATATAAAACCTGACATAGAGTCCCTTGTAAAAAGTAAACAAAGTCAGTGTCCACACTAGTGTTGTCTACTCTTTTTTTTTGTGATTGTGAGTAAACAGTGGGTAAACATCCAATGGGTATTGGTCACACACAAACTGATGATTCTGTTTGTTGTTTAAAATGTTCATTATGCTATTCAAAATAAAAAAAAATTGACATTCAGAACCGTTTCATTTCATTGTGGCCCTCGATCGGTTACCAAGTCACTTAAGTGGCCCTCACTCTTCAAAAGGTTAGGCACCCCTGTTCTACACTGACAATTGAAGCAAAATAGCACAGTATAGCACACTAACTAACTAATAGCACTGAACAGAGCCCTGTTCTATCTCTCTCCACGCCAAAATCACACTGAAAATGGCTGCCATTGAAAGGATACTTTTATACTGTGGGGCGGGAATGAGCCATGATTGGATAAAGTCATGATGACAGTGTCCATTCATGACTCTGACAGTGCTCTGTGCCCAGATTGGCTGAAGCTTTCCCTGCTTCAGCCAATCAGGGCTTGCAATGCACTGTTCAGCGCCACAATGCATTGTGGTCGGTTCGGGGGGCCGAACAAACGATCAAATGAACCGTTTGTTCGGCTATTCATCAAATGTCCGAACAGCGAAAATTCAGCCCAAACTTATGCTCGGGCTGAACTGTTCGCCCATCCTCATTTGTGACCACTTCCTGGGTTTCCCCCTATATAAAGACATGTTCAGTGCATCCCGGTTTGCTTGAGCAACTTCCTACTTCCCTGAGCTCTATTTTGCCTAGTGTTTAATTTATTCAGTGTTCGACTTCCCATGTACTTCATTTTCCATTTGTGCTTGTCTGCCACCTGCCCTGACCTCGGCTCATTTCCCGGATCCTATTCTGTATCCTGCCAGCTGCACATGCAAGTGGTCTCCGCATAACCTTCTGGGTGTACCTGGGGGCCGTGGCCTGGTTCCAGCTTGCTGCAAGTCCATCCCCACCATCAGAAACCCTGGTGAAGAAGCAGGCTGGGGCTTTGGAAACCCCAGGTTGGCATTCTACAAGGGCTTACTACCCCTGAAACATGGCATGACATGACACTGATGTAAAAAGTCAGGGCATTTTTACTCCTACTGAACAGTTTGAGGGACAGTATATAGGTCCTTTGTTTTAAATGTTTAGATCCCCAGAGATAGTTTTTTGATGTCCAGCACTGTCAGTGTTTCTAACCCCTTCCTTCCAACCATCTATATGCAGTATGAACATCTTCCAACACATGTCTTGTGCTAGGGTCACATTTATAAACAAACATTCTCCTCTTTGAGAACCAGCAGCTGACCGGATGCAGCTGGTGGCATTCTATCCCAACTAACACTGACAGCTCGGGTCCCCTCTGATGATCTGGAATAAATCAGTGTGGTTCCTGATATGACTCTTTCAGGCTGGAGGCTTTACTTAAAAAAAAAAAAATATATATATATATATATATATATATATATATATATATATATGAAAGCCTTCAGCCTGCAGAAGAACACTTTCAATGAACAAAACAAAAGGAAAGGGGGGTGGGGACACACAATGGCTCATCCAATATAGTTCACATTGCAGTGGTTTAATTACCTGCATAGACGCTCGCCTTACTTACTACTTAGACAATCTGTGATTACCGTAACCCAAAGGTTTTTAAACATATTAAGTTTAATACCATTTGGGATGGTGATCCTCTGAGTACAATAGCATATAAGCATATAAGAAAAATAGGGAAAGATCTTCTACTCTTCTGAAAGGAAAAACCGGTATATGTAACTAAATATCTTTGTTTGAGTAACCACTTCAATACCCGTGTATAGTAATATGACACCCGCAGATGGGATCTCCCATCCTTGGCGGGCGTCATATGACGTCCTCCCCTTCCCAGCCATCTAGGGGGCGTGCGACGCTCAGGACCCGGTGTGTGCGCCCGGCGACCGTGATGTCCGCCGGGCAACTGCGATTGCCCGGGAACCGTGGATCTGTGTGTGTAAACACACAGATCCACATACTGTCAGAGGAGAGGGGGCCGATGGTGTGTTCCCAGGAACACTGATCAGTCTCCTCCCCTTGTGAGTCCCCTCCCCCAACAGTTAGAATCACTCCCAGGGAACATAATTAACCCCTCCCTAGCCTCCTAGTGTTAACCCCTTCCCTGCCAGTCACATTTATACAGTAATCAGTGCAATTTTATAGCACTGATCGCTGTATAAATGTGAATGATCCCAAAAATGTGTCAAAAGTGTCCGATATGTCTGTCACAATGTTACAGTCACAAAAAAAAAAAATCGAAGATCGCCGTCATTACTAGTAAAAAAAAAAAAAAATGCCATAAATCTATCCCCTATTTTGTAGACGCTATGCAACGTCACACGACCGCACAATTGTCAGTTAAAGTGCGACAGCGCTGAAAACTAAAAATTGGTCTGGGCAGGAAGGGGGTGAAAATGTCCTGTATTGAAGTGGTTAACCACATATAAATATGTATATAGAAAATTTATACAAATACACCCAGTTTGACACATATAATAAAAATTAAGACAGGTAGGTCTTAATTGGACAAAGGTGGCCACCACACCCAATCGTTCACCACTCTCATACACCATAGACAAATAGATCTCCCAAACGGCCGATTTCAAGTTTATTCAGCGCTCAGATAAATTTCCTTCCAAAAAATTCATATTTAGATATTATGTATAAAGAAAGTTCAAAATTGGTAGAAAAAACGTATGAATTGACCACTTCCAGACCAGCCTCGTTTTGGATTTTAGGTGTTTACAACATTTTTTTTTTGCTAGAAAATGACTTAGAACCCCCAAACATTATATATTGTTTTTTTTCTAACACCCTAGAGAATAAAATGGCGGTCATTGCAATACTTTTTTGACACCGTATTTGCGCAGCGGTATTACAAGCGCACTTTTTTTGGTAAAAAGTCACTTTTTTGAATAAAAAAAAATAAGACAACAGTAAAATTAACCCAATTTTTTTTGTATTGTGATAGATAATGTTACACCGAGTAAATTGATACCAAACATGCTTCACAATTGCGGCCGCTCGTGGAATGGCGTCCAACTTTTACCCTCAAAAATCTCCATAAGTGACATTTAAAAAATTCTACAGGTTGCATTTTTTGAGTTACAGAGGAGGTCTATGGCTAGAATTATTGCTCTTGCTCTACCGATCGTGGCGATACATACCTTGTGTGGTTTGACTACCGTTTTCATAAGCGGGTGCTGCTCACGTATGCGTTCGCTTCTGCACGCGAGCTCGTCGGGACGGGGTGTTTTAAAAAAAAAAATTGGGTGTTTTTCTTATTTATTTTACTTAATAAAAAAAATGGATCACTTTTATTCCTATTACAAGGAATGTAAACATCCCTTTTAATAGAAAAAAGCATGACAGGTCCTCTTAAATATGAAGTCTGGGGTCAAAAAGTCCTCAGATCTCATATTTGGACTTAAATGCAAAAAAATGACATTTGGAAATTCCCCTTTAAGACGTATGGGCGGAAGTGACGTTTAGACGTCGCTTCCACCCTCCTATGGTATAGAGACGAGTGGGGCCATCTTAGCCTCACTCGTCTCTATACCCAGGCACTGAAAGGACCCGATCGCCTCCGCCGCTGCCGACGGCTCCGGTAAGCGGCGGAAGGCGCGGGAGAGCGGCGGGAGGGGGGCACCTCTCCCGCCGCCGAAAACGGTGATCTCGCCGCGAACTCGCCGCAGAGACCACCATTATCGGAAACCGAACAGCTCACTGGAAAGGGGGATACCTCGGTTGACGTATATATACAGTGAGCGGTCGGTAAGTGGTTAATTGAAAATGCAAAATTAGTCTCTATGCTCCGCTTCAGAATAAAGTGCATATATGTTTGATTACAATGTTGCCAGCTGTTTCTAGACAGAGACCACAGACTGATATTCCACTATATGGATAATTTTCATGACAGAAAGTTTTGATCTATAATTAGATCTGTTGGTCACAAACTGGTATATATGAATGAGATTCCTAGAAATCAAGGAAACAAATGGTTGTACATTATGCTGAATATAACATCCCCTTCTAATGCATGGGGGTGGGATACAGCTCACCGTTTAAGACGTCTTGATATCAGTTGATACAATCATCCAGTGTGATCACCAAACAACATGACATGTAGGGATATTTGTTCAGGCGTCTCCGAGTCAAACTGGCAAAGATATAGTAAGGTCCATCCTAGTTATCCAGGCAAATATTAAAGATTGACTTGCTTGATTTTAGGATTTTCCAGAGAGACTAGGCGTGAAGAAGAAGCTTGGTGTCAAGTGAAACGCGTATGCAGTATGCCATCACACCTGCTGTGGTGGGAACATCGGTGTGCTGAACCACCCCCCTAACCACCTCCACCTATTTTGAATTCACTTTTGAACTCTCCGCCAATACCTATGCTCCAAGCGCTTGTGCCTATATGCCTTATGGGAGATTGACTGTCTGAACGTGCATAGGTTTGAGATTACTACTCTCTAGTCTCTCTGGAAAATCCTAACATCAAGCAAGTCAATCTTGAATATTTGCCTGGATAACTAGGACGGACCTTACTATATCTTTGCCAGTTTGACTGAGAGACGCCTGAACAAATATCCCTACATGTCATGCTGTTTGGTGATCACACTGGATGATTGTATCAACTGATATCAAGACGTCTTAAACGGTAAGCTGTAAGCATGCATTAGAAGGGGATGCTATATCCAGCCTAATCTGCAACCGTTTGTTTCCTTGATTTCTATGAATCTCATTCATATATACCAGTTTGTGAACAACAAATCTAATTATTGATCAAAACTTTCTGTCATGAAAATTATCTATATAGTGGAATATCAGTCTGTGATCTCTGTCTAGAAACAACTGGCAACATTGTAATCAAACATATATGCACTTTATTCTGAAGCGGAGCATAGAGACTAATTTTGTATTTTAAATTAATTCATATGTTTTTTCTACCAATTTTGAAGTTTCTTTATACATAATATTTAAATATGAATTTTTCGGAAGGAAATTTATCTGAGCGCTGAATATCGTTGAAATTGGCCGTTTGGGAGAGCTCTTTGTCTATGGTGTACGAGAGTGGTGTACGATTGGGTGTGGTGGCCACCTTTGTCCAATTAAGACCTACCTGTCTTCATTTTTATTATATGTGTCAAACCGGGTGTATTTATATAAATTTATATGTGGTTAATCAATAAAGATATTTAGTTACATATATCGGTTTTTCATTTCAGAAGAGTACCTTTGGGAATCTTTCCCTATTTTTCTTAAAACACTTTCAGGCTGTAGTGTTCATTTGTGGATCCATATTTTAAATGCTGCAAAAGATAATCAGTTTTTTAAAAGATAATTAGTTAAAACATTTTATATAAAAAATATAACTTTTTGAGAGGCGCATGCACGGCTTTCCAAGATGGCGGACGCATGATCCGTGAGCTCCGGTCCCATCTCACGATCCGAGACCTCTTATCAGCTAACGCGGACTACAATCGAGCCAGGGGTAAGCCTCTCAGCACCCCTAACTCCCCCTGACACTACATGGGAAAAATCGGGGACCAGCGATCATTCTATCGTGCCCCGCAACCTCCGTGGCCTACCTCCAACATGGATCGCTTCCTGACTAGGCCCACATCCCCGGCCTCAATTACACAGGGAGACCCGGAGGACTATGTAAGCACTCTTATGTCCGAAGACCCCTCACAACAACCGCCCCCAAAGCAGTTGCCTCCCTCCTCACAGCAGACTCTCACCCCAGAGCTGATGGAACTTAAACTACAGGCCCTGGCCCAGCAAGTTACCAGGGACATTGCCCAGGAGATGGGGAGGATCTCCATAGAGCTCAGGGGGGAAATTGACGCCCTGTGGGAACGCACTGCTACCCTTGAAACAAAATTTGACAACACTATACAATATGTGTAGGCCCTTGAAGAGAAAAACGCTAACTTAAAAACCTCGGTCTCTCAATTACAACTGCAACAGGAGGACCTCGAGAATAGAGAAAGGCGTCAAAACCTTAGGATCCGTGGCGTCCCTGAAAAGGTAGCTGACAAAAATATAAGGCCTTATCTCCTCAGCCTTTTCAACGCCCTAGCACCTGAAGTAGTAGACATTGACTGGCGGCTTGATCGGGCTCATAGGCCCCTGGCTCCTAAACCACCAGCGGGGACCAGGCCCCCGTGACATAGTGGTACAATTCCACTTTTATGAGAGCAAAGAGGCCCTGACGAGGGCCACCCGTAACAAGCCTGGCATTGAGTACAAGGGGGAAAAAATCCAATTGTACAGCGACCTCTTTCCCATCACCCTGGCCAAACGATGCTCCCTAAGGCCCATCACCTCTCATCTACAGGAGCACAAGGTCCCTTATTACTGGGGCTTTCCCTTCCGTCTCAGTGTCACCTTGGAGGGGGTCCAGCACACCCTGCGTGATCCTCAAGAAGGAGAGCAATTTCTCAAATGGTTGGGCATACCCCCACTCCCTGCAAAATTTGACCAGGCACCCCCAACCACACCATGACATGTCTCGGCTCCTACCAGAATCTGGACCCCAGTAAGAGGAAGAGGATCCAGAGCCTACTCCACTCCTCAACGCAACCACCGACCCAGAGCATCCACCTGCCTGATCCCCATTTTGCCCACACTTCTATATTTCTCCCCCCACAGGGAGTCATGTCTCCTGGGGCAAACCCCCCCCATCCATGGGGGACAGTTTACAGTTAATCCAGGTTTTTTTTTCCCATCAGGAAGTGCTCCTCCGCACTCTCCAAGGGCACCTCACTAGCTCAGTCTAGTTAACTCTAACTGCTTTATTATGTTGAGTTTTTTTTTTTTTTGTTTTTTTTTTTTTTTCTCAGCTGCCCCCCCTCCCTCTTCTTCTTTTTACAGGGAGGAAAGGGGTGCACCAACACTGTTACAGAAGACACCCAATCACCAAGACGGGACATCTCGGATCTCCCCGCCATGTTGGAGACTGCCATGCTCCCTCACCTGTCCTTAGGCTGTGGCCGAGGACCCCTGGGAGGATCGTTCCTCACAGGTCTTCTCTTGTTGAGTATTCTTTTCTTTTTAGGCCAAATAGGCCTCATTGTTGTTACACTACACTCACCCTGTGGGTCCCTTTTTTGGATTAACCCACAACCTATTTTTTTTCATATGGTCACAATTTTTATTGCCTTTTTCTTACCTCCTTTTTTGTTCCCCCCCCCCCCCCCCATGTTTTTTTTGTTATTTTATTTTTTTTACTCATATGTACCTCGCTCTTTCTTGTCAATGGGTTCACTTTTATATATATATTTTCTTTGTCATTATCATTTATTGCAGTAATGTTGATTATCTTACTTATACAGTATTAAGAGATAAGCTGTGGTATCCCTTGTGGCTTCCCCTACATCAGGTTATGGCGGAATTCCCGCTTACTAATACAAGTACTCCATGGCTTAATTACCCCTACCCAACATGGCTTTGACATTTTTGTCTTATAATGTGAAGGGCCTGAACTCTATAAAGAAAAGATGGCTAGCTTTAAGAGAGTTCAGGACCTCTGGCGCGGATGTGATTTTGGTCCAGGAGACCCACTTCTGGGCCGGGGGCTCCCTGAATTTTGCTTCTAAACAGTTTACGTTATCTTATTTGGCATCAGACCCCTCTGGAAAGGCTGGGGTAGCTGTACTGATCAGATGCTCCTGCCTTATCCAGGTTAAGTCCATCCATTTGGACCCTCATGTCGTTATATTATTTTAAAGGGTACATACTGGGTACAGGGTACAACCTGATGTGTATGTTGTATGTGTATGTGTTTGTAAGCGTGTCAGGAGGACAAGGACCGCACTATACCACAGATGGACACCAGTGGCAAAAAGCGCCCTGAGGCGATTCAGTTCGCATAGGTTGCGCTATACAAGTCATTCATTCATTCATTCATACTTGTCCAATCCTATAACAATTATGAATATATATGCTCCCAACTTGGGACAGATCAAGTTCCTCACTGATGCCCTTGAACGATTACAGAAATTCTCCGACCCCTTTACTGTAATAGGTGAAATTAATGCTGTTCTTTCTCCCACCCGAGACAGGAAATCTTTATTTCTCAACACACCCTCCACCACCTCGACCTCCCTGGCCACCTCCTTTTGAACATTGATCCGAACACATCATCTTCTGTGTCAGGGGTCTCAAACTGGCGGCCCTCCAGCTGTTGCAGAACTACAAGTCCCATCATGCCTCGGCCTATGAGAGTCATGCTTGTAACTGTCAGCCTTGCAATGCCTCATGGGAATTGTAGTTCTGCAACAGCTGGAGGGCCACCAGTTTGAGACCCATGTTCTAGATGCATGGCGAATCAAACACCCCTCTGGTAGGCAATTTTCCTTTTATTTCCCCCAACATAAGATGTTCTCATAACTGCCCCCCTGCTGTCACGTTTAGTGGCTTCAGACCTGGGTCCAATTACTTGGTCGGACCATGCCCCCCTTACACTAGACTTGGGCCTCTCGGCGGCATTTCCACGGAGATGTCACTGGAGGCTTAATGAATCTCTGATAAAGCACCCCAACACTAATAATAAACTTATGATGGCCCTGACTGAATTTTTTCAATTAAACAAGGGTTCTGTGCCCGGCCTGTCCACCCTCTGGGAGGCCCATAAGGCCTTTTTCCGAGGGCAATGTATTGCCGTCGGATCACAAAAAAAAAAAAGATTCAGCATTCCTGAGATCCTCCCTATTGTCAGAGCTTCAAACTGCAGAAGGAGCCCTGCTTCGGTCTCCCATGGTGGGCCGGCTGCGCACAGTAACCTCTTTAAGATACAAAATAAAATCTCTTGCTATGTCCAACATAGATAAGTCACTCCTGTGGACTAAACAAAAATGTTATGAGTTCTCAAATAAGCCTCATAGGATGTTGGTCTCCAGACTCAACCCCAGGCCCTTTCACTCATTTCCAGACCACATCAAACAACCTGATGGGACTCCCACTTTCTGCCCACAGACCATGACCCGGGTTTTCGGTGAATTTTATGACAAACTTTATAACTGTCTGGCCCCTAGTATCCATCCCCCATTTGACTCAGTGGCTTTTAAGGATTTCATGTCTGACTTAAATCTCCCTAAGCTATCAGACTCAGATGTAAAAGTGCTCAATGCCCCTATCTCAGAGGAAGAGCTATCAGCCACTGTCAAGTCCCTTCCAGCCCACAAATCCCCCGGCCGGACAGCCTCCCATACTCCTACTATAAAACATTTCTCCCCATTTTGTCAACACACCTAGTCTCCTTGTATAATTCTCTTCTCCAAGGCATCCCACCCCACCAACAATTTTTACATTCCTACATCTCGGTCATACCGAAAACCGGATAAGGACCCAACTCTCCCAGACAACTACAGGCCAATCGCACTTTTAAATTCCGTCTATAAATTGTTTACTAAAATCCTGGCCAATCGCTTATCCAAATTATTGACGAAACTAATTGACAGAGACCAGGTAGGTTTTGTTCCCACCAGACATGCAGGAGATAACACAAGACGCACGATTGATCTAATTGACATGCTGAACAGAGTCAGACGCCCCACCCTGATCCTAAGCCTAGACGCCCAAAAAGTGTTTGATAGACTAAGCTGGCCCTGAATGGTCGCAACACTCACTAAGTTTGGGCTTAAGGGTCCCTTCATTATGGCCCTGAAATCCCTCTACTCCAACCCCTCTTTTCAGGTCCGACTAGCCTCTTTCACCTCCCAAACATTCTCCATGTCAAATGGAACCAGGCAGGGGTGCCCCCTTTCTCCACTCCTTTTTATCCTATGCCTAGAACCACTTGCAGAGGCCATTAGAACCCACCCCAACATAACTGGAGTCCCTATGCGTCAAAGGGAGTACAAGCTGTCCCTATTCGCGTACGATGTCCTTCTCACTCTGACTAAACCTCATACTTCCCTCCCATCCTTATACGCCCTGTTATCCCAATTCAGCTCCTTATCAGGTTATAAGATAAACACCTCAAAAACAGAAGCCCTCCCCCTTCGTTTACCCCCGGAGGATCTCGCAAAATTAAAAAGCTCTTATCCCTATCGATGGTGCACTACATCCCTCAAATACCTAGGGGTACAAATCACGACTTCATACTCCTACCTCTACTCGACTAATTACTTACCCCTGTTCAAATCTATCAATGCCATGTTGACACGTTGGAACCCCCTCCCGTTGTCTTGGATAGGCAGGATTAATGTACTGAAGATGTCCATTATTCCGAAACTATTATACTTTTTTTGAAACTCTCCCTGTCCCCATCCCGATGGCCCAGTTTAAATTACTAAGGAGATGGTTCCTCAATTTTATTTGAAGAGGCCGAGCCCATAGGGTGGCCAGCACAGTTATCTTTTCTCCCAAAGGCCACGGGGGTATGGGTGCCCCTGATGTTTATAAATATTACTTGGCTTCTTATCTGCGTGCTGTGGTATCGTGGTCCAACTTGAGGCCCCCGAACCGCTGGATGGAGATTGAAATGGGCTCCCTATACCCGGCTCATTCCTGCTCCGGTCACCTGCGGTAGCATCTGACTCCAAACTCCAAGGTCTCTGTTTAGGTTCCATGCTGTTTACCCTCCGGATATGGCGCGTCTGCCTCTCCAAATTCATTCTCTCGTCCCCATGCCCCCCCCCCCCCCTCTCCAATGTACTGTTCAACCCTCTAATTCCTGATAGCCTCTCACACATTCAAATGTTTTCCTGGGCAAAAGAGGGACTGTTTCAACTTCGTAAATCCGGTCACACGTGCATTCAAACCTTTCTCTGCCCTCCAATCCAAAAGCCAAATCCCGAACCACCTGCAGTACTCATACCTCCAGATATCCCACTTCTTCTCTGGACTTTCCCCCACTCTCACACTCACCAAACCAATGCCATTTGAACTTATATGCTCTCAAGGCCCTTATCAGGCACAACTTATCTCTAGCATCTATCAAATACTCCAAGAGCAGTCCACGCCTTCAGCACAATCTCACTCCTATATGCACAAATGGTCACAACTCATACAGCCACAAATTACGATCCCTCAGTGGTCCAAAATATGGTCCTCCACCTCTAAGGTATCCAGATGTGTGGCACAAAAGGAGACAGCATATAAAATTTTACTGTTCTGGTATAGGACCCCTGAGATCATTCATCGATACGACCCTTCCTTGTCTCCTCTGTGTTGGAGATGTGGAAAGGTCAGGGGGACACATTTCCACATATTCTGGCAGTGTGACCTGATTTCTCCCTTTTGGTCTATGGTACTGTTATTGCTACAACAGATATTTACTATCCTTATCCCAGTAGATCCGTTATATCTCCTCTTAGGTCACCCCCTTCCCGCAATAGGTAAGGCGGCGGACAAATTAGCATCCTTCATCTTATTGGCAGCTAAAATAACTATACCAGCGAACTGGTTATCCTCTCTACCCCCAACTCAAGGCCAACTGGTTCAAGGCATCAAAGATATTCACCGAATGGAGCACATAACGGCTATGGTAGAAGATAAGATTGATGGGTTTGATAAGATTTGGTCTCCTTGGGACAACTCAAATTATGGTTTACCTCCTCCGACCACATTGCCCCCAGTTGTCCCGACGTCAACCTGCTCATAGATTTCACTGCGGTCACCTGTTCACCCTGACTCCCATTCCCCTTCTTTGGATGCAGTCTGGATTCTATACTTTGTTAGACAAAAGGTATTCTTCTGCAAGCTTTGTAGTTTTGATCCTGATTGCTGCAATTTGTACTCTGAACATATTTAGTAGATTCTGTGCTCCGATCTTTTTTTTTAATTTTCTCCCCCTATTGTTTAATTTCATTATTTTTTTTTTATTAATTTTTTTCTTTATGTTTTTTCTTGCCATTCCTTTTACAGAAACAATATCTCTGTATTGTTTATGTTCAAGTTCCATCTGGTTACCAACTTATTGTACCTGAAATGTCTGTATTTGTTACTCTGACAGAATTCTTTCTCAATAAAAATACAATTTATAAAAAAAGATATATGTCATTAAAAATGTATAAAGATGATTAATTGGTATGTTAAGCAACTCATGCTGACACTGCTGGATTGACATATGCATCTAGGTATCAATGGACAAGCAAGGTTAAGTAGATATACTTACAGTCTTCTCCAGAGTATCCAGTGACAGCTTTAGGCTCAGGGCCTTCCCCAAGCTCATTTACAGCCTGGACTTTGATATCATAAGGCACAAATGTATTGGTATCTTCTACAAAGACATAAGGCTCTGTGACAATCTTCTCCTTCCATTCTTCATTCTGTTTCTGCCTTCTCCACTTCACAAGGTAAGCAAAACCGGGTCCATTCCATTCAATTCCTCTCATAGGCTGTCAATAATAGGAGAATCATCAACAGGATTTTCATTTTTTTTTTTTTTATAATTAAATCTTTATTAATAATTTTATTTATACAGTTTACATTTTGCTGATTACATATCCTTAGTCTATCCAGTCATTTAATATCCCCGTGGTCTGAAGATTGGCCCTTCCAGCGGCCCCCGTCCCCCGGGAGAGGAGCAGCAAAAAGCCCAAAAAAAAAACAAAAAACAACCTTCCGGTTCTTTAATTCAGGTGATATAACCCCTGTATCCCAAAAAAACTTTTGTTTGCTTTTTTACTACATGTCCTTAGTGTCTTCCCACCTGTTGAATAAAAGTGTTTAAGTGTCCTACAGTCTCCCCCGGCCAAATCAGGGTCTCCCGCCCTCCCTCTCAGTCTTCCCCTTACTCCCCCCCCTCCCTCCCTCTATACTCTGCTCCATTAAGTGTTGTGTTGCTTTCTCTCAGTGCTCCATCCTTGTGCCTTCCCAATCAAGTGTGGTTTTCCTTAGTTTGTGGTGAAAAAAATAAAATAAAAATAAGACACTATATATATATATATATATATATATATATATATATATATATATATATATATATATATATATGTATATGTTTATATATGTTTGTTTGATTAGGGGGAGAAGGCTCATTCCTCCCTAAATGTTTCCTTGTGGGAGTGTGCGTTTCCCAATTACTCCTTATACCCCATCCTTTTACCTACCTAGTTAAGTGTAGTTTGTCTTATGTTTGTGGAGGTGTCAGCAAAAAAAAAAAAAAAAATTAAAAGGTTTTAATTTGTTCCTCATCCCTATGGTCCCCGGCCGCCGAGAGCGCCCCTCTCCCTCCACAACAAGCATCCCTCAACTTTGTATTCAGCAATTCCTTATACATTTCTGTTTTTAAGACAAAAGACATAAAAACTATTTTTTATACATTCCCCGAATAGGTTTCCCAGGTTGTGGTCTCCTCCCCGTCTATTTACTTCAGTCCCCTTCACTTTTCCTGATTTGTATTTCAATTTCTATTTCCTTAGCCTGTTCTTCCCATCCCTCCCAGATTGCATCGTATTTCTCTTGTTTATTTCTCGTTTTATATACCCACCTCTCTGCTTCTTGGATTTTATCTACCTCTCTTTTCCAGTCCTCCAACGGTGGGCCCTTGATCTGTTTCCGATTTCTTGGTATTAGTTTTTTAGCTGCGTTCAGTAAGTGCTGTATTATATTTTCTTTGTGTGCTGCCTTGGTGTTCATAGCCCCATGGAACAGGTAATGTTCTGGTTTCATCTCCATCTTCTCTTTTTCCATTTTCCTGATCCATGGGGCTATTTCACCCCAATATTTCTTTATCTCAGGGCAGGTCCACCATATATGGAGGTGAGTTCCCTTTTCTCCGCATCCTCTCCAGCAGGAGCTCTCTGCGGTTGGGTATATTTGTGCCAGTCGGGCAGGGGTTCTATGCCATCTGGTTAAAAAATTTATATGACATTTCCTGTGTGGCTGAGCTTGTTGACGATGAGTAAGTGGCTTCTATTACCCTTTTTATTTGTAGTGTCGTGAATTTGTACCCTAATTCTCTTTCCCATTCCCTTATAAAGTATGGTATTGTATTTTCTTCCTCGCTAAGTACAATTTTATACATCTGAGATAATAGATGGTTGGGCTTTGATATATCTATACACATTTTCTCGAACACCGTTAAGGAATCCTGTGATCGGATTTGTTTATCTTTTTTCTTGTAAAACTGTTTCATTTGATTATACCTCCACCCCGTCCAGCTTGTGCTTCCATACCTTGATTCTAAGTCCCTCTGTGACAGGAGGACCCCGTCCGGGGTGTATTTTAAACTCATCGTTTTTCCTTCTGTTTCCCAGGGTCCTAGCGCTCCTTTTTCCTCACCTGGAGGGAACCATGGATACCCACCCAATGGGGCTAAGGGTGATATTTTCGGGGCATATCTTCCCGTTTTATTCATTCTGTCCCATACCGACAGCGTGTTCTTCGTTAATGGTGATATCCATTCCGATAGCCCCCTATCTTTAGTTGGTATCCATGGTGCCCCTGCTAAGTCTCTGCCGGCCAGATTCTTTTCCAGCAGCACCCATGCATTATTATCCTGATCATGACACCAGTTCAGGATTCTGACTAATGTCATTGCTCTGTAATATTTTAGCATGTCCGGTAGGCCTACCCCTCCTTCTCCCTTGTTCCTACATAAAATCTTATGTGCTAGCCTTGCTCTCCCATTTTCCCATATGAAAGCCGTGAATATTTTCCGTATTTTTCTAAAAAAAGTCTGGGGTACTGGGATTGGTAGTGCATATAGGACGTATAGAAGCCTAGGCACTATGTTCATTTTTATCGTATTTATTCTGCCGAATAAAGTAAATATCTTTCCTTTCCACTTCTTCAGGTCTTCTATCCTTACTAATAGAGGGCTATAATTTTGTTCAAACATTGTTTTTACATCTGTTGAAATATGTACTCCCAGATAAAACAGTGATTTTTTTTTGCCACTCAAATGGGTAATTATTTTGTATTTTTGTTCTCAAGTCTCTTGATATATGTATAGGTAGTATTATCGATTTCTCCACATTAATCTTGAAATTTGAGAGATTTCCAAATCTCCTCACCTCCCCCATTACCTCTCACACTGACTCTTGTGGATCTGACGGGAAGAACAGTAGATCATCAGCATATGCTGAGACCTTGTATTCCTTAATGCCCATTTCTACTCCCTGTATCCTCCTGTTCTCCCTTATTTTACATAGGAAGGGTTCTAATACCAGTGAGAATAATAAGGGGGACAGTGGGCAGCCCTGTCTTGTTCCGTTTGTGATTTCAAATCCTTCTGACAGTGCCCCATTTACTTTGACCCGTGCTTTTGGTCCAGTGTATAGTGCTGTCACCCATCCCATCATCCGCTCTCCCAGTCCCATCTCCCTTAATACCTCTAGCATAAAGACCCAGTTTACTCTGTCAAAGGCCTTTTCGGCATCCATTGACAGAGTAACTCTTGGGCTCTTTTGGGGGCCATTCTGCATCCAGTGTAGCAGGTGTATAGCTCTTATAGTGTTGTCTTTAGCCTCTCTACCTACCATAAAACCTGTCTGGTCGTTATGCACCACCCTTGTTATTTTTTCTTGTAGTCTGTTTGCTAGGATCTTTGCTAATAGTTTAGTGTCTGTGTTCAAAAGAGAGATGGGTCTGTAATTAGAGCAGCATTTCGGGTCTTTTCCTTGTTTTGGGATTACTGTCAGGAAGGCTGTCAGGGATTCCGGGGATATTCTCTGGTTAACTGTTATCTGATTAAAGTATTCCCTTAGCGGTGTTACCAGTATGTTTTTAAATTTTTTATAATATGCGCTTGTCAACCCGTCAGGGCCCGGGCTCTTGCCATTAGGGAGACTTTCTATTATGCCTTTTATCTCTTCCTCGGTTATCTGCATTTCCATCCCCTCTACCACTTCTCGAGCCAATTTCGGCAGCGAGGCTTCCCTGATATATTCCCTAATTCTTTCAGCTTGTTCCTTCTTATCCCCATCTCCCCCTTCCATTTTTATATTATATAGTTTTTTATAGAAATTTTCAAATTCTTTTGCTATCGATTTAGTATCTGTTATTAATTTGTCCCTGGATTGGATGCCGTGTACGTGGGAAATTTCTTGTTGTTTTTTAAGTTGGTTAGCTAGCAGCTTGCTACATTTATTCCCGTTTTCATAGAATTTATGCGCAGCGTATCTGTATTTATTTTGCGTTTTCCTATCCAGGTGCAAATTATACTCTAGTCTATATTTTTCCAGCTGTCTAGCCTCTTCCGGGTTCCTACTATTTTTATGTTTCTGTTCCATTTTATATATCTTTCCAATCAATTCCTCCAGCTCCTTTTTTTTTTCTCTTTTTCCTAATTCCATGGGCTATTAATACTCCTCTTACCACTGCTTTATGGGCGTCCCATCTTACTTGTTCTGATGTTTCCCCCGATCTGTTTTCTTCAAAATAGCCCACCAATTTATTTTTTATGTCTTCTAATATCTGATTGTCATCTAATAGTGATTCGTTTAATCTCCAAGTTCTTTCCTTCTGACCTCCTGGTAATGATCGGAACCTCATGACTACTGGGGCGTGGTCCGAGATTGTTATAGCTCTTATTTTCACTTCTTGTACATTATCCAGATAATACTGGTATACCATCAAGATGTCCAGCCTTGAGTATATCCCATGGGGTTTAGAAAAATAACTGTAATCTCTGTTTCCTTCATTGAGTGCTCTCCAGGTATCTACCCAGTGCACTCGTTTCAAATATTCTTTCACCCGTTTCCATGTCTTGAATGGTAGTCCAGTTCTCTGGGATGTAGTGTCTAAATCGGGGTCCATAATTATGTTGTAGTCCCCCCCCAAAATCACGCACCCCTCCTTAAACCCATCTAGCTTTTTCCATGTTTTCAGTAAGAATTCTGCCGTGCCCACATTTGGTGCATAAATGGATGCCAGGGTGTAAATTGATCCCAGGAGAGCCCCTTTTATGAATATGAACCTTCCTTCCGGGTCCGCCTGTACCTCAGTTATCCTCATGGGGCAAGTTTTCCCGAGGGCTATGGATACTCCTCTTGCTCTCGCTATTGGGGACGTAGCATGGAACCACTGATTATATAAAAATACTGGTAGGTTGGGGACCGGTCCTGGCCCGAAGTGAGTCTCCTGTAGAAAAATTATGTCCACCTCCTGGTGACTCACCTCGTGCCATAAGCGGTCCCTTTTTTGGGGAGAGTTCAGCCCTCTCACATTATATGTCATTATTTTCACCACCTTATCCATCATCTAGTTTCTCTTTAAAATACACTTCTCTGTTTTTCTCTTTTACGTTTGGGTATTTTTCTTTTTTTTCTGGGAGTTTCTGTTCCCCAACCTGTCTTCCTATTCCCTTTTCCCCTTGGCCCGTTTTCCCTATCCCGAGCCCACTAGTAGAGGGGGTCCCCTGCCCGGGCAGCCCTTGCCCTTCCCTCCCCCTCCCTTTTATCCGCATACTGCAGATTGCGAGTCCGGCCTCCGGACCTTCCTAATTGTATCAAAAACGTTAGAACTAACCCACCCTTACCCTAGAGCCCCCTTCCCCGCCCGGACCTATTGCTTTTATTATTCTTCCTACAGTACACCTTTTTCTCCCTTTCTTATTCCCCCTCATCCTCCCTCCCCTCACCCCCCACTCCCCACCCCCTCCGTCCAGCGTAGGATTTTCATTTATATCCTTTATTTATATCTTAGTTTTCAATTTACCTGGAAAAAATTACTAATAGGTAATGAATAGGCATGAAAAAATATATAACATAATATACATATTTACATAAGGTTTGCAATAATATGCTTTTGTACTTCCCGTAAAAATGCTTCTTGCAGTTCATTGTAGAACACCAGATTCTTTAGACCCCTTTCACACTGGGGTGCTTTTCAGGTGTTTTAGTGCTAAAAATAGCGCCTGTAAAGTGCCTGAAAAGCACCTCTGAAGCCACCCCAGTGTGAAAGCTTGAGTTCTTTCCCACAGCATCTTTGGGGTGGTGGGGAAGCAGCATATACACTGCTCCTCCACCGCCCCTGCCCATTGAAATGATTGGGCAGCGCTGCCAAATCGCTTGCAGAGCGATTGGGCAGCACTACAACATGGGCGCTATTAACCCTTTCTTAGGCCGCTAGTGGGGTTAAAAGCGCAGCGCTAGCGCCGCTAAAACTAGTGGCGCTTTACTGCTAATGCCCACACCACCCTAGTGTGAAAGGGGTTAATGTGTATGTTCTCCCTTTTAGGAGGGTTGTATAGTACTATACAAAGAGCGTCAGCATCACCTAGTGGCTATATCTCTGCAACTGGATATAAAGCACAGTAGTATCACAGTAGTGAATAACAGGAAAAGGATAAGACAACCTTTACTAGTACAAATTCTTAAATGCAGCAACAGGCCAAAAATAAAGAGATAAAGACCAATCAGAAGGGAAGCAAGCACACCAAAAAAAAAACAAAATAGAAAAAGGGTTCCAGCCAGGGCCGATCCTAGGGTCACAGACGCCTGTGTGCAGAAATATTTCTGGCGCCCCCACGTGGGCGTGGTCATCTTACTAACTCCTCCCCTTTACAAATGTTACTATGGCAACAAATGAAACACAGATATTCTCCCCTAAGAAGTCTTTGTTACCCTGGGATCCTCCCATGATCTTTTAACAATGAAGAAAATACAGGAAGCGTTACACTAATGAGACCTGGAGGGGAGTCTCTCTGATGCACACAGAGGGGGCTTCTGTTAGAGAGTCTGTTAGAAAGAGCCCCCAAACATAGAACAGGAGATGGTCAGAGACTGTAGATATGATACAAGTGACGGTCAGAGCCTGCAGACATAATACAAGAGATGGTCAGAGACTGCAGACATATTACAGGAGATGGTCAGAGACTGCAGACACATTACAAGAGATGGTCAGAGACTGCAGACCCATTACAAGAGATGGTCAGAGACTGCAGACACATTACAAGAGATGGTCAGAGACTGCAGACACATTACAAGAGATGGTCAGAGACTGCAGACACATTATAAGAGATGGTCAGAGACTGCAGACATACTAAAGGAGACGGTCAGAGACGGCAGACATGATACAAGAGATGGCCAGAGACTGCAGACATAATATAAGAGATGGTAAGAGACTGCAGACATAATACAAGAGATGGTAAGAGACTGCAGGCATAATACAAGAGATGGTCAGAGACTGCAGACATAATACAAGAGATGGTCAGAGACTGCAGACATAATACAAGAGATGGTCAGAAACTGCAGACACATTACAAGAGATGGTCAGAGACTGCAGACCCATTACAAGAGATGGTCAGAGACTGTAGACACATTACAAGAGATGGTCAGAGACTGTAGACACATTACAAGAGATGGCCAGAGACTGCAGACACATTACAGGAGATGGTCAGAGACTGTAGACATAATACAGGAGACGGTCAGAGACTGCAGACATGATACAAGAGATGGTCAGAGACTGCAGACATGTTACAAGAGATGGTCAGAGACTGCATACATAATACAAGAGATGGTCAGAGACTGCAGACACATTACAGGAGATGGTCAGAGACTGCAGACACATTACAGGAGATGGTCAGAGACTGCAGACACATTACAGGAGATGGTCAGAGACTGCAGACACAATACAGGAGACGGTCAGAGACTGTAGACATGATACAAAAGATGGCCAGAGACTGCAGACATAATACAAGAGATGGTCAGAGACTGCAGACATAATACAAGAGATGGTCAGAGACTGCATACATAATACAAGAGATGGTCAGAGACTGCAGACATGATACAAGAGATGGTCAGAGACTGCATACATAATACAAGAGATGGTCAGAGACTGCAGACATGTTACAAGAGATGGTCAGAGACTGCAGACATGATACAAGACATGGTCAGAGACTGCATACATGATACAAGAGATGGTCAGAGACTGCAGACATAATATAAGAGATGGTAAGAGACTGCAGACATAATACAAGAGATGGTAAGAGACTGCAGGCATAATACAAGAGATGGTCAGAGACTGCATACATGATACAAGAGATGGTCAGAGACTGCAGACATGTTACAAGAGATGGTCAGAAACTGCATACATGATACAAGAGATGGTCAGAGACTGCAGACATGATACAAGAGATGGTCAGAGACTGCATACATAATACAAGAGATGGTCAGAGACTGCAGACATGTTACAAGAGATGGTCAGAAACTGCATACATGATACAAGAGATGGTCAGAGACTGCATACATAATACAAGAGATGGTCAGAGACTGCAGACATGTACCCCCCTCCAATAGTATAGACCCCCGGACAACCCCCCCTCCATTAGTATAGACCCCCCAGGACAAACCCCCCTCCATTAGTATAGACCCCCAGGACAAACCCCCCCTTCATTAGTATAGACCCCCCAGGACAACCCCCCCATTAGTATAGACCCCCGACAAACCACCCCCCCCCCTCTATTAGTATAGACCCCCAGGACAAACCCCCCCTCCATTAGTATAGACCCCCCAAGACAAACCGTCCCGCCATTAGTATAGACCCCCCCCCCCCCCCCCAGGACAAACCACCCCCTCCATTAGTATAGACCCCCCAAGACAAACCCTCCCACCATTAGTATAGACCCCCCAGGACAAACCACCCCCTCCATTAGTATAGACCACCCCAGGACAACCCCCCCTCCATTAGTATAGACCCCCCCAGGACAACCCCCCCTCCATTAGTATAGCCCCCACCTACCCACCCCACCAACCGCCCCCCCCCACCATTAGTACAACCCCCCCCTCCATTAGTATAGACCTCCGACATACCACCCCCCTCCATTAGTATTCACCCCCCCCCCAGGACGAACCCCTTCCATTAGTATAGACCCCCCCCAGGACAACCCCCCTCCATTAGTATAGACCCCCAGGACAACCCCCCCCATTAATATAGACCCCCGACAAACCACCCCCCATACATTAGTACAGACCCCCCAGGACAAACCCTCCCCCTCCATTAGTATAGACCCCTCCAGGACAAACCACCCCCTCTACATTAGTACAGACCCCCCAGGACAAACCCCCCTCCATTAGTATAGACCCCCCAGGACAACCCCCCCCCCCTCCATTAGTATAGACCCCCCAGGACAAACCCCCCCTCCAATAGTATAGGCCCCCCGGACAACCCCCCCTCCATTAGTATAGACCCTGTGACGGAACGTCCCTACACTCCTCTTGAGTGCGTTCGTCATATATCACTTGCTTCCAGTCTGGATATAGGTATAAGATATTCCAACCGCTCCCAAGCACCAAACGAGACAACACTTGCTTAGTTGCTAAAACATGGACTGAAGATTTATTACAAAGATTGCATTTATATACAGTAGAAGAGGAGATCCCCCCTCCTGCTCATATTATTCTAACAATACACTTGTAACAACTTAACATAAACTAATTAGCTAATTCCTTTAAGCAGCCGATGTGACTCAGGATTTCACTACAGGCCAGACTTGTGGTCACCGAGCTAAACACAGTTGATTATAAATTAACATAATTACCACCACAAGACATCTCATCACAATAGCAGGAGACCACCAGTAACAGACGGAGCGTCTCCTGCATTGTGCAGAGGACAATGGGATCAACTAACTCAATTAACATCTAGCATCAGAGTGTATGTCCCAACAGCATGAGACACACACATTATATATATATATACATATATACAGCATTGAATGTTCTCCTTCACCCTGTGCCCCTTAAAATCCAGGGCCCATGATCGGTGGGCAGGAGGCTCGTAGTTAGTCCTCTCAAAAAGCCCGTGTCCTGGCTAGGTCTGTCACATTTCTCCCCTTTCGGCAGGAGACTAACACAGAAGGAGACCCCAGACGGGTTGACTCCGAAGTTAGTCCATAGTTCCAGTCCTCTAATGCCTGTACCCACACAGTACCCCAAACAAATTGTTTCAAACAGAGTACTCACCCAGCCAACCTCTGCCTCTCTCATAGAACATATCCGCCGCTGGGGAGAGGCCTGGACTGGCCCTTCTCCCTGGAGTCTTTTCAGCCGCTGGAGAGAAGACAGGGTGACTGGGCTCACTCCATCATACTGTTGGGGATCTGGGCCGACCGCCCAGCATCCCTGGGGTATACAGGTGGGGACTGAAGTCCCATCCACCGATATCAGCTCAAGCTGCCGTTGTGAAGTGCAGATTGCATCCTCTCCTTGGGTCCTGAGCTGCTGCTTGGGAGTGACCACCACCTCCTCACCCTGGGCCTCCAGAACTGCCACAAGTGTGGGGCAGAGGTCTTGGACCCTCTGTCCGGTTGCCAGCACTTTAGCTGGGTTGGTGTCATCATTCTGGGGCGCCGTCTGCTGCTGGACAGTGTGACCGATCGCCCCAGCTTCTTGAAGCTGTAGAGACACTGTAGGTGCTAGGCAGAGGCCAGCGGTGCTCTGCCCTGTTGCCAGTGATTCAGCTGGGAGTAGCAGCTTCACTACATCAGCTTGTCGCCGGAGAGAGGGGCCAACTGCCCCGGCTTCCTGGAACTCCACAGATACTGCTGTTGGTGCTGGGCAGAGCTCAATGAAGTTTGGCCCTAATACCAGCTCTTCTGATGGAGGCTCATCAGGCTGTTTTTCCTCAGCAGAAAAGTCTATCAAATCCCCAGTCTCTGCAACTGGTGTCTGGGGATAAAGATTCACCATCTCCTGTCCATGGAACCCAGAAGATGCTATCAGTGCTGAGCAGAGGTTGGCAGAGCTCTGGCCGGTTGTCAGCACTTCAGTTTCTGGGGTGGCAATTTCCAGATTTTCCACTGCCGATTCCCTGGCATGCTGCTGGACAGGCACATTCCTCCATCCAAGATCATCCCATGCAGAAACAGGATCATCAAGGTCAGTCAGCACTTGCTGCATCCGCCATAAGACCTCCGCATCCATAGCTGTAGGGGCAGGTTGGCAAAGCACACTGTTACTCTGCCACATTGCCGACTCTTCAGCCAGACCAGAGTTGTCCACTGGTATTTCCTGATAGTCCCAGGCAAAGGGAGCCCGGCCCTGGCGCTGAGCAGAGTCTAGCAGCCGTCTGTAGGCAATTTCCAGCTCCCATTCCTGATCGGCCAGAAACTCCAAATCTTCCAGTGCCCAGTGCACTTCCGAGATGTTCAGTAGCCCTTTTCTGAAATCCATGATTTCATCCAACCGCCACTCCAAATCACTCCCAAAGTTAGAGTCCCCTGTCAGCTTCACATACAACAGTCCCAGGCCGCCGTAGCTTAAGCCTTCCGTTGGGCTGTCATCTGCTATCCAAGGGCATGCTTGGGATACATGCCACCGGAGGGCTCTGTAACTTTCATCCAGCTTCATCTCTGCCCAGATCAGCCTGCTTAATTCAGCTGTCTGCTCCTTGTGCGGTTTCTCTCCCAAAAACAGCACCCGCAATCCATACTGCGACCAGTACCTTTCCTGGTTGGAGGGGAGAACTTTTCCCTGGTGACGCCGCTCACAGGCTAGCGCTTCCTTCCAGAGTTCACAGCGGATAGCATCAAACCATCCCAGCAGGACCTGCTCTGATACTGGTCCTCTGTGCTGTAGCTGCATCTCTCGCAACCTCCTCCTGAATTCCTCTTCCATGGCGGCTGGTATCTGTACCTCTCCTCCTCTCCTGCTATCCGGACCTTGGATCCAGGTGGAGGTTTGGATGTCCCAGACTGCAGGAAGCATCCCACTGCTTGCCAACAATGTGACGGAACGTCCCTACACTCCTCTTGAGTGCGTTCGTCATATATCACTTGCTTCCAGTCTGGATATAGGTATAAGATATTCCAACCGCTCCCAAGCACCAAACGAGACAACACTTGCTTAGTTGCTAAAACATGGACTGAAGATTTATTACAAAGATTACATTTATATACAGTAGAAGAGGAGATCCCCCCTCCTGCTCATATTATTCTAACAATACACTTGTAACAACTTAACATAAACTAATTAGCTAATTCCTTTAAGCAGCCGATGTGACTCAGGATTTCACTACAGGCCAGACTTGTGGTCACCGAGCTAAACACAGTTGATTATAAATTAACATAATTACCACCACAAGACATCTCATCACAATAGCAGGAGACCACCAGTAACAGACGGAGCGTCTCCTGCATTGTGCAGAGGACAATGGGATCAACTAACTCAATTAACATCTAGCATCAGAGTGTATGTCCCAACAGCATGAGACACACACATTATATATATATATATATATATACATATATACAGCATTGAATGTTCTCCTTCACCCTGTGCCCCTTAAAATCCAGGGCCCATGATCGGTGGGCAGGAGGCTCGTAGTTAGTCCTCTCAAAAAGCCCGTGTCCTGGCTAGGTCTGTCACAGACCCCCAGGACAAACCCCCCTCCATTAGTATAGACCCCCAGGACAAACCCCCCCTTCATTAGTATAGACCCCCCAGGACAAACCCCCATTATTATAGACCCCTGACAAACCACCCCCCCCTCCATTAGTATAGACCCCCAGGACAAACCCCCCTTCATTAGTATAGACCCCCCAGGACAAACCCCCCCTCCATTAATATAGACCCCCCCCAGGACAAACCACCCCCTACATTAGTACAGACCCCCCAGGACAAACCCTCCCCTCCATTAGTATAGACCCCCCAGGACAAACCACCCCCCCTACATTAGTACAGACCCCCCAGGACAAACCCTCCCCCTCCATTAGTATAGACCCCCCAGGACAAACCACCCCCCTACATTACTACAGACCCCCCAGGACAAACCGCCCTCCATTAGTATAGACCCCCCAGGACAAACCCCCCTCCATTAGTATAGACCCCCCCCAGGACAATCCCCCCTCCATTAGTATAGACCCCCAGGACAAACCCCCCCCCTCCAATAGTATAGACCCCCCGGACAACCCCCCCCCCCCTCCATTAGTATAGACCCCCCAGGACAAACCCCACTCCATTAGTATAGACCCCCAGGACAAACCCCCCCTTCATTAGTATAGACCCCCCTGGACAAACCCCATTAGTATAGACCCCCAGGACAAACCCCCCTTCATTAGTATAGACCCCCCAGGACAAACCCCCCCTCCATTAGTATAGACCTCCGACATACCACCCCCCTCCATTAGTAATCACCCCCCCCCCCCCCCAGGATGAACCCCCTCCATTAGTATAGACCCCCCCAGGACAACCACCCCAGGACAACCCCCCTCCATTAGTATATACCCCCAGGACAAACCCCCCTCGATCAGTATAGACCCCCCAGGACAACCCCCCCCCCCCCCTCCATTAGTATAGACCCCCCCAGGACAACCCCCCCTCCATTAGTATAGACCCCCCCCTCCATTAGTATAGACCCCCCCAGGACAACCCCCCCCTCCATTAGTATAGACCCCCCAGGACAACCCCCCTCCATTAGTATAGACCCCCCAGGACAACCCCCCCTCCATTTGTATAGACCACCCAGGACAAACCACCCCCATCCCTCCATTAAGCTAATTAAAAGACACCCGGGCGGCAACTGGAGATGAGAGGACAGTGTGCAGCCGCGCCGCCCGGGTGGAGAAGAGAGCATGTGAGGCTTGAGCAGCAGGCGGGAGGAGGAGGACCCGAACACGCCGGGCACGGACCCCCCCCCCAGTAACGTCACTGCATGGCTGGTCTCTCTGCACACAGAGACACAGCCGCTGCGATCTCCGGCAGATTTCCGCTCTCCTCCTCTGACAGGAGGAGGGAGGGGGGATGGGCTCCGCTTCGGCAATAAACATAGCGGTGGCGGCGGCCGCGGTGAGAGGCGGAGAGAGCAGCCTATGCATAAGGAGAAGAGGAGGGAGGGGAGCACACTTCAGCGCCCCCACCTCTGTGGCGCCCGGGTGCACTGCACCCTGTGCACCCCGCTTAGGATCGGCCCTGGTTCCAGCAACCAGGGGAGGGTTGGCAGCCTTAGGCTTGGGGGCAAGTCCAGTCAAGTGGCCCATTGAACCACCGAATCAGCTCACCATCCATCTATACCACATTCCCCGTACAGAGAGAGAGAGGGAGACTGCTCCACATTGCCCCAGAGAGAGAGAGACTGCTTGACACTGCCTGCAGAGAGAGAGACCACTTCATACTGCTTCACACTGCCTGCACAGAGAGAGAGAGAGAGAGAGAGAGAGAGAGACTGCTTCACACTGCCTGCACAGAGAGAGAGAGAGAGACTACTTCACACTGCCTGCACAGAGAGCGAGAGAGACAGCTTCACACTGCCTGCACAGAGAGCGAGAGAGACAGCTTCACACTGCCTGCACAGAGAGCGAGAGAGAGAGACAGCTTCACACTGCCTGCAGAGAGAGAGAAAGAGATCACTGCACACTGCCTCACAGAGAGAGAGAGAGAGAGAGAGAGAGAGAGAGAGA